>JAOYRR010000221.1:0-464455 GCA_038994665.1 Podotricha telesiphe | reverse complement strand
TTCTAAATATGTCTTTTTCAATTTCCTTAGTGTGGGAATAACACTTTAAAAAATATTAACAAAATATATATTTAATAAATAGCATTCTCTCTTGCCAGACGATTGTTCGTAGAATAATCTTTGGGTAGTAGAAATTTGTAAAAATCTCTCTACAGAGATGCTAACAACAAATATAAGTTGTAATAAGCGTATAAGAATTTCAACGTAGCTGGAGGTGGGACGCATGGCTTAGCGGTCAGAGCGCTTGAACGGTTTTCAAGAGGCGCGGGTTCAAATCCCGCTGCGTTCAAAATTTTTATACGTTTTCTAAATATGTCTTTTTCAATTTCCTTAGTGTGGGAATAACACTTTAAAAAATATTAACAAAATACCACATTAATATTTGAAAATTCTATAAATATTGCGAATTATTATTAAGTGTTCTATTTTATTTAATTAATGGTTTTTATGTTGATTAAATAGATTTCACTAATGGCATGAACAATTACATACATGTACAGATGGATTAGTTGGTGTATGAATGTGTACAAGAAACGCAATACTTAAAGTAATTTTTAATTTACTAGAAAAAATTGACGACGAATTGTATAATTTAACTGAACTTGAATAAATGGATATTGTAGATTTTTCAACATAAAATTTCAATGAATTTCCTTTTTCTTAGTGAATAGTTCACTTTATTTACATCTAGGTAATGAGATAATTTTTTGTTGCACTATAAATTTTACTTATTTTATTTTTAAATAATTTATAAAAAAAAAAAAAAAAAAAAAAAAAAAAAAAAAAAAAAAAAAAAAAAAAAAAAAAAAAAAAAAAAAAAAAAAAAAAAAAAAAAAAAAAAAAAAAAAAAAATTTTGTTGCACTATAAATTTTACTTATTTTATTTTTAAATAATTTATCATCTATTTTCTACTTACAAAATTAGAATGCTTTTTACGAAGCAAGTACTTTTCATATATTTATATAAATCCTCATAATTTTCTGAGGGATGGTATTGATAAGACATTCTCTCCTATATATCTGTAACTATCTGTACCTCATAGTGGCCATGTTGACGTGTAAAATACGCGTTTCCTTAGCAACGCATAAGAGTATGTAATTTTATGCCAAAATGTTGATTAAGCACATGGTAATGTGCGTAATATTTAATTTATTAATTTAATGTATTTCTAATACAATTTTGAATGTCAGCCAGTTTATTGATATATAAAATGTTTAGGTTATTCGCTTCAGTCTTCTAATATAATCATTAAATATATAAAAGTAAAGAAATATGATAATTACTTTTAAATATCACGCATAACTCCATAAATCCACAGAGAGCAATAAATTACCCTGTCATTTTCGATCTGTAACTTAGACAAACAATACGGCCGTTGTCAATCAAATCTGCTATAGATATAAATTAATCTGACCGCGATGTGACCGGAGCTTAAATGTTTATGCAAAATCACGTACAGAATTGACGGCCGTCCATATAACGGTTAATGTATACACGCAATTTCGGTCCCTTTAACGTATTATGAGGATAATATGAAATATGTACACCAATTTGCCCTTTGACGTATGACACGGCTCGAAATCTACTTAGTTATAGGTATATTAAAATATTTTTGAAGATGTCGTACGGTTTAGTCTAATTCAGTTTAGTTGCATTTGTGACTTCAAGTGCCACTTTATAAATGTTGTAGTAAATTGTTGTAGATGTTTCGATATTTGGGAAAAAAGAGGTCTGCCATTCGGCACGTAATATTTCTTAAATAATTAAAAGGGAATAACAGACTGGTTAATTACTGGATTGCCTCTGCCTATGTGGCAGTGTCAAAGACACACATTAAAATTTTATCTTAATATATATATAAAGCTGAAAATAAAGTACCTTATTGGAGACCGTCGTGGCGCAATGGGTCAGCGGCTGATTGTAAACGTGATGAGTTCGATCCCGTCACGGGGGTATGATTAGATTAAAATTATTTTCATTTCTCGACAATTGTAAGAAAAACCATCTCTTTCAATTCCGCCAATTAAAAATTTATATCTCGTACCTTCTAATAGAATGTCTTGAAAAATAGGGCTTATCCTTCGCAGAAACAACGTGTAAAAGCTGATTTTTTAAAGAGACTTATAATTAGATATGTAAAAAGAATGTGAGCCAACCGGCATAAAAAGCATGTGACCGGAAGTATTTTTACGTAATGTAATGTCATTCCATAACATTAAAACAATAATAATAAGCAACCTTTCCTTACTTGCCTTTTTATATAAATTATGTTTTTATAATATAGCAATAGCGTTTTGAATATAAAACAAGAGACGCTAAAAGAAATATACAAACATTTAAGAACACCGATTGAAATGGGTCGCGACTAAAATGGTCGTATTAGAGATAAAACACGCACTGGAGTAAAAATATATGCAAAACTAGGTCACTGTAAAACGACTCGCTAATGTTTCATACACGTAATGAAATGCGACTTCTTACATTACATACAAAATATGCATGATAAAATATGATTATTATAGTATATGTAATCATTATATATAAAAAGTTATACTTGACGTTATCTAAATCCAGTAGGATATGTCTATTTGAGCGCAAAGATTGTGAGTTCAAATCCTACACAAGTAAATGTTATATTCCATATACATATTCTTTCTTTATTGCACTTAAAAAACTAATAAGGTAAATACAAAACTAGAAAAAAGTTAACAAAAGGTGGAATTATATAAGAGATCTCTTCAACCAAAAAGGGAAATGGGTAGTATGTACTATACCATACATACAGACCATACTGTGCTAAAAAAATTGAATATATATATAATAAAAAAAAACAACAAAAAAATATATATTTGGAGAATATATTATGTGAATGTATTATTGATTATTTTATGATAAGTACTGTAAAATTTTTGCATTACATGTTTTATGTTGGGAATTTCTTGGATAGACTTGGGGACATTGTTCCAAAGTTATGGCATATACGGAAAAAGAATTTTGATTTCTGTGTTGGATTTTTGGACTATCAAGCATAGGTATGACGAGTGCAAGACCTTCTTGAGCGTGTGAGAGGTGGAAGAATGTTACAACAGGAACGGAGAGATAGGAAGGGAAATTTTGATAGTTGAGTGTTTTAAAGAAAAGATTAGCATATAACCAATTTAGCTGAGCACGAATTGAGATACGTTGTCATACTTAGTAGATAGTTAATATAATATGTATATATACTTGTAAAAAAGCGCGTCAAATGAGGTTTTGAAGACGATCTAATTTGATATGGCTCCTCAGTCACATCCAAATAGCAGACGTCGGCAATGAAAATACATTGCGCTAGCTTAATTCGGGTTTTATGAGGAAGAAATATACGCAGAGAAGCAATAAGTAGGATATTGAGACGCATTAGAGAATGACTAGAGAAATGTATAAGTTATACATTAATGTGGGGTCGACAGTTACGCATTACTTCTAGGAATTTCATTGTTTTACGAAAATACCGCCGAAAATACGAAAGAGCCATAGTCCACGCGGACGAAGCCGCGAGGAGGTTCTTAGTTATTTCTAAAAGCTAAACAAAAATAAATCTTGTATCTAAAAAGAAAAGGTGGCTAGTAATTAACAAATTTCTGAATGATTCATTAAGACAAATGGATATTACAGGAACCTTAAAGCTGAATTGAGTTGATAACCTACTACTGAGTCTACTGAGTATCACGTAATATTCTTGACATAATTTAAAGCAATTAGCTCAAGCAACTAGGATAAAGAATGGAAGTTGTATTAACCGATGTAATTAAAATAGCCAATATTTTATATATTTTTCTTTAATATTTAAATGCGAAATACGGTGTATTGTAAATGTGTATACTGAAATAAATAAATTGTAAGAATACAAGCTAAAAATTTTTAGTTTTTTTTAATATTTGATGATAAAATGTATCATCAAGGCTATAGGCATAAGGCATAAGTGCCACTGTGCGTCAATGTCAGACTTTAAAAGGGATAGGATTGGTTATGGGTTCGATTCTCACTCGAGGGAACGACTATATTTAAATTATTTTGTTTCACCACCCTGGTACATACAAGACAAAGCGCGGTGTTGAGTTTTTGCCACTTTTGCACATTGTGCAATATGTCGCTTTGACGGAAAGTGGAGAACAGTGTCATGATCACGTTCCCTATCTCCTCTTTTTCTTCTTCTGTTACTGAATGTGGAAAAACCATGACGCTGAACACAAACATATTGTTACCAAGGATACATGTTTTTGTTATTTACATATATATATTTTATATTTTAATTATTTTAAATTAAAAAACTGCGGTGTTTAGTACTGACAGTACAGTAATAAGTGTCAACATAACACATTCTGTCTGTAAAAGCGCGAAGTGTAGATGTACGACTTTTTACTAGATGGTAACTTCCTAACCTACAGAAACGAGCCAATCCATCATCACAGTGGAAATAAACATTACAAATAAAGTTATTTATATATATGGAATTATAATAGGACTGACAGATATACGCAGCGAAACTGTAAACCGTTAAGTAAATATTAGTTAATTTAGCTTGCAAATAATATATCTACACAATACACATGCACCACCCTGTCAGTGTCAAATCGGTAAACTGACAAGTCACACTGGTATATATATATATACAGATTATATCCAAGTTAATTAGCAATAACTATGAAAATAACATTTTTTAAAGTGTTCTTTACACACTAAGGGAATATTTTTTTTTTTCAGACAAAAGTTACACTGTTGTTGGGGAATTTTCAAACAAGAAACAAGTTTCGGAATGAAGGTTATTATTATTACATATTATAAACATATGTTTAGATATTCGCTCCCTGAGTAACTACAAACAGAAAAACAAACTAAATCTTTGCTTGCGTCATTAATATTACTGTTTCTACCGTCCAGTAATCAGTAAGTCACTTAAAGACTTTTTGTAAATAAAAATAAATAAATAAACAAAGTAAAATCATGTAATAATTTACTAGAGTAAACATTTTACTAGAGTAAATTATTACATGATTTTACTTTGTTTATTTATTTATTTTTATTTACAAAAAGTCTTTAAGTGACTTTTCTTTAAGTGAATCATCTATAATTGACGTAATAAACGTATTCAAATCACTCGAATAAGAGTTAATATCAGAGCAAATTGTGTGAAGGGAACTCAACGCCGTTGCGCTCCGTGTAACTAAATCGAGGAAATTTCTGTATTTAATAAACATATATAAAAAATGTCTTCCGAATGAAGTGTATATAAATATCAGCTCTACTGATGTTCGTGGTAATCAAATTATAAATAATTGTTATAGTTTTCCGTATCACTTATCAGAGTATGTTTATATACAAATACATATCTTCATAGATAGCAATCTTTGACACGTTTTATTTGTCTAAAACAGGAATTCGATTTAGGTACAAATCAGTCCTAAGGTCTAGGGCGGCAGATTTTTTCACTGCTGCAGGGATATTGCTGGTCATATTTATATGCTTGTAACTTATTTTTAACGTATAGCTTAATAAGTGAAGAAGTCCAAGAGGCATGGGGTCGAATGTTGCTACAAATTTCACATTCAAATTTTTATGTTTTTTAACAGTAGGTACATAACGACACGTGCGTCTTCAACTGTCTGTTTTTTTTTTTTGGCTGTATAATTATTTTTGTTATGATTATCTATACATATTATAAAACAAAGTCCCGAAAGCTATCTGTCTCTATGTGGTTTCTCAAATTTTTATGGTCAACATTTTAATTAAAAATATTACGTTATTTTCGAGGCTGTTTCCTTTTGTCGGGATTTACGCGATTAAAACTTTGTGACACCCTGAGTTCCACGCAAGTGGAGTCACGGACAAAGCTAGTATACAATAACAATGTCGGCACAACATCAGTAATTAAAACTGTAAAAAAAACGATATATGCAAACATTGAAAACCCTTTAATCGATGTAACAATCCCTAATTTGACGATCTAAAATTCACAGGAAGACAGACGGATAGCAACGTCAATTGTTTCAACTATTACACAATTGACGCTTAAACGTTCATTGTGTAATAAAAACACTGAAATTATTAAACCAATTAATACGGTGTAGCAGTTTTTACTTTCCTATAAAATAGTAAACGTATCCTCCACGAAGAATGGTTTTAATAATATTCGCGGGTTTATGTCACCCACGCTATAAAATGTTTATTGTTAATCATGTTCTAATTCCTAAATATATAAAAAATTAAAAAAATTATAAAACTGTATAGTTGATTAAGGAATTAATCAAGTAACGAAGTGTAAATAAACTACTTTCAATGTGATATAAAAATTTTCAATGTGATATAAAAATGTGTATTGCAGTTACATGAAGAACCTGCCTCCCCCCGCCCGCGCGGCGCCGCACGAGCATCACAGACCTGCGTTTATAAGGAATTATATTTTTATTTCACAAGTCCAGTACAGGGATGCTGTGTGTACAGTTGGAAACTTTATAAATCTTATTGAACACTTAACTAAGGCTAACTATAAACTACAACGATCACAAAAACCAATGTTTAAATTTTAAATTCAGCTTCAGCCCTCATGACAGGTTGATTGGTTGGTCAACATTTTGATTATTTAATAATGAATTTTATGTATTTATGAAATTAGTATAAGATAATATGAGTCACACCAGTCACTTCTGTTAGCACTATCATATGTTGGATAGTAGAACTTAACAGCGCTTTGTTTATCCTTAAGGGTCCTGTGTGTATCCCTTTATCTGTCCTCTAGCGAAGAAGAATAAGTATTTTTATAAGAAGCCATCGCGACACATCAATTGAATATATCGCTTCAATATAACCTTTTGGATTTTGTAATTTTTCTTAATATAAAGTAAAGTAAAGTACGAGTAACTACTCTTTATGGTACATCCAAAAAAAAAAGTGTTACACAACATTCATCTTAATATTTCACACAGTACAGTAGGCGACCTTATAGCTAAGTGAGCGAACTCTTCCAGGTAACCTTTGGGTAGAGGAGAGAATAATACTACTACATACTACATATTACCATTAAGACTAGATAGATATAGTTATTTACTATTTAGTCCAAGTAGCATTTCCTTTGCCCAATAATTTTACTTTAGTATTTGAATAAAATCACTATAATTTTTTAATGTACCTTTTTTAATATCCTAAGTGCTTGATAATACTTTAAATATATTAAATTACTATTACTCTGTCAACCCTACACACAGTGGGACAAGGGCGGCGTGTCTCTTACTCCCGAGGACGTGTACTGTTGCATCAACACCCAAATTATGCCATACATATTGTTTATTCAATGAAATAACGATATTAATATATTTTAAGAGTCCTAAAAAATCAATTTTCAATTTATGTCAGTCTAGTAAGTAATTTTCACGCAACTTAAGCATATAACAAGGTGAGTAGAGGAAACCTTGATTAGAATACACTCCGCTCCTCCACCTTCCACCTGTTTTGAAACATTGCAAGTTTAACTCCACGAAAATATCCCGCGAACGGGAAAATTAAAATAGAATAATCAAAGAATTATCATATTTATTATATAAGCGTTACATAGTATTTAGTGGTGGAGAACGGAGTGATTTGACAATACATTTTCTCTGACTATCCTGATATGAGGAAAAGGTGTAAAGCTGAAAAAGAAGAAAGAAGAATATAATGTACAGCTTACCAGGATAGACTGATATGTTTATATATGTATGTTGGAAGGTGTCATCGAAAATGCGTAGATTGTTAATTGTTTATAAAATACTTGTAAGGAAATAATTTGTTGACATTTAGGATCGAAATTTTTCCTTAAATGTATTTTGATTGTTATAGTTGTCAATTTAATCTTATTAATTTATGTAATTATGATATATGATATATATATTTTTTAAAGTTTTTCCAAAGCAATGTACTTATTAATTTTAATCTTTTTACAAACAATTCGTCAATAACTATATACTTTCATCGGAATTAGTGTCATTGTTTACTCATTGCATCTGAATGCAATGACATCATTGTTCTATTGAATTAAATATTATTAGAATATTTACGAACAACAGCGCTCTTACACTTCTTCTTGATTGTGCTCGAGGATAATGAGCTCAAACACCACTTAGGTACACAATTTATACAAGCAGCATAGCATATATGTCAAAAAAACAATATATGTGAAATGAACGCTGTGGGCGATTGTGAATTATGTAAAAACATACATCCAAATATTCGCGTGTTTGAATAAAAACATGATTTGTTGTTTATATTCTTTGTATTTTTTTTTCTATACATATTTTCACGTGTCTTTTGCACAGTGTGGAGTATACAGAGAGAACCTAGTGATTGAAGAAAATAATAACCGCCCCTCTTTAACCAGATTAAAGAAAATCAAAATAATTTTGATTAAAAATATTGTCGCAGGTTGGAGTCAAATCCACACCCACCAGCACAGAAACATACTAACTGCGTCATAATGGACACACTCAATATTAAAATCAAAGTATTATTTTCATATTAAAAGCCGTAGGAGCATAACTTTTTAAATAAATATATTTATATTTTTCTTTTCGGCGATATAAACCTACATAAGAATAATATAAGGTAGATAAACTTATCAACTGCTATAAAAAATGTGCAATGTGAATATAACCACGCTTTTATTAGCTTTAATATTCAAAGCCTTCTATAAAAACTTGATCGTAATAACTTTAAAACTAAGTTAAGTTATTCTTTTTTTATTTCACTTTAAACTCCGTTCTCCACTTTCCGCCGAAAATTGACACATTATGTTTTACCTTGCCAAGACGATGAAATTAAAATAATATATACTGAAATAAAACGGTAGAAAAAATGCTCCTATACATAGATTCACGAAAAATCTTTTTAGGTAAATGAAAAACTATTTTCTTTTTAATACTATTTTTAATATTTATACTATTTTACTTTTTAATACTATTTTTAATATTTATACTATTTTTAAATATATTATCAATGGAAATGCCAATTCGCAATTCGTTGTTCGGCGTGTTAAGCATTATCTGATGACATATAAAAGTTAAAGATCAGGAACAAGTGACGGAGAACCATAGTAGTCCAGTTTTAGTAAGTAGTAAGAATTAAGTACATAAATTTGTAAAGACACACTTTTTTTAAATAGATATGTGTGATAGATAGCATCTGTATTCTAGAATTTCTAGACCTTGACATCCCACACGCGGCCTTATAAGTACATACATACCTTCAAAATATTTTTTGTATTTATGAATGATTCAAATTCATTTACTCCTTTTCATCTCACAGAATAAAAACATCTGCTTTGACCAAGTCACACTTGTAATAAATACTCAACTTACAAACACTTATTATTGTATTGTATAAAAGGTTGTAGAAATATAAAATTCTGTTACCTATAAAATAATGAAATAGTTGGATATTTCTTCTGGACCGCAGCGTTTGTCCTCTGTTTTGTCTGTACCCCACTAGGGATAGTGCAAAAAAAAAATAAACCTTGATCAAATATTGATGTACATTCAATATTATGTAGACGTTAATGAAGTATTTACAAATAGCATTTACTCGTAACTTGTAAGTACGGCGCCTTATGTGCAGGCTACCATATTTGGTGCAACGGCATTAAGCTTCGAGGAAAATAATATTTTCTACAAGCCATGATGTAACCAACCCTGACCTATTTGTGATGTTAAAATTAAATTCCTTAGAATGGAAGTTAAAATTACAATTAAGTGATTAATGAGTATTAACTATTCAATTTATATTGAAGTCCGAGGAAAAAAGAGAAGAATTATATCATAATGTATTCGATTCTGTGACAAATGTGAATTAGCATTGCCATATTACTGACAGAAGTGACAGCTTTACAAATTTCTCTCATGTGGCAAGACAGCTAGATATTTATCTGGCTTGGTGGTATGGCATTCCTTTTTTCACTTTCAAAAATAAAAGTATTTTTGATGTATAGGGACTTTATAGTCCATTGAGTGTATCGAACCCATGACAATCGCGTGTATAGGCAAATATCCCTAAGCGCCCCAAAAACATTTTTGTTATTTATTAACCGTAAATATTAGTCACATGATTGAGACCTCAATTCAATACGACCAGTTATGTTAATCTAATTTCTTAGAAATACGCTCCACATGTAAACAAATTATCCTCCATTCATTGTAGATAAAGCTCGTATCTTAAAAGCTAATTTGTCAAAACTTCGTGACTTGCTTCTTTATCGTGTAAGCGATATTCGCTATCGAATGACTTAAAACCAAAATATTTTAAATATCAAAAAAATTAAGAGTTAATAAATATATAACATATGTAGGTAGTAAAATAAAGCCGTTTATAATTTGTTACTAAATTCTTATTTTTATGAATGAAATCGTGGCGTAGTTGCGATTGTGAGCGATTGCTTGTGGGTTCAACCCCCTCTCGAAGAAATAATTTTATTTAAATATTTTTTATTACCGCCGGTGGACATGCAATGTCTCGATTCTGAAAGCTGGTATTGATTAACCAAATCGAGTTATCCAAGAGATGTTTACGTTACGTCATAAATTAAAATGAGCGTAAATAACATTTTAAAATAAACTAAGGTACTTATTATATTATCGTTATATTTTTAAAAGTGTCATTTACACAAATTTTGGATAATTTTAAGGGGGGTATAATAAGTTTCAAGGACTTGGACGATTTTCAAGAGGCGCCTGTCGAATCCCGTTACGTTCAAATTTTTATGTTTCGAAACATTTATGTTTATTATAAGTTAATTGTTTTTTTATGTTAATTCTTAAAATATTTCAAAAGTTCAATTTTAAACAAAGATACGTCGTGAAGTCCACCGTGTCACAGTGACACAGCGTCCAACTTTAAAGACGATGCTGGTGGATTCGATCACTCCCTTAAATGTGAGAATGATTATCTATTTTCTATTATCCCTTTCTAGTATCGTCCCGTACACCATCCCGTCGCGGCGTTGAGTATCGCCATTTAACACGTATGCCTCAAAGTCAGGTCTTGATACTGGTTTTCTATATGTTTCTACTGTTTTATTAAAAATCGTGAAGAATCTGTTTTATTCCGAAATTGTTTTGTCTGTCAAATGCATAAGTTTACATTCTAGTTTTTTGTGGAAGTTTGTATTTGTTTTGTAATGATATCGACGTTGCTCAGTATTTTACAATACAAGGTAAATAATTGAAATTTTTGGCTTAAGTATAGGCCTTATTTGTCTGTGAGGGTTGATCGGAAGGTTGACTTGACAATTGAAGACAAATACATAAAGCAACATACGAGTTTACAGTTTTAAAGATATTAAAATGGTATATGTGCCTTTTTAAAGAATAAAATATGTAGGTTTATATAGTTATGTTATAGTACATAGTTGAATTGTTGTAGCTTCATATCACTCTTGTGTTGTATTTAAAAGTACTATGATTACTTAAACAAACAATAAAAAAAAACATATCAAAATAGAATTTGCAAGTACAGTGACTGGTATTTGTGACCAAAGTGGAAGCTAATAATTTAAAACCTAGCAAAATGGTTCTACAAATTATGAAAGACCTACTTTAACCTGTCTAGACAAACAGGCCCAGATGTTTTAGCAGATTTTAGAGGGATTTCATTAATATTTTTGCTATTATATCTCCCGCATCCACTTCTACAGCATACAATTTAACCTGAAACATATTTCTGGTAAGTTAGTTGGTTTTCTTCTGCGACAGAAATTATTGAACAGAAATATTCTCTCAATATTTTATACTGGAAACACAGCTCTATGGTGTTTTCGTTGGATGGCTAATGGAGCTTTCTTTAGATTCAAACTGACGACAATAACGTAATACTTACGGAGTGGCCAAAGCGCGGTCACCGTTATCCACTCTCAACCATAGAAAGTAATTTATTCAGCGCTAAGAGCTGTCCGGATGTAAACAGTTTGGTTTAAAAGGATTTTATTGTAAATAATGAATCTTAAATATTTACTCATCAAATAACTAATAGGAAATCTCAAAATGTTGCAATTTTTTTTAGAATTCACTAAAAATAATCGAAACTACGTGGATAATAAAGTGTAGTGGAGAATAGTGTTCATTTCAAAAGGTTCTCTCTATTCCTCCGTATTAACGGCCTAATTTTCCGTGAAGTGGGGGTTCAAATCTTTTAAACCCAAATTGTTGTAGAGAATTGCAAAATTCTGAAGTTGAAATATAGATATAATAGGTTAAACAACTTAATTAAAATACTCAAAATTTGTTTTAAAATTTCCTGCTTTAAATGTTTTCCTGCCGGAAGTATTTCCCGATGTCCTTAAAGACATACCAAGTCAGTAGTCACGAAGCAAAAGATTTGATACTGACCAGTTGTGCAAGAAGTGCACAGTTGAAATGTCGCAAGAGGGCTAGTGTTCTTGCTGCAACGATCCGCATGTAACGTTACACTGACCGCACACCGACACCGAGATCTGATTCCTGCACTCCAGCTATGGTACTACTTCAAGACTTGTGAGATAAATAGATGATAAAGAATCATAGATCCTTATAGAAAACCAGGGAGAACCTAGTGTCAAGGCCGTCCGAAATTGATACATTGCGTATTGAGTGTCGGAACTCGTTAAGCTAGTATTATATCACGACGTTCTATATTTTTCATAGTATATTAGAAACACTACTCAACATGGCAGTGCTGCGTCTAACCAGAACAATAATTAATTATTTTATTGTAAGAGTTCAACAATTGAAGATTCCATCTACGTCTATCACATACTGTCAGAATCGCTTACCAAAATCGCCAAAATCATATTTATATTTATAGTTTTTGTATATCTAGGAAGAGAAGAAGAATGCTGTGTCAGACATAAGCAAGCTTTTTAGTGATTCTCACGGCTTGGCCCGAAAATTAGGCTTGATGTCACGGTAGACTTAAGTCAGTTTATGAGTATCTTTTCGTTGTAATGGTTGATTTCCCTACTTAAGTATATATACATAGAAATAACTATACGAATACCAACATAACCTTATATGTAGATTGTACATATGTACTCGTAGTATATACGTTATATAGTTTTATATAGGCTGTCCATCATGTGTGTGTATGTATTTGCGAGTTTTTCAAATACATTTTTTTTATTGTACTGAAATCTATGGACGATTTATAAAGTAACGATTGTGATTTATTAATTTTTAAACATCTGTGAATTAAAATCTGACTCAGAAGCGAAATATATAAATGACTATGATCAAAATGATAAAGCTTGTCCTCATTCCATCGATTGGTCAGTAGCTGGTGCGTTATTGAACTGAAATCTAGGTCACTGTGACGATTCACAAGTAATTATTTCGAAGGTAAATTCTTATATTTTTGGACATAAAAAAAGTACTTGTAATATACGGATTAATATATATTTTATAAAGTGTAATATGTTTTTATAATGGCTCTACCAGGAAAAAACCATGATCATTTCAATTTAAATATCCTACAAACTTTTACCAAGCATATACAAACATTACTACTTGTACTTAGGTATACTCATGTAAAATGTGTAAGTATATATTAAATCAAATATAACTCAAGTGGTTTTGATTTGTCCAATGATTCTATACAACCTGTAACTTATGCCTTATAAATTTATGCCCGCCATGCGTATGGTAGTCAGAGAGGATAAAGTGTCAAGACATTCCGTTCATCACTTTCCATTCAAATAAAAGAATGTATGTTGAGTGGTGGAACTAAACGCCGCGCTTACCCAACTAGAGCGGGGAAAAGAAAACAATTTAAATATCATCATTCCTTTGAGTCCGCCACGAATTACTTTTAGCATTTATGCAAATTAAACAAAAGTATTAAAAGCTTCAATTAATTTTACCCAGAACAGTGAATGCCAACGTTTCATTCACTTTCAAATCAATGTCTATTGTCTATGAATACTTTCTATTTAATTTACAATAATAATGATTTAAGATACAATTAAAGCGCACAATGGGTGATTCTAAAGCATTCATTTACACAAGGCACGAGGCTGCGCCCGCGCAGACTGATTCATTTGCTATTTTGTATGTTGCAAAAAATTGTATTTTATATTTGTTAGTATAACTTTATATCATATATTTAGCCCTCTACATAAATATTCTAAGTGAATTTGATTCGCGTCAATTAACGATGCCCTCACTTTCATTTTTGAAATGCATCAAATTTGCATTTTTAGTTATATATAATATTTATCTTTATTTTAATCTGATTTATCAATGTGTTTGTGAATGGGTGTTGTCACTGACTACTTCGGTTGCAGGTTCAAATTATACTCGGCATTAAGCTGAGCATTTCTTCAAACAATGTCGATTACTTTTGTAATCCTGCGGATGTGTTCATTTCTGATTCTATCATGAAGGAAAAAATACTCTGGGAACTAGAGCCTTCTTATTAGATACATAGACGCGTCCCGCTTCCGCGCACGTTTCATTACATATTGTTTGCGTAAAATATAACTAAGGGGAGACCTATCACTATGAATGATCCTTTCTGCGGAAGATGGCAACAATCGACTTATGTTCTTTAATTGAATTAAAATGAAGATAATTTCAAACTTTAAAAAACATAGTTTTTTCAGAAATTGTTATACATTTGCTTTTGTTGAATACTCGTAAATAGCCCCCAAAACAAAAATCTGCTATTAATGTTTCTATATTACGTACGATTGACTTATTTTATAAATTTGAATTAGACGTAAACTTTATTTCTGAAAAGTCTGTTTAGTTCGAATCTTATTATGTGGCTTTCCAGCTCTTAAGTCGTTCGCACTTTCCTTGTCTAAATTGTAAAATAGTTATATATTCCAAGCAACTACTACTTTACTAGAATAAGCACTAAATATTTGAGACCGTTGCGTCTGGTCAATAGTTATTTCTTATCAGACCAGGAAACAGGTCACAAGGCAGTACAGCTAAATATATATATCCACCCAAGTGTGATTTGAACTTGCAATCTTAAAAAGTGTTTGATGTACAGTTTGATTTTCAACATGGGTATATTTGACAAATATGCATTTTGAAATACAAATTTATTTCGCAACATGTTCAGTTTTATCCTTTGCATTCATAGTTTTATATAAAATTGTGTATAAAATTTCAGAATTTAAACGTTTTCGTGCTTCGTGCTTTTAAAAAAAGCAATTTGTAGTTCAACGCCTATATAGTACATAAAAAGCAAACAATAATACGTCTAAACGCTTCACAACCTTGAAAATTAACGCTATTCATAAGTTCTGGCGCGAGATAATATTTGCGAGATAAGTAAAGTTTGGAAATGCCTACAATATTTTATAGACGGAGCATAATTACTCAGAGGTGTCCTAATAAGGCGAGTGTCGACGCTGACGTCACCTGCGCCTACGCACTGCACCGCATGAGATCTACTTGATCTTGACATCTAGATTGTATAATTATTTAGAACTTATGGGATATACACATATTTTCTTTTGAATACGTTGTTTTTAATACCTCTACGAAAATATTCCATTACACCTATTGGGGTATTTAACGTTACGAGTAAATCTATATACTTGTAGAATCATTCGTGGTAGATAGACAAGTCTTAAAATATTTGTAATACCCATATTGGAGATATAATAACAAAAATCTAATATTTTGGATATTATTATTTTTATACAAAACTTAAGCTTATCATTAACCCGCCTGATGCGGTACATCATGTGTGAAGAATAATAACAAAAATAAAAACAATATACAAATACAGATATAACAAAAAAGTATCTGTTTGTACGAAACGAATTGTTCGCAAAGATAAGACATCACGAGCTCGCTGCACCGATCCCCGCTCTAAGTGGATTTCCCTGTTATACAAGTACACCGCTGTAACATGGTTGTAACTTCAATATAGGGTGTTTAAAGTCTTTTAGTACAACTTTATAATATAAATATTCGTATCTTAATGTGTAAGCCAATTCCAAACGCCGTGCGCTGTCATATCTTTGGCTAAGACTGTTAACCTGCTAAATCCATTTATTGTCGATACTACATTTGTATACAATTCAAAAGTTTAAAAGACTCATAATCAAGAAAAACCGTAACTATTGATTTTCTTTTAAAATTGTCACGCGTAATGAGTAAAACTGTAAAAGTTTGCATGGAGATTAATTAATAATACAGATTAAGTAAAGTCTTGACACAAAATATATTTTACAATTTTTTTAAAAATGTCATTTGTTTCTCCTGATAATTCACTTAATATTTAACTAGCAATTCATTCTAACATTCAAGCCGAGCATATCGTACCAAGAAAATATGAATTAATACAAAAGATAATAAATATCAATAAATCTACTGCCAGTCCTAAGTGGCCCAATTAATGGGCTTGTTAAGTCTACACGTTCTAGGGTTCTAATTATCTACTTATATATTATAGGGAATAACCTAAAATCTAGATTTACTACGGACGTGCCTTGTAGCTTATTGACACCGCCGCAATCAGCGTGTCCATCTGTGATTTACGCTCTCTTGTATCGAGTCAATTTTCACGAATTCAATATACCGTTACGGTATAAGTGTCTTATAACTTAGTTCTTGGTTTATACCGCTTGAGAGAAAATCCTGAATTCGAATGCTGAGTTAACGTCACTATTCTCTTGTTACAAAGAGATTTAGACGTTTTGTATTAAAATCGGGCTTACGAAATGGATTTTGACTGGTGTAATAATATTGCTGGGTTTCTTGGTTGAATAGGACAGATTTAATTTAAGAACGATTTAAATAAATTCACTAAAAGGATGTTTTTTTATATGTTGAAGTACGTATGTTCTTAATGTAGGGCACCCTGCAGTACGATGGACAGACGAGTTATAGAAGGACGCTGGCACCGGTAGACTAGAGATGCCCAGGAGCAGGATGGTTGGCGCTTTATTAAGGAAGCCCACGTTCAGCAGTTAAAGGGATAGGCTGTAAAAAGGGACCTGAAACAACTGACATCATTTAGGGCAGACACATATTAGACATTGAAATAGATAATTCATATTAGACCATATTTACTGACCATTCTCGTTAAGATAAACGTGAAAATAGCCAAACAGAACAGTTTAAAAATCAATATATACGTTTACACTTATAAAAGCAGTAGTATAGTAAACTGAGAACCCAATTATATCAAGGCACTGCGTCTTCTAATTTTCATTCACCAGCTGGAGGCCATTGTGGCGCAGTGGGTTAGCGTAGGAACTCGAAAAATGATAATTTTTAAAAATTTACTACCCGCTCTGGAATATGACAGGGCGTTGAGTTCCTCCACGGAACACGATAGATATATTAATTTATGTTGTCAAAGAAAAATAAAAGGTATTGTTTGCTTATATTATATTTGTCACATCGCAACCACCTGTACGTATGTAGAATACTTAAAGATCATAATTATCATATGGTCATAATTATTCAATGACAAGTTTATAATAACCTTATGTGAAATTGGCAAAATGGTGTGATACGATGTGTAGGAGTTGCTTGAAGAAAGAAATAAATAGCCACTTCATACAATATAATATAGTATTCAAAAGACAACATTTAACTAGCACGGTTATTAAGAGAGCTTAAAAATTTGCCAAAGAAATTAACAATCAATTAGAAGTGAATAAAATTAATATAATTAGTATTTAAACTGTAATATTTAGTTTGGATTCGAGAGTTGCAGGTTCCAGCCCTGTTATGTTACTTCTTTCCGCATTTCAATACTTTTATAATCTAAAAGGACACTCCTAACTATTCGCTTGTACGTCACATCTTCCATGCTATATCCATTTAAAAAGTCGCTATCGGAGTTTTTTGTTTCTATTAAATACAAGAGTGGCACAGTAGAATTTGGCCGCCCGACTCGCAATATTTTTAAAATGGAGATCGGTTAAATACTAGGTCTAGTCCTATCATATAGTATAGAAATATCGTTACTCTTTCCTCTATATGTAATCGCAACAAAGATGTATATTGTCTATTGCATTTGAATTCAACTAATCTGTTTGTAAACACTGCAAAGGAACTACATGGATACAATGAGCTTGTTTTCAGTTTGTGTGTTAGATCTGACATGCTATGAGGATGTCGTCACGATGAGGTCACGGGTACACGTCCCGGGTAGCCTTGTCCTGGCCTTATAAGATGTTAGAGGTCACTCAGTTCGATGTCTTAATGAAATGAGTAGTTAAGTTACAAACAAACATAGTTTTTTTTTAAATACAAATAAAACAGTGTTATTCGACATATTATGTCTTATTTTTCACTTGTATATATTTGTGTATATAACATTTTTTTCCCACCCACGTGCCGCTGTTCGATTTGTTTGATAATTTGCACACGTGTCCGGATCCGTGTGAACATGATATCTACGACAGAACGATCAGGATCGGCCGAACGAGAATTAAATTAATTACTTAACAAGTTTAAAGCGATTTATTTAATAAAAAATATATATATATGTAATTATCATTATCACCTAGTTATCGCCTTTAAAAATATGAATAAATAATTTATGTCGCAAGGTATACGTATGAATAACAAAAATCCACAAATAGTTTCGGACTTGCACGAATAATATTATTGAGGAAAGTACATTATTCTGTCCACGAATTCTATTCTAGTGTTATTGTGTGGAATTAAATGCTGTTGATGCCCATTTGGGAAGCTAATGATGAATATGAAGTTATTGTAAAATTATATTTGAAAATAGTTTGAGGTACTCTGTGTTTTTTTGTTTTTCAATTAACATTTTATGTTAATTGACGATTCGAAAGTGCAATAGCCTATTTGAGCAATATATTTCGATTTTTTAAATAAAATGTCGAAAAATCTGAGGTGAAGTAAAACCTTGTAAATTTAACGTTAATATAAAAAAAATATTTAAAATAAAAACTTTAATTGGCTATAATTGAATGTACGATATGAAAAAAAAATATCGATTTCAAAATCAAAGCATCTTTGTTTTTATTTTTAGGATTTTATGTTCAAAATATCGGCAGTATGCTTCGGATCAGCCTTGGGGAGATGTCATTAAAATTGCTTATACTTTGAATCAAGGAGAATTACATGATTTTAAAAGTGTTCAAATAATTGGCCAGATTATATTATTAATTTAATAGTTCTTTATATTAATATCAATTAAACTACCGCAATTACACTCACATATACAATTTATATCAATTTAATCTCTTCTAAAGTTTATTTTTTGCAAAAAATACTGGTTGCTTTTAATACAAAATTAAGCTAAAAATACACGCTGAATAGGAAGTACCAATGTTGTTAGACGCAGAAAACAATTCATTTGGTATAAGCGACTTGTTAAAGTAATTTAAGGTTTTCTCTAAGAACACATTTCTCATATCATAATTTAGTAAAATTTACTTTAACAACACGTGTCACTTTATACAAAAGTGTATCTCATGACATGTAAAATAAATATACCACACACATGGTAGTGTGTGTTACAATTGTATTAAAATTTATTTAAAAGAATCCTAATCCATAGATAAAAAATATAAAGTGGCACAGTCAGACATTGTCCCACTGCGCCACGATGGCGATTGGTTGTGGGTTCGATCCCACTCGAAGGAATTATTATATTTAAATTATTTCCATTTGTTCGCTCTGCTACAAAACAAAGCTCGGCTTTAAATCCGCCGCTCAATGTCTCGAATTCAGCCGAAAAGTGGAGAACGGAGTGTCTTGACATTAGGTCATAGAGATCTGACAACCCTGTTATGCGGGCAGAAGCGTGAAGCTGGTTTAATTCTAATGCATTATCTAAAAAAATATTGTCTACCACTATTCTTATCCATGTAAACATTAACTATGCCAAAATTTATACTCGTCGTTTTTATGTGTTATTCATATACTCATATATCAATATTCTACACACATTATCTATCTACTATGTATGTGTTTGACATACACTTTCATTTAAAGTGAAATGCATGTTGCTAAGGCAACGAGTATTTTGGCGTCAAAGAGACAGCAAATATAATTTTTTTTTTAACATTTTTTTAAAGTTTTAATCGCACACTTAGGAAATTGAAAGAGACATATTTAGAAAACTTAGCTTAGGCTTAGCGGTCACAGCGCTTGAACGGTTTTCAAGAGGCGCGGGTTCAACTCCCGCTGCGTTCAAATTTTTATACGTTTTCTAAATATATCTTTTTCAATTTCCTAGGTGTGCGATTAACACTTTAAAAACGGTTAAAAAATATTTAATAAATATCATTCTCTCTTGTCAAACAATTGTTCGTAGAATCATCTTTGGGTAGCAGAAATTTGTAAAAATTTCTCTACAGAGATGCTAACAACAAATATAAGTTGTAATAAGCGTAGAAGAATTTCGACGTAGCTGGATGTAGAACGCATGGCTTAGCGGTCAGAGCGCTTGAACGGTTTTCAAGAGGCGCGGGTTCAAATTCCGCTGCGTTCAAATTTTTATACGTTTTCTAAATATGTCTTTTTCCTATTCTAACAGAACATTAGGGTAATGTAATAACGCAAACTGTTATATTATGTATATAATGTATACTATACTCGTACTTATTATATTATAAGAAGTATTATTTATTGAGTAAAATTTCCATAAGACCGTGTACTATTATTTATGAAGTTTATTGAAAAGCTTGTAATCAAATGCTATTGCAGTAGGTACAGGTAGTCTCGTATATGTTAATGCTAGTCAACCACATAAAATGAATAGCTTCACGCTTTTTCCCGCTTAGCGGGGTAGTTAGAGTGAACCTAGAGTTAAGACAATATGTTTTCCACTTTCGAACGTGAGTGAGAGGAACTGGTCTGCAATAGTCTCTTTCTACGACTCAATTATCGCGCTGAAGGAGGTAAGTAAGGCGGTACGCGCATCTCCAACTCCTAGAGGAGTTACTGCGGGAGGATCGTGGTGATCCTCCGGTCATCAAATCTGTGGATGCTGTGGAAAAAACCACAGAGCACCCTGAAAGTGACGGTGGCCCGTAATGGTATACAGGGTTTCCACTGGGCTTAGTGGTAGTTTCACTGGTGGTTGAAAATATTTTTCTTAGCCTTGTGCTACATAACTCACACTATTCGCCTTATTCAGAGAAAATTAAAGGTTGCTCGAACTTTACGCTATACTTTGTACAATGACAATTGTTTTAACTTCTAGACAAAATAAATCAAATGTAGACTGATTAACTAAAGTGAATAAGTTAATGTTCTAACATACTAGAACGAACGTTTGTGGGAAAGGCCGAGAGAACCTAGGGTGACGATACCCCGTTCTCCTCTTTCCGGTTCATTTCGAAATAATGCATGTTGAGTGGCGAAATCTAACGCCGTGCTTTGCTTAGCAGAGCAAGGACATAGAGCGATATAAGTATTATCATAACACCCAGTGTGGACAGTACTCGCAACCATCATATCGTCAGACACTGTTCCATTGCGTCACGAAGACCGCTCTAATATAATTATTATATAAACAATCGAAGCTCGCAAAGGACAACCAGCTGGTAATGCAGATAGGAACTATGAATCAGCGACCTCCGTCGACCACAGCGAGTCGGTACTAGATGTTGACATTAGCGACTTTACGTTTTCCTCTCACCCACGTATAAATTAATATTTAACTGCAACCATTATGTTAAACAATATGTGAATGTAAAATACTATTAATATACTTTTTATCGTATTTAAGTATAATTACTTAAACACGATGACGTTATTGTGGCCTGAGCCTGACTACCTACTATGAAAATTAGTTAGTTGCTTAGTTAGTCAGAAGGGTATTTAGTAAATTAGTTAGTTATTTAGTAAATCAGTTAGTTATTTAGTTAGTGGTTTATTTAAAGACAATAATCGTACCAGTCGAGCGCAGATCACTTGGTCAATATTACGTTGTATGGAGCACGCACGATGGAGGTCATTCGTCACAAAGATAGTCCTATGATGGTTGTAGGTTTGAATTTAAATCTTCTAGGGTCTAGACTGTATAAATCTTTTTTTATTTCATATAAACTGGTTAGAAAAAATCTGATTTTAGGACTCGGCAATATAGATTACTCGTTATAATGTAATCTTTGTTAAGATTCAAAATGGAGAGTGAAATTTTCTGTTACTACGATACGTCTTTTTGCCTACCTATCAAGTTAAAAGAAGTATATAGCTCGACTTGGACGTTCCAAGCGCCATAATTAAAGAAATGAACCGAAGCTTAAATAGTATATAATAATGGATAATAGGTAGATTAATCTTTAATTTTTTTTATAAAAAGATATTTAAAAATTGTTTATCACTTGAGATCGCACTGCCACATGTAATAATGTGTAAGCGAGAAATGAATCTGCGACCTTCGCGCTTTTGAACAGTTAATCAAGTCATGTTTACATAAATTATAGTAAATTAAAATAATATTTAAAATAAAAATGAAGTAATGCACAAATATTATATCTTCTTATGACTCACCAGATTTTTGAGACGTCAGTACTAAATACGGTTTTCAAGAGGCGCGGGTTCAAATCCCGCTGCGTTCAAATTTTTATACGTTTTCTAAATATGTCTTTTTCTAAATATGTCTACGTCAGTACTAAGTTATATAAGTACTTTATATACGTACGTAAATACAAAAAATATTATAATTTTTTTAAATGCATTTTTTTGCAATGTAGTCGACTTTTAGAAGGGTGAGAAATGTTCGCTCGTTGATTGAAAAAGTCAACGAACGTTATGGAATAAGTAGATATATCTTAAAAACAATAAGTACTAATAGGAAATATACAATTACATATAGAATAGTATAAAATGCTATCGTGTTACTTTCTGACAAATTGATATCTTATTTGCCTTGAACATATAAATACGCCAATTGAAGACGAACATTAAAACTATTTATTTAGGTCAGTGGTCGTGGGTTTAAGCTTAATGCATAGGAACCCAACCAATATACACAGTTCATAGTAATACATTTTGTAATAATTTTTTTGCTTGAAGTGGTGACAGTGAAGTTAAAAGAACCTTGTTTCCAAGGCGGATGAGTTAATAATCTGGCACATACTTTGTGTTTTTTTTATTAATAATTTTAAGGTATTCACGTTTAATGGAATAAACGTGTAATGAATTGGGAAGAAATGGATAATAAATAGAGAACGGAAGGTCTTAACGCCAGGTTCTTTCTTCTTTCCTTGCTATGATACTTGAAGCTAAAAACAAGCAACCCACATGATGATGTGGGTTGATGACTCTGTCCGCGACAAATCTCTCTTCTTTACAGTAATGAAGCGCATTATGCTTTTATTCACTATTATTACCTGACCAAATATAGTCAAAAAAACATATATATATAGTCCATGCTTTTTCCCGAATAGCAGGGTAGCCAAAGAGAACGTAGTATCGAGACACTCCGTTCTCCACTTTCTCCCTGAACTCGAGATATTGGGTACTGATCTTAGATGCCAGAGCGGAGAAATTCTAATAATAATATAAATATATATCATTCTCCATTCTCCCGAGTGGAAATCGAAAAATCGCGTTTACAGTCAGACACGTTACCACTGTGCCAAGGTGGCTTCTAAGTACACATTGGGGCATGTAAAACTCAAATTTAAAAAGGAATTATTTAAAATGATCGGCAAGTCGAGAACGTAGTTCCCTCCGCCCCGTTTATTTAAACTAATATTGTATTGAAATAAATGAACTAAAGGCCTAATACTTTTCTTTATATTGTAACGATTAACACAAATTAAAAGACAGCATAAAGCATCTAAATATAAAACTTAACAAGTCTATTTCTTACTTGTTAATGTTACAATTCACATATACAAATGCTATCAAACCAATACAAATAACTTACAAAAGTAAAATGTTCCTTTAAAAAATCTATAAAATAACAAGTGCGCCATTGTGATGGAGTTGGAAAATTTCTAACCGCATACGCGATAGTCTTAAGTTCGGTCCCCGTTTGGGGGATTGTTTATATAAAACATATTTTTCTTTTCTGTGTAATAAAACAAGGAACGACGTTGAGTTCCGCCATCCAACGCGCAGGATCACAATTATGTGTGGAAAGTTAAGTACTAATTAAGTGTTTTGATATTAAGTTTTTTTTGTCTTACCAGCTGAATAAGTAACATATAAACTGCCGTACTATACTACTAAATTGACTATGCATAACCACCAATAACCAAGTCGGTTAACATTTATCTCTTAAGCCTTAGAGAGGGCGCCTGCGCCTGCGCATCGAAGCCTCCAAGCAGTGTCAGTGATCGCTCGGACGTTACACGCGTCGCACGTCTTTTCCATACATCTAATTTATAATATCTTTATATATATACAGTACCCCGAGTGACCCGTGCTCGAACGAACGAATTTTTTACTAATTTTTACCTAACATAGACTTAATAATTAGTTTCAAGTGTAGTTTTAATGTTTGTGTAATCAGCGGTCAGGTGAGTCATTCCTCTAATATATCATATATTTATTATTTAAATTCGCAACGCCTTTGGAATTTGGCTGGTCCATCCATATGAATTTTGGTCGAGTCAAATTTGAACAACGAAATTAATGTAATTTTAAACTTATTTAAACTTATATTTCTTTTATTTTTTGTTATATTTTCAATTTATGTTATTTACTCTCATTGTTCTGTCACACAGTGGTAATTAAATGTGTAATATATATTAAGTCTGTAAGCACACACAAAACATTTATGATCAAGATTATTATGACAATAATCATCAAGCAGACAATAATCCATGATTTTATACCCAAGTACAAAGGTATTAAATTAACTAATATTGATTACTTGAAGCTTATGAAGATACAAACTTAATTGCACTTTAAAACAGGTGCTTATTCAATATTATATCTTATTATTGAATTTAAAATATATTTTAATTAGAAAATAGGCAAGTACCTTCCTCTTATTTCTCTTTCGTTTATTCTTAAAAAGGGATTTTCTTTTTTGTTAATTATGCATTTTTTTACAAAGAGGGAGGAAAGCATAGAATGGATTATCTTGTATCATCTCTCTATCTACTCTGCTGTTAATACAATTTTTTTATTATTTAAAATTTAAATGATTGTTTATTTAAATTTAGTTTTTCTGAATCCAAAGTCAATTTCCTGCTATGTAATGCATATTTATACAGAATGGTAATAACGTCACTTAGATATATTTATTAATTGGACTATAGACATTTAAAGGGTCCTAGTAAGACTTATTAGCGAACAATAGGTATCGAAGGTACTAAAAATATAGCGTTCAAAATGAACTTTAAAAAGTTTTTCATCTTAACACATCCCTCATCATTTTATGGCATAAAGACAGACAGTGATAACCTAGTGACACAGCACTAAGTTTTTCATTTTCAAGACGCCCATTACTTATTGGATACCTAATGAAACCCAACTAGTACTTTGCATAACCAGAACAGGAAAAAACCATTTAGAATATAAATACCCCCTCTGGAACTCGAATTGACAACCAGCGAGTGCAGTCAACCACGAAGGCGCCTTGTCAGTATGTATAAGTTCCCGCTTTTCATATTTAGCTAGAAAGGCTCCGTCTTTTAGCTACAACTCAACGCTATGTTATCATGCCAAAGCTAAAAATGATAAAATAATATAAATATATATAGTAAGTTTTAAACCCACTATCATCAAGTTTACAGTCTGATGCTGTTCTACTGCGTCACGATGACCTTAACAGCTGTGCAAAGTACTGACCGACATAACTGTCTTCTAAGCCGACTGACAATACTGACATGTTTATGTTAATCGATTATCAAAAGAAGGTACTAACAGGATAAAGAACATTTAATATAAATCGCTTATAAATTTTACCGTAATACGAATAGTTTTCTATGTGAGGGTGGGTATAATTCTTTTAAAAACATGTTGATTTACACAATACTCGCACTTGTTTTTAATACCTTAATGCTCATTTCATAAGTCTATATTGTTGACATATATTTGTCACTGACTAACATATGTTTAGTTTCATATATAATAAATAACAATAACTTACTAAGCTTTATGTAAAATGATATGCCATTGTTATGTTTAAAGTGTCGTTGGGAGTTTTGTGTGCGCAAACGCTATTGTTCCTTTTGTTTCACTTCCAGCCCTTATTCTACAAGTGATTCATGATATATTAAAATTATATTTGAACAGAAGTTTTTATTGGATTGTTTTATATATTTTATTTAATTTTACGAAGTTTAAAGAAATTTGCGTAGTAGGAAAGAAGTCATAAGTTATTTTAGATATTCAGTAAGTACGAGTACATGCTGGGTGTCGGAGCTCAAGGCAATACCTCTAAATGCAACTAGATCAGGAAATCGTCGTTTATTTTATATATCAAAATACGCATTCTTGTTTCATGAACGTCTTTTTCACTTTATACAAGTGTGTTTGTGTCACGTGTCTACGTCGCAGTACGTATATTTACTTTTTTGATTTATTTCTAATATATTGTTATATAACTACCTTTCTATACAATCTTTAATTGTCCGCTTAATTTTCCTTAAAAGGAAGTTTTCTAAGAAAGACTCCTCTGTGAAGGATAAATCCTTCGCGCATTAATATAATGCTTTAAACAAATATCTTGAGATAAATCTTAAGATTAAGCTCATTTCCTTCCGGTTCTCTCTCCGTCTGACCTGCAAGAAAGCTCATTTAACCGCTCTCTTTATACTAATTGCGATGGACGTTTGGATGAATCTTTAGGAAATAATTAGCAAAACACCTATTATATTTACCAAAGACGAGATAATCTTAAGCTCTCGTCTTGAGAAATCCATTCCTACATTTTTAACTTATTTTCGTTTTACAATGAGGCAGTTACTGTACTTTTTATAATTAAACAGACAAATTATTTAAATTATATTGCTCAACTAATAACAGTATTTAATATGTAATTAGTTCCTTTGCGTGTAATAATTATATTTTGCTTACTTTTTGATCTTATTTCAAATTAGTTGTAACTTTAACCCATAAGAACCGAAACTTCGTTGCTATTGATAAAAATCTAAAGCTCTTATTTAAAATGCTGGAGCTTGTTTGATAAGATTTTTAACAAAATAAACAACGTATAATTTTTAATTACGTCGTTATGATGCAGAGATATGCCTGAATGCGGAGTTGCTATGGTTTCAAAATTCACTTGTGGGAATGTTTATAATAATATAGGCCTTTACCCGGTCTTGTTCCACAGCAAGTGGCATTGAGACGTAAAAGCGGAGATAGCTGAAGAACGAGAATTTTATCCATAGGTTAGTCCGCATAATTGGTGTTAATTGGTGTTATTAAATAGAAGAGAGGGTGAAAGAAAAAAAACAAAAGATGAGGCCATTGTGGCGCAGTAGGACAGCGTCTCACTTTTTAACGCGATTGGTTCGGGATTCGATTCTTACTCAGGGGAATGATTATATTTAAATTATTTCCATTTTCTCCGTTCTGCGCGGTGTTGAGTTCCGCTATTCAACATACAATGTCACGTTTTGGGCGGAAAGTAGGTATCGGAGTGTTTTGACACTAGGTTCTCTCTGACTACTCTGTAATACGGAAAAAACTATATAAAAATACAAAGTTCGTTTATAAATATTACAATATATTCTACTACTATACAAAAATTATTACTACAACACGAAGTTACATATAATAAGCAAAACTAAGTAGATAAGAGTTCTTAGTATCAAAACATTCTCGATGACGCGGTGGTAATGTAAGACGGCACGTCGTCACCGGAGCCGCCAGGGTCGCGGGAACAAAGCCCGGGCTTACAATGTGGGTAAGCGGCGTGACAGCCCCCTCAGATTGTTATACAACGACCTATATAATTATGCAATAGCTAAATAACCGAATTATGCACATTCGTGTTGGGAAAATGGAATTCTTATTTCATTTAAGCACGTAGAATTTGAAGTCGCAACCGTCTCAGATGCGCCACGATGGCCTTAACTTTTTCTTTAACTGAACTAGAAATGGGAAATCACGTAAGACGCATTTTTTTCTGTATTTTCTTCTTCATTGCTGAAGGTCCCTGTGCACGTGCTGGTGAGCCCAGTTGAAGGAGCTCATAACCTGCTCTGTCACCCGGTCTTCCAGTTGCATTAAAGCTTTAGTCTAGAATTTTGTCAACTCACTTACTGTGTCAGACCATCGGCTAGATGATCGGCCTCTAGGCCTTCTTACCTTGCCAATATAAACAAAGAAATGTCCATATAAAAAGGACTTAAATCCACAGATATCGCATAAATACAAATTTGCTATAACTGGACCATGGCACCGTCACATGTAGTAAACAACATTATGTTTCAAAATAGTAATTGCGTAGAATAGAAGTATTTTCTTTTTCTAATCTACAAAATGTCATTAACCTCTTATAATATGCGGGGGACTAATTGCAAAATATTTTAAATGTTTTTTTTTTAACTGGGTTAAAATATATTCTCACGTCACACGCATGATGCTGAACGTAACGAAAGGACAAAGTGATTAATCACTACCTTATACACTTTCCATTCAAATGAATATCCTATTTAGCACAGTGGATTTATTTTTTTACAAAAAATAGTTTAATGTGTGGGGGAATTGAACCTACAAGCATCGCGTATACACTCAGATACTTCCATAATCCGGCAGTAAATAACAATGTTATCAAAAAGTGCATTTTAACATATAAAATTATGCAAAAGTTCACAAAATGCATTTTCTTTTATCAAACAAAAAGAAGTTCTCCTTGGGTATATTAATGTTGACTCGATATTAAAATAAATTGGCGAAAATTAGCAATTTGATAACACTTACTCACTTAGTTGTAGCTCGTGAGTAGTTTGTAATTAATTAACGGTACAAAGTGATACGACGCGACCTCGCTCTTTTATAGAATTCTCTAAATATATAACAAACAATTACTTTTATAATTCACCAAGTGGCGATCCTTCCCACAGTTTGAATGTTAACATTGGTAGTGGGTTAGATTCTCATTTGAGGACATGATTATGTTTAAATTATGTTCATTGCTTCGCTCTGGTAAAGCGCGAGGTTCAGCTCCGCCACTCAACACGCAATGTCTCAAATTCATAAAGTGAAGTGGAGCACTATTTTCTCTTTGCCTGAGATGTGGCAGGGAATTTGTCGCTTTTTAGAAATTGTCGGTTTATTCGCAACTCCACGTTTGCGACTCAACACCTTAGTGTTGTGTGTGTTATTCAATGTCCTTAAAAATGGAAATAATATAATAATTTTTAAATCCCTTTTATTAGCTTCACATTTATCTATTTATGTACTTAAACTAAATCTAACGATTGGTCTTCTTGTTACCCGTTTAAAAATGTTGCTTATAATTTGACACACGTTTGACAATGTAATATTTACATAGCATGAAACTGACATTATTGCCAGGACGACCAGGATCACAAAAAAAAAGGTTTTTTTTACCAAATCATTAAATATTAGCATTCCCTTGACTAGGGAAAGGACCAAAGACTATCGTGTTTGAATAGACACATGGCTACTACGCCACAAATTGTGTTCACCACGACGCATGCAACTACTTATAAATATATAAAAACACAAAATTCTCAAAACAATTAGATACATTGTAAACAAAAACCAATTAAACAAAATTATATCATTGTAAATAATCTATCTATAGACTTATAAAAGCGAAAGGCCATATCACTAAATATCGAAAACCGCTTGACGTACAAACACGGAACGTTGCATGGAGTAAGTTAATAGTTAGCAGACGTCCGCTAAGAACAGATTTTGCGACAGAGTCGGATTATGGAAATCTAAAGTTTCCCAGCATGCTTGTATAACAATCATTTTTTTGCTACAAACTTCGAATTTGGCATAGAGATATCTATTACTACATGGATGCAGTCACGGGCAATGCCTAGTGTTTTATATAATGGAAATGAAAACTCATTTTCACACGTCATTCGTAAATAGCATAAACCTTATTTGTAGTTGGTACAACTGTATTTATAAAAATATGTGAAGTATATAACATGGTAATATGTACTACAAGGCAGAGATATAATTAAGACAATGCGTCCATACAAATACTTGATATGATAAACGACGAGGAGAATCTTATTATCAGCACGTCTTGTGGCGTAATAACAGCAGTAGAATAATGTATATACGAAATATTTTACAGCGTTGTCCATAATATCGTCCAAGCGACCTGCAAATTGAGAAGTTGGTAGAGAGAATATAGTGATGTAAGTCACTGTATTTTATTGCACTTGACTTAAAGGAGTATTTGTTTTTTAAAAATCATTTTTTTAAGTTTTAATAGCCTTAATAGATATAATAGTTGTAATCGACGTGTTAACCGTTTCTAGAAATAAGTCTCTTTTTTTTGAACAAACAAAACTGAGAACACATTTCTATTTTACACATTATTACCACTCAGCCATTGGGACTAATTAATACTATCATACAAATATCGGTGTATCAAAAGAGAACATTGCAATTGCAATGTTACTGGAATTACGTGCGTTCATGTTAATTAATTAAAACCATCTCCATCCGCAAATAAGCGGCGACACTAGCTGCATCTTATATGACTTACATCTTAAACGCTTTGTCTTCGAGATATGTAAATATAAATGTATACAATATATACGCAAATTCAAATATATATTTCATCTTATGTGCACATCGGTTTATTTCTACTGAGTGTTTCTACAATCGAAAGACTGTTTGCTTGTTGTTTTCAAGCATTTTTGGTATCACCAATCAAGATAGACATATATATACACTGACTGCCCTTAAAGGTGGACATCAAAAGGTATATTAGGTTCTCTCCATCTATCAGTCGCAGTGTAAGAAATGCGTAAAAACAAAAAAAATACTTACGTGTGTATACAAATTACTACTCGTGAGCTTCTCCGGTCTGTGAAGACTAAGTATTTGTATTAATAAAAGAAAAATATTTTTGTAATATTTTTCAATATACTTCAATAGTTCAAGAATGTTATTGAAAAATCAATTGCTGGAAACTAAATCAAATTAATTTTTTTTAAAAATATTGATTTATATAAATATGTTTATAATATAAACACTTTACATTAAGTAAGGCAAATAATTGCATTAAGTCTTTGCAAATATTATATAACTATGATACAATCTATATAGAGGAGGTGTCGAGTGGGTGTCAGTTGTTTACTTTACAATTTCGAGTTCTTCTACCCATTTTATATTAAATTTTATTTCTATCTTGTAACTAGAAATATAACAAAATGATAAATATTGGCAGGATCATCTTATATTTCAAAAAGCTATTAAAGTTAATACTTTATAGCTGCAGATTTTCATCATATTAGATTCTAATCTTACCCAAATCAAGAAACCATATTTCCATAGCTTTAGTTATTAACTTAAGTAAATCCCTAAACTGATATTAGTAACATTATAAAATAATAAAGGTCTTTGATTAAATAAGTTGAGGCGTTCGTCATTGCGATGATCAGTGAAGTTTTGTTTTTAGTTTAAAAATCCTCCTCGTGATAGAACGTGGCTCTATAAGAACGTATAGTTAGAACGATTCAAGGAATTTCCTAAAGACGCAGATTCGAACCTGATGCTTTTAAATCTTTATATCTACCTATTTCCTCAGTAGGATAGAACTGCAAAATCACTAAACCGTAAAGTACCTCGTTAGGGTGAGCAAAGCGCTAAGGCATTTAATTAGCGCTTTCCACGCTCGAGTGGCACTATCTCCGAGGATTTTGCCCCTTTTAGTTTAGTTTTGTATGAAAGAGAAGTGTTTGGTAAAAGGTAAATGGAGAAGTTTAAAATAATTGCACTCGTTATTCAAATTTCACTTTTTAAATGGAAAGTCTTTAATCGTTTCAGATTAAGGTTTTTTGACGAAGAATAAATCATAGCATATATTTTGTATGAAGAATTAATCACTAGATGCATGATAGGTTCTTTAATTGGTTAGCTTTTTTTATTATTTAAATATTCTATAATATTGATACCACCTTTTTTCTTATTTTTTGTTGGTATCATCAATTTTCTATTTACAATTTATAAAAAAATACTTAGAACTAAGGCTTTATTTTGTTTATTAGTGCAATTAGTAATTAGATTTAATGTCGTGGAGTTAATGAAGTCATGTTCGAAAAAAAGTAGGAATAGGTTACTCTCGTTCAATCCCTTTTGTTATTAAGTGAGCCTTCACTTAATCTTCCACTTACTTAAATCTTCGTGTTAAGTAAGCACTACATTTTCTATTATTAGTTTAAAGGAAAATAATTCCACAAAAAACACTTCTTTTTTCACAAAAAAGTTGTTGTAAATTGTTTTGTTTATTTTATTAAGAAATCGTCTTCATATTCAAATTACACATTTAAATATTTTCAATGATTATTATTTATGCACAAGTATTACCAATAATAAGGATAAATATAGCAAAATTTGTTTTGATGCATGTGTTCTTAATTAAATAATTAATTAATCATCAATTTCGAAGGAATTGTGAATATTTTGTTTAAATAGGATAATAGACAGGAAAATATCACCATTGTTAGTGTCCTAATAATGTTGATATTTTATATATATCGAAATGTAATTCGGGTAAGAAGTGTCGGACGATATGGCTTTGGGTTCAAATCCTACACCTGTTAATATGTATTTCATAAGTGTGTCCGTCTGACCTACACGAAAATACCACCGGCTCAGAAGGAGAGTCTACAGTGAGTAATAGACGACAGACAAGGTTCTCTTCATTTAAGAAATATGGATATTAAATAAATAACCACAAGTACCTCTAAGAACAATAAGATTTATTTAAGTACGGGAAGTCACCTGCATAAGGCCAAAGAATACCTGGACCTTGTAATGTAATGACTTGTAAATGACCACAAATCTATGGTGATAAAGCATCGCCCACGCACTGCACTATTTGCAAATAGACATGACGTACCGGTGCTGTGCACTTGGTTTACTTTAACAAGTTTGAAGGTTAGGTGTTTTATTAAAAAATAAATACTTATTTTATTACTGTCATGAGTTTTGCAGTATAGATAGAAAAATCATTGGAAAGAAGATAAGATATATTGTTATTGTGATCATTTCTTTGGGACTTGAATCCACTGCCATCTTATACTACAGATGTTTTAGCTCTACCACGAAAGAATCAAGACAAAAAAATATATGACAGTTCCAACCTGTCGTGGAAAAATAATAGAAATTCGAACTTCACTGAGAATGTATTAAGCATTTTACATATAACAACTAGAAGCTATAAATCTAGACAGATAGCAACTAGATTGTTCCAGTGTCCATCACCACCAATTGTGCAAAATTATTCTATCAAAGTTATTCGTCACCGCCAAATTTAGTTGCGCCAAAGTCACTGCCAAGGTTCCCTCCTACGGACAAAAATATTACCATATTTGTTTCTTACTTATTGATCTTGGCTATTTATGTTATAACTTTGTTATGTAAATTTAGCTAGTTACGTTAACTACAGAAGGAAGGCCGCAAAAAAAGACTTATTTAAACTTATTTCTAAATACAGTATGACCCTCTCAAAGTAAGGTACAGTAATGCCACTCCAATAAAAAATATGCCACTCTATATACTACCAAATGTATGGGAAACATTCCGATGTCGAAATGTTCGGTTTCGTTCCTACCGACGGAATCTGTATATCTGCTTGTATCGGCTGTCTTTTTGGAATGCATTTAGCCTAATAATATATTTTTTATTAAATTTATTGAAAATAAATACCTTTAGTTTTTTTTACTTTAGTAGTAAATAAAAAAAAGTAGTAAAAAAATATTCAACAAGTGTACACACGCCACAGAATATCACAAAAACCACAAGGTGGGCAACAGCACTTAGTCTTAACAGATTCTCCAATTGTAGCTTGTATTTAGGACCTGATAATTTGGACTGTGACAAGCACAACGGGGCCACAACATTAGTTTTTTTATAATAGAAATGTCAGCACTATATAATTGAGACAGCCCTGTGGCAGGTAGCGGGTGACAGATGGCTGAGATGTCGGAGATCAAAATCTTTGTTAAAGCCACTTTACGCTAGCTGTTTTAGCGGTCAGGTTTACGGACTGTAGGTTTATATGATGCTTTATTACACATAATTTACACGTTAATATGCAACGCGTTATCAACCCACAAATCACTTTACACAAAAATGTATATATTTAAAATGCATATTCCTTCGTCCGTATAATTTTCGTAAAAAGTTCTCTTGTAATACCTATCCATCTTTTTACATAATTAGGAGGCTTTAGTGGATTACATAAGGACTTAAGGGACGTTTTATATCTTTCTTCTTTCTTTTTTGGATTCCAGTATATTTATATTAATTAAAAATAAAATATGCTAATCTTTATCTTTGTATATATAATTTCATAATAAATTTATGTAACACATGGCTTGATACAAGGTTATCTCTGACTACCATGCTACGAGGGGAAATATCGTGAAGCTATTCTTTCTCTTAGTTTCCTTTCCGTTAAAAAGCACGTAGAGGTAGATTAACAGGATTTTTCCTGTAAAAATAATCCCTTGAGAGGTGTTTTAAACCACAACAGCCAGGTTAAGTTTGAGATGTATTAACTGGGTTACGAAGACATTATTCTAATTTGTAGTAATTTGGAAGAAATAAAGAGCACTTTGGAATTACATTAATTCAATTTGGAATTACATTAATTTAAAAGTAAAAATATTAGAATTTTTACTAATTCTCCAATGCTATTTGTCATACGAGTACATATCCGAAGTAGGTGAATTATAGTTTAAAAATATTCAAATAAGAAATAAAAACTGCTACTTCTAAATACATTTTACTGGCACCACATTCATAATTCGAAATAAATTTTAAGCTTTAAATTGCAAAGTTCTAGCTTTTGTTTATTTCTAATATTTTTGTAACAATCGTAGGAGTTTTGTTACATAATTAGGCGTAATTTTTTTTTCATACAAGGTGTTGAAATACCAGTATCGAACCTGTTAACAGGTGTTTGTTTAGGATCTACCTGCTGCGGTCGTTCACACGCATGCATATATTTACATACATTTTTATTTCATGTTAATTAGTCGAATGTTTCTAACAGAGATATATTTTACAGTTCCGTTTCTGTTTTCTTATTTTAAGTATAATTATTGCAATGGCATCGTTGTTAGCTAACAATACACTTAATAAGCAGAAATTCTCATAGATTAATAGATTTTTACCTGAATTGTAATATTTAAGTTATGCTTCCATTAAGAGGTTATGACTCCATCGGACACACAAATATATATGTGAGTAGACGAGAGTATAGACAATTTAAAAGAAATAGATAAAACCTTTTCGCTATTAATGCTTTTACAGATTTTAAATACATTTACAAACATAAGGATTTCTAATTCTTAATTATAAATACATATTATAAAGAAACTAAGTTAAATCTTATTTTAAAATGTATATTTTAATCCAAAGTATATATTTTTTTATAATTTTGATGCTATTTTGATATTTGACGCGATATACAAAAACTTCACATTAATTAAAAAGATTACCTGCAGAAATATTTGCCATATCTTAACCTTAAAATCTATATTTAATATCAGAATATCCTTTTATTGAACTTATCTAGTCTTATTTTCTTGAATACATCGTCATGTAAGTCAAAGGTGTAGGCGCGATTTAAGCGACCGCCCCGAGTTCACTCGCGATCCGTACCGCGTCCTGCGCGTGTGCAGCGTTACAATACTCGCTAGTTTTGTCTACTCTTGGATATTTTGGTAAGTCCAGTTTGGTTTTTTCTAAATAATATTACCATATTTATATTTATATATTACTTTAGAAGTCTATTTAAATAAATGACTTTTTTTTTTACGCTTCTTTTGTTAGAACACTCTGTTCTCTATTTTAAAGATACTGCGCGTTGGGTGACAAAAGCTACTATTGCTTTATATATGTTTCAATACCATTTATTATATGCATAAAAACTGTTAGAAGCATATCTTTTCTCTAAAATTAATTATTTAAACTTTAATATTCAATTTTAACTTCATGACAATATCTACACATAACCAGGTTTAGTTTTAAATTTGTTTGAAACATTATTCCCACGACCGCTATTAGAGTAAAAGCTTAATTGGATAATTAATAAAGTAAAATAAAAATTGATTGAAAAATAATATTTATTATCATGTTTATTTGTGAATAATTTATATAAGCTAAAATATCGTATAAACACCGTTTCCACTTGCCGTCCGAATTCGAGTGGCGGAGCTCAAGGCTGCGCTTTATCTTACCAGAGCAGAAAAGTGACTAACCTACAACCATTACATTTACAGTCCGATACCATCCCACTGTGCCATGATGGCCTTAAAAGCGTGAAGCGAAACTTCATAAAGAAGTTAAAACAAGAGAGAACTCACTGTATTTAAATAAATTAAATACTAACTAATTTACTTGTTCAGAGAGTTTTTGTTATTTATTTTTTTAACTAATATTATAAATACTTTTCGTTTTGCACCACAATTGTTAGTTAAACTATATACCACTTACATAAAAAATATATATTTATATATACACGAAATATATATTTTGGGTATATTTGGCTAGGAGTGGAGGTATATCTCCGCTCTCCACTATAGTGGAATGATCCCGAAATTCTTGCCTCCTCCTCCACTAACCGTGAGAAATGTGACAGTATAGAACAAACAAATGAAATGTAAAACCGGTTGCTATATACCTACTGTTGAATAACATTTAAATGTTAATTATACATTTTTTTCTTTATCTTTTGCATTTAAATTTAAATTATAACGGAATTAAATTAATGATTGTGCATATAGAAATACATTTTAAAAAAATATTTAAAAAGTACCCACTTTAAATTTACAAAACAAAACAATCTTTGAATCGTAGTTTTATATAGTCTTAGTGTCGAATAGTAAGTTCTTTTATTAGTAATATTCAGACTGGTATTTTTTATCCACTTTGATACCTTTTTCCGCGTAACAGGGACATAAGAAAACAAAGTTCTAAAATGAATTCTAAATTTCCGGCCCAAATTAGTGACCTTTCGTGCTGTGTGGCGAAACTCAACGTCGCGATTTGTTTTACCAGTGCAGAGAAGTGAAAATAATTTTGCTATAATATACCGACGAGTCGTAATCGAACTGATTATATATCATATTTACAATAAGACCCATTCAGCGCCTTTCGACTGTACCTCAATATTGTTAAAATATCTACATCAAAATAAAGGAACAATATTATATTAAAAGTCCTTTAAAAACAAAAGTTGACGCAAGCGCCTCCTACATCGACATGATCGGTTCGCGGTAATTGCTTTCTGCCACATGAGGTGATGATGTCATTTGCAAAAATAAATAAATAAAAATTAACGCGAATCGACCGACTGCGCCTTGACATAAATTGTCAGTACACGAATGCTTCATTATATTATTTGTATGTAAATTAATTCTCTTTAATTTTCACAAACATCTATCTACAATCAAACAAACTGTTATATATTTGAAAAGAGCAACTGTAGGGTTTATCGCTCTTCTCAGAGGAACTGCCTTCCGAGCCGGTGGTAGCTTCTTGTAGGTCTGACAATACTGACATGTTTATGTTAATTAACGATTCGAAACTGCTTGGAATGCTTCGAAATTGTAGCCTGTTACAAAGTGATTAGAATGGAACAGGGTGGAGTGATATTATAAATTTTAAGTTCAATTATATTAAAATTCTTAAAAAGCTTGTTTTCTCATTTTTTTGTAATACAATTTCATTTAAAATACAATTTCTTTTTGTAGAGCTTTTTTTTGCAATAATAATTGAAATTACTTTACAAAAAAAAATACCGTATGGTTTGCCGTGTTTGACTGTACTGGATTATTATGGTTCCTCACTAAACAAAGTCTAGGCACAATATGATGTAATTTTGATTAAAAATAGACAACAAAAATGTTTCTACATTTTCTTTTTTATCAAATAAATGTGGGGCATTTATGAAAACAAACATAATAATAATAATGTAAAATTATTAGTTCCGATAGATGTAAGCGATGACGCCACTGTACTAAATGAGCAAGTCAATATGAATAAGGTTCTATTTAGTTGTGGGATGACGAACTAATGACTTCATTTTATATTATTTTATTAATAATCGTTTAGATAATAAGCGACGTGACTGCGGTAGTATTGTACATAAATAATAGCTTATTATGTGTCTTGCCGCGTTGCAGGGAAGTCGGAGAGATCCTAGTGTCAAACACTTCGTTGTCCACTTTCGAACCAAAATAGAGACATTGCGTGCTCCGCCACTGAATACGCAACTTCTCGGATTCGGGTGGAAAGTGGAGAACGGTGTGTCACAAGCGTGACTTGACACAGACAGTTTTCTGCCGCTACCCACATATATACGTGAGATGCATGGTGCCAAAAAAACGTATTATGTATTTATCTACAGGTATATACGTCAAATGATATAGTCTTCGCAACTTTAGAGGGTCTATTTTTAGTTTCTCTAAATAGGGCATTATCATTTTATAAGTTTTCGAAAAATATAATAGGTTGTATTTTCCTACTTTAAGTTCACGGTTACAATTTTAAGCTTAAACTTGCTTCAGCCAATCTTTCAAAATTTATTCTATCTTTCCTAGATGGCGCTGGTTTTTTTTATTCTCAATACATTGCTAGATGGCGGTGTTTCACTTGACACGATGGCTAAATCGCGCTGGCAAGACTTTGTTGTGCAGACTGACGTCCGCAAAATTTAGATGCTCGAACCAAGACCTTACTTCGTAGGATCATTTCTATAGTAAGCTCTTCACGAGATCCACACAACATGTGAGATCTAGTCAGCCGCGATGAGGAGACGTGGCGCAGCACCCTGCGGCGGGCGCGGCTTCGGCCGACAGCCCTCGAGGATCGTTCACTTCGCTACTAGTAATACTAGTTGGTAGAGCGAGGGGTGTTGTCGCTGTCTGAGCGGTTGATTTTGAACCCTTATATAATTATGACAACCTTAATTGTACTTACGTTATGACATCAAGTTTTTGCAATGAAAATATCTGTTATGATTTTCGCGATTTTTACACATTAAACATTTGAAATGGTTTTTTTTAACCGGATTAATCAAGTATATTTTGGTAATCAGATGTCTCACTGCCGATGATAGTATGATTTGAAGAGATTTTTATGGCATCATAGCGCAGTTGCACTTTATCTAGCTGAAGCGAAGTCAAGACCTTACTACCTACAAAATGTGATTAATGTATAAATACATGCAAGATTGCATTGCACGAGTTGCATTTATTTCTTGCATATCACTAAATGCATAGTCGGATGCGTGATGTAAACAACGCAGTTGTTGTTGATAATATAGCGGCCTCTACCGCAACACTCAATGCAAAACAGTGCGTTTTGTTCTTTGAAATTTGGAGTTAATTTTTAGCTAGTTAACTAGTACACTTATATTAAGACAATATTTAATGGAAAGTTATACGATCCATACTAATATTATAAATGCAAAAGTAACTCTGTCTGTGACTTTATCACGACCAAACCGCTGAACCGATTGTGATAAAACTTTATATAGAGATACTTGAATGTCTTAGGATAAACATATTCTACTTTTGTAGTTCACGAGGGCGAAGCTACAAGCTACAATATTTTTAGGTTATCCGATTAAGATGAAAGGAATGTGGTGACTCTCACAACTATGCAATGTCTTATGACAACGTGTAATGGACTTTTTAATATATTATTTGATTTGATTCAGGTTTACGCTTTTCCCCACATAGTATTATTTTGCTACAGACGATATGCTATAAGCGAAATTGGGGTCAAGAAATGCCTCTCCAATTTCCGCCAAAAATCTAAACATTGCTTGTGTCTGCTTTGCCTTAGTTACCAAAGCTCAATTCACATCACTGTATAGAATTACAGAATACGTTGTTACACATTTTTTAAACTTTACTTATTGAGAAGCGAAACTTAAATAAGAAATATGGTTTCTCCCCCGAGTTAACATCGAACAGATAACCCTCGTCAACAATTTCCAACTGAACCGCGATGGCGTCTCTTTGTATATATGTTATTTAAACAAAAAATATCTAGTATAATCAAATTCAGGTATTGCATTTAAAAACCGTTGGGTTTTAATAATATTTTGAATAGTAGATCGTTTATATTTAGGCAGCATGTAGCATGATCGGTGCTTCTCATAACATCCGTTAACGTACGTTTATTTTATAAGAACTATACAGTTTTAAGTCTTCATTAAAGTAACAATTGATATAAACTATATATGTATAAGAACTTCGATGCAGCTGGATGTAGAACGCCTGACTTAGCGGTCAGACCGATTGCACGGTTTCCAAGATGCGTGGGTTCTAATCCCGCTGCGTTAAATTTTTTATACATTTTCTAAAAATATGTTTTTTTTAATATAAAGTAATTATAATGCAAATATTAATTAATAGCATTCTCTCTTGCCAAATTATTATCCGTAGAATAATCTTTGTGTAGCAGAAATTTGTAAAAATCTCTCTATGAATATGCTAACAATAAAAATAAGTTGCAATAAAGTGTAAAAGAATTACGACGTAGTTGGATGTACACAGCATGGCTTAGACGTCAAAGTGCTTGGCCGGGTTTCAAGAGGCGTGGGTTCGAATCCCACTGCGTTCAAATATTTACACGTTTTCTAAAAATGTTTTTCAAATACTAATCATTAATCCGGTCTGTCAACACTGAACGTGGTGTTGGGTTCTGCCACTCAATACGTAACGTCTGTAAAATGAGAGGAAAGTGGAGAACGACGAGTATTGACGCTAGGTCCTTTCTTAAAAAAATATATATTTATATAAACTATTTAGATTGATATCTTGGAAAAAAATGACTCAGAAAATTAGATCTCAATCTCATAAGTTAGATGCTCTTACATAGCAGATAGGACTCAAATATGTGATTACAAGTGATAATTACAAGTTCAAATTCCAGTCTAGGGATTGTTGTAAAATGTTTCTAACACAAGGATACTGATCATAAAAAGCTCATCCTAAGATCCTAAGGTACAGCATTGCCTTAGTAACGCGTATGTATACTTTATACAAAATTATATGTCAAAATTGCGGTAGTGTGTATAATATTAATTAGATGAACTTAAAACTACCGCGTGTTCAACGATGCACTTCAACTGCGCTATGATAGTGTCAAAGACTACAAGACTCAAAAGTACTTAATATGTTCTAGAAAAACATATTATCAGTGCAATTTCATGTTAGAATTAACTTTAGAGAAGGCATTCCCAGATCACTGTATAGGTAAAGGTATAAAATATTCGCAAATGTTGGTGTTAGGCATTACACAAATAAACCTGACCGACCGGTCCAGGGCTGCTGCGACTAACTCATCTTTTGTTAATTTAAATATGTTTTTATTAGTTTCTTCTCATCATATTTCGCTTACAGGAGAGGTAGAGAGAACTATTTGTCAAAACATTACGTTTTATACACTAATGCGGAACTCGTCTTAACTGAACAGGTCTAAATATATTTTAATTAATATACTTATGTAGTGGTCTTGTGTTAAATTTATTACAAAGTAGACGCTTTATTATAAACCCAAAAATACTAATTTAATTATTTTTATTTCACTGCTCTGGTGAACAAAGACAAAGCGTGGCGTTGAGTTCCGCCACTCAACACGCAATGTCTCTAATTCAGAGTGTTGGGAAAAAGCACAAGCTGCAAAAATATTAATAGTTTACCCGGCTTAGTATGGTTCCGTCACCCAAAAAGCAATATGTCTTATAATGAGCGTAGAGTTTAAACGGAGTGTTTTAACACCATATTATAACCTAAAATTTATATATATATATATAACCAAAGATGAATATAAAAATATATTGTTTGAATAACTTAACAGCCCTACAGAGTCCCTCAACCAGTTTCGCGTCGGCTAAAGCTCTCCACTTGTACACGTACATCTACAGTTAGGCAGAGTCGGGCACCGCAGGGTTAAATTATTCCAATCGTCCGCCTATAAATACTTCAGATTCATAAATCGCTAAATAAAAATATATTTTAAAATAACATCGCCTTATATCATCGTGAATTGTTGTAAACGATGTTTTAACTGAAAGTTATGCATTTTTAACTTGAGTGTAATATCGTGTAAGATGAAAATTGTATACACTAATTGTGTATCTGGCTGTTGTAGTTTCGAATTCTTAAATTAAGTATGCTGATAGCGGAGATTTTGCCACGTATGGGGCGATTCGTAGATTTTTGCGGTAAGAAATCAGAACATTGCGTGTTAAGTGGGAGAACTCAACGCCGCGCTCTGTCTAGCCACCAGATTGGAGAAATAAAAAAATATATAATTTTTTATACAATATCCCCCGAGTGGGTATAGATCCTACAACCATCTCGTATACAGTCACAGGCGGTCACAGCGTGCAACGATAGCCTCAGGATCTTAAAACATTATTAGATAAATGAAGTCTCTTGATATTATTTTTATTATTGCATATATTCTTTAAATATTTTATTAAAACGCTGTTAGACACATCTTGTTTTCATAAACATTACGCATTAAATTAGAAAGATTATATTATTATTAAATTGTAAAAGCAAAAATATTATGATATATTTGCTCCTTCAGTGGAAATTATTAAAAAATAACTACTAAATCTAAATGATTGTCTTATTTTAAAAACAAATTCGAATCTATGACTATAACAAACAGCCTATCACTTTCCACTGCACTATAATGATGTCATATAAGGCGATGAACGATTTAAAACGGCTCTCATGCCAGACATTCCTTACCATCGTAGCTAGTTAAAATTATTATAATATTATTATACGACTACAACACGCATAAGAAAGTATACTAATTTTTTTATACTTTCATGCTAAATTCATTTGATTATATTCTATGTAATGTGTAATTACACATATTCTGAGCAATAGTCAGGAAGAGTGTTTAAACACTCATAATTGTGTAACATCCTCTCTTTCCAAGTGACAATTCTTTGACAACAACGGAGTTTTGCTAAAAAAATTTCTACAAAAATCCTGCAAGACACTAAACTGGCTAAAATGAATATGGGGATATGAACCTAAGAACGTTTAGATTAATTATTTGGACTATGTCGGCACTAGGCAGAGATGAGTATCACAACACTAGGCCACAGCGAGTTGAATGGCGCAATTCAGCGCTGCATGGTCTACTTGAGCTGAAAATATTTTAAATTATTCCACTCAATCGGTATCGAATTCACACTGCATTTAGATCAAACATTGGACCATTTCGCCACGATGGACTCGTTCAATCCCAAACCCATTACATACACTCAAGTCCTAATATTGCCATTAAATAATGAATTTTGTCTACAAAAAATCTAAATAAAGTAACCCCGCATACCACTCGACGCCCGCACGCCGTATATTATGTTAACGAAACAATGTAACATTACGCCGTGTGATCTCACGCTTGAAATTATCATAATTAGATAGTTTTATAATTATTTAAACATACAAATAATATTATGATAGATGTTGCCGACTGTGAATATTTAAATTATTTTAAATTTAAGTTCTTTAAAACGAGTTTGACGCCGTCGTGGCGCAGTGATACAGCGTCTCATTATAAGCACGATTGTTTGTGGGTTCTATTACCACTCGGGGAAATGATTATATTTAAACGATTTTCGTTTTTCCGCTGTGGTACCTAAGACGAATCGCGGTAGGTGAGTTCAGCCTCTCAACATTCAATGTCTTAAATCCGGGCGGAAAATGGAGAAGGGAGTGTATTGACACTAGGTTCTCTCTAACACTGTTATGCGGGAAAAACGTGAAGTTGTACAAAAAAGTTATACTATATTTTGTTAAACATAGCGGTTCTCGAGTTTTTATTTAAAAAAGAAAGCAAATAAATTTACCCTTGGAAAACCCAATACATGACCCTAACATAATAGTTGAAATGAGTAACAATCGTTTTCTGGAAATGGGATAGGAATGGGTCTTTTATATACTTTGACTACGATCGTGGTCTAGCTTTCCACAGGCAAAAAGTATAGTAAAAAGTAGATTATTTGTCGGTCTGTACCATTTATTAGCACAAAAACGTTTAATTGCATTGAACAGTTTTTGCGTAATTAGCGTGTAAGTAGGCATGTAAGGGAAATCGGATTATTACTACAATATGCGACTTCGACTAAATGACCTATTTTGTCTCGAATAGTAACTCTAGAAAAAAATACAAGTAGATTAAAAAAAATGGCTTACAGAAAAACTAAACTCGCGACCGTGTGTAAAATATTCTTATCTAATATAATATTTTTTTGTGTGTTTCTATGTAATACATAAACTCAATAACTTTTGTTTATTGTTAAATATACATTGTTGACATAAATATTTTAATTCCACTCTTTGCTAGACAAAGCACGGTTAAGCCTTCGACACAAGTTCACTGCAATGAGCGAAAAGTGGAGAACGAAGTATGCTGGCTTATCTTAGCCTAATACATAAACGAGCGATATAAGAAAGAAAAATACCTACCTACTCGTGCAAAACTGGGGCGATTTACTATGCTTAGGTAAACAGGAAAAAATCTAGAACATTTTAATGCCATCAAAAGTTGACGTAACCACGTTATTAGTTCGTGAGGTGGAATAAATGACCATATTTTCTGTAGGTGTTAAATGTCGCTTTTATCCTTTATACACTATTTTACGTTCAACTCCTGCGCAGTCGTAAATCTACGTGATATATGTATTAAATGATATCGTTATGGCTAGTTATCCTGTTACCTGAGTGTTATCCTACATCCTTATCACATTAGTATGATAGTTTATGTATATCCTTCAGGATATACATAAACTATCATACTATCTGCATTTAGCTGGGTGTTTTAAAGAAGCTATTGACTGAGGGTCCGAAGGTTATCCAACTAACATTGCAATTAGTCTGAAGAAACAGCTGATACCTTAGCTATTATTTGTGAATTCAAAAATCTCTTTCTCTTCCTAACTATTCCACATATATTATCCTTATCCACATGGTGATGGGATTTTTTATTTTTCTTGGTTTTGGTCGCTTGGTCTGAACGTCATCGTTTGTGACATTGCACACCTTCCTTTCCTGCAGCACTACAGCTTTTCACTTTGTCTTGGGACTTCCTGCTCTTCGAGTCTTCGTCTGGGGATATTAAAACGTAGTGCCAAATTTCCAAATATAGTCCGGTGGCCTCCTCTTAACATGGCCATACTGTAAGTCGTAAAGTAAAATATATGACATGTAATTTGTCGTTTACCTCACATCATATACCGGATCTAAATAAACGCATACAAAGTCAATAGAAAGCATGTTACATGGGTTTTCACCTTTATTTCCCATGGATCGGACCAAATTCCCATATCCGGAGAGTTTCGACGCTAGAATGACAAATAAATCGTGATCTGCTTCTTAATGTTTGGTCAACAATGTCTAGAGAAAGTATTTAATGCTATACACATAATAGTTTGACAAAATGTCTATCTAGCCTTGATTTTGATTATAATTTATTATATATTCTACCCAGATTCCCGGATAACAGGACAGGCAGAGATTCTCCACATTTGCCCGAAAGCGAGACAATACGTGTAAATAAGGATATTTCAATGATTTTATGTTGTTATTTAATAATTTTTGGTGTTGTAAATCATTCCATTAAATATTAAGAAAACGCAGTACTCGTTTGCTTTACCATACCAAGGAAAAGGCTTTCGTGTGAGGCCATCGTGGCAGTGTGTGTATCGCCTGATTGTAATCGTGATTGTTGTCGACTTGACTCCCACTTGCAGGGATAATAATAATTTAATTATTTTCATTTCTTTACTCTGGTGAACAAGACAAAGCGCGGCGTTGCCGGCCACCATCGCCACTCACCACACAATGTCTCAATTTCTGGTGGGGCGGGTAGCACGGAGTGTCCTGACGTTAAGTTCTCCCTGACTACCCCCTGCTATGTGAAAACAAACGTGAAGGTGTGAAAAATAATATTATCTTACTGAGATTTTCAGCGTATTCCATTATTAATAAAGTACATTTATGGAACACTAACATATTTGGTGTAAATAGAAAACCTATCGCATCTTTCTTCTTTGAAATTCTTGACCGAAGTTGAAGTAATTTAATAAGTTCTTTAATTTTCACGATTATTACACATTTTGAAATGAAACTATTTTAATCGCGTATAATTTTGGTATTCGAAAATACATTTTAGAAACCCGACGGTACGAACACTACAGTAGTCCGTGGTCACAAGTAGATTGAAGTAATTTATTATTGACACACATGTTATCATTTTCCTTATTAATTTCAACTAGCATTTTTTTAACAGATGTGAACAATTTTTTGTAAACACTTTCACTAATTACATTTTAAAATCATTTTCCTCTATCGATTCTCCGTAGAAATACTTTTACTTCTTTTTAGTCACAATATGATTAAGTAGTATATATATTTTTTACTGTGGCACTTCACGTTTTTTATATAAACAGAGAGATAGCTCGGTGCTAAGATACTAAATAATCTTACTTAAACAAATATCGGAAAAAATCAAATCTATTTTAGTAAAAATAATTTAAACAAAATTGAAGGAATCAAACGCACAACCAACATATTTATAGGCACTGCGCCACTCCGGCCTTTGCTTTTTAGTGAAGATTTCAAGACTTAAGAATAAGACTAACCTGCCTTCCACTAGTATATATGCAAAAACATCATGATACATTAAAAACCTGGGCGTAGAGCACTAGAGCCCTGGGCGGCGTTGTTTACTTACAATCACGTGACCCGGACGCTCGTTTGCCTTTTCTATAGTACAAATATATAATTTAGTTAGGATGACACGAATAAGATATAAAGTCGAATCAAGAACGTAAGTATTTCATGTGCCACGTATAATGTAAGCTCTATCGTATATGGCTCTTTTTGTATAATTTACTTACAAATACCCACACAACCGCGCTATATTTTTTATATTACATAGACAGCGAAAATGGAATGTAAATAAAGTCCGCTCTCCACTTTCTTTCGTTTTAAAATAATAAATATAAACAAAGTTCGACGTATAAGTAGGTGACATAAGTTTACAAACAAAAAATCAATCATTGACCTCTAACGTAAAACAAATGCACTTTCGTTAACAAGCGTTAAGTAGTTAGCGTGCTTGCTGATAACAACCGGTTGACGCGTGACTTGTGATTTCATTGAGTGCTGACTGCTGACCGCTAAGAATATAAACAAACAAAAATTACGTAATTTCTCATTAGTCATTGAATATATTAAAGCATTTCAGGCGTCCGTCCTGTAATGCCATGCCGTCAATTTTAGAGATATAGCGTGATGGTGTAGCAACGCCGAACTTTGTCTAACTAGGCTGAAATCTAGATTTTTAATTTAGGTAATAATAATAATCAGCTTTTAGCTTTATCCGGCATAGCAGGGTGGGCAGAGAGAACATAGTATCAAGAAACCACTTCCCGCCCGAATCCGATACTCTGTGTATTGAATAGCGGTTTTCAACGTCGCGCGTGTCTTGTCCAAAGAGCGTAAAAATTCAAATAAATTAACATATAATTCCTCTAAGTGGGAATAGAACCCAAAATTATTACGTACAGTCAGACGCTGTCACATTGCGCCACGTTCCTAATATTCCTATCCCTAATAGAGATATTCTTGTAAATAGTATTAGGTCCCAAATCGTCCCTATAACCTTTAATATACATCTAGAAATATACAAACACTTTTACAACTATTGTGTTTTCTATTAGTTTATGATTATAATTTGTCATCAATAAACAAAATGTTTAAGCTCTCATGACATGCCTTAGGTTTTTCGTACTTACTTAACGTATTTTAAGTATTTCTGGACAAGTTCCTACATGTGGCAGCCCTAGCGCATTCTTAAACAGATAAACATATCTATGGCTATATAAGATTAAAAAGAACGTATTGACAAATTATTCCGTTCTCCAATTTCCGTCTAAATACATGGTATTAGCAGGACGGAGCAACGTTACACGTCCAATACGTCTTTGCCAAGAAAACGTGAAACTTTCTCAGGCTAAAAATATTGGCTTCCACGCAGTCCTGATTATTGGGGTTATCTTAATTGTAAAGTTTACGCCACTAAAACGACTAGCCTGGAGCATTTGAATGAAAATATCCATCACGAAACGGCAGCCATCACTGAGTCCACCTGCCGGGCCGTCATAGGTAATTTTACTGTTCGATTATTTTGGACGATATTATTTTTGAGAAATAAATTCCCAAATCGAGTACCCAATACCCAAATTGTGTGTTTAATAATTAATATTTTTTTTTTGATACGCGGCTTATTTATTTTACAAACATGGTGTATAGACATGTAGTTAACGGTGTCAGTAATTTATCATTAAAAATTTATTGACTAGTTACTTTACTGTTTTAAAAAGCTTGGTCTTAAATATTTTGTAACTTAGTCATAACTTTTGCTGTGAGTCAGCGGGCGCGGGTGCCTTTCAACCTTCTAATGACCTAGTAATTTAGTCAAAAGCACTTAAGTGATGCAACTTAACCTTAGTGTATCGAGATTAATTTATTACCTGTGTACTACTTAATGTACTTCATTCAGAATACAGTGATAAACACTCCGCTTTCCCAAATAGCCTATCATCTCTTTTTAGATATACAAGAATCCTTATTTATATAGCGTGCAGTAATTTTACGCTTAGCAATGCATTTTTCGCGGAATACCCCCCCCCCCCCTTGCGCAAGGCACATCTGCCTTTCGTATGGATACCATACTGTACCCATTAAGCTCAGAGACATTAAAATGTAATATACCAACCAAACAGTAGTATAAAGCCATTTAACATGTAACTTATAAATTCCTGTACACATAAACATATATTACCATTTAATAAACATCAAAATCACACGGGACGTAAAACCGTTAGATAAAATCGTTCAATTTACACACTCATTTTAAGGGGTACAAATTACTAACCTTGAAAAATCATATTGTGTTACATTGCTATTATTTAAAGGGAGGCGCTTCATTATCCTAATATTACCCGTATTGTTTTTAACTACTGTTTATTATTTAAATTATATTATTATTGTAATTTCTACATGAATTTTAAGTGGCATTTGTTGGTTTTTAAATTATTTGCTTAAATGTAATGAATTTAACATAAATTTAGCAGTTTTTTGTAGTTTAACAGATAAACATAAAAGATAATTAGTTTCATATAGTCAGATTATCCATTCATTTACATTTGTTACACTGTGTGTAATGAACATATAATTCTAATTTTTTTATGAATTCTTGTTGTTTAATCAATTCTTGTTTTCAATGTAACTGTATCATATTTTTCAATTTTGACACATCTCTCGCACTTTGCGGGATAAGCAGAGAGGATTTAATCCTTTGCTTTCTGCCTTTAGTCGAATCAAGGTGAAACAGAACCCACAACCATCGCGTGCTATAAAGGTGTTGCTTTTCTATTATTTTCAATTCCATTCAACTACAATACGCTACAGCTGGTACAAATCCTTGTAAACTTATTACTTGGAGATATGTAAGCACTATACCTAATACAGTGTTTGGGGGCAAGGGCGTTTCTATATGGTCACTAGTACGCCATATGGCCGACCAATTCTGCCTAGAATGGACTGAACGTTATATTTTTAATACAAAAATATTCCTTTTCGGACAGTCTGTTACTGATTGAGATTGACAGCTATTACATTTCAGCTGTCAGTTTACATACTTGTCGTATGTTAAGGTTTAATTCGATATTTATGTATTATGTATGTGTAGACTTGTGGTATTTTGCGCTGTCACCAAATATTTGTGAAACAGTTTGGAACTGGTGATGTAAGAGAATAAGCATCTGAGATACTTCTATCTTAATATACTTTACTAATAACAATGTGTGTATGGAGTGTAAGGGAATGTAAGTTTTTCTAAAGTAATCACAATATAGTGGAAATTAAAGAAAAACATGTCCTAATTATTTGCTCTATATGTGGGCATGGCAGTACATCAGAATCATGCTCATGCTTAAAATCAGAAATGAATCATGATTCATTTCTGATTTTAACTCGTTTCTTAAGATAATTGTATCTTATACTATCCTTAGCTGTAGAACGCCAATATATTATGTGTAAAATGAAATACCAAAAATAGGACATTTTTATTTAAAATTTAAATTATATACAGATTATACCATTTTTCAAACTGAGCTATTTCGTTAGACTTCTTGTGTCTAGTATACTTTTTATAAACTATTGGAAAGTATAATAAAACCTAGTTGATCTTAATTTAAACAACACTAAAACATTATAAGTATATAGAATTTCGGACTTAGATATTCAATTTCAAAATGGTTACTATAATCTTTATCAATAACTTACATCAACATTCGCATATGCGACGCTATATGCATATCTTAAGCTTTATGTTCTAGATATGCATATAGCTTTAGACATCGCTATATGCATGTCTAAGTATATGTATATGTACCGCTGACATTCATTAAACTTAGAGTAGACCTGTATGTAGAGCATTGTACCCGCAATTAAACACTGACCGCAATCTACATACATATGACACTTAATAAAGACTCATTGAAAACACTCGTACAACAAAGTAAATTATTGTTTCACGCAATTATATCAAATGCTAAATAACTCTACCGAAAGAGCCTATTATAACTTTCCGCCCATTTAGGAACTATGTTGGTGGTTTTATATTGTGATTCGGACCGTAAGTATAAATTCCCACTTGACACTTACAGGCTATGGCAGACCAGAGAAAAGCCTACATAACTTAAAGCTTCTGGAGTGGGAATTTTGAGAAACAAATGTAAACAAATATTAACAATATTTTGCCGTCTAACACTCTAATAATTCTGATATTGATATAGAAATACTACAATTGGATTTTTTTTTATTTTTAGCATGTCTGAAGCAGACGTATCCCTTATCCAAGATGAGGACGTGCTGCGCCGGATGGTGAGTGTAATTTACATACACAATTCACACCTAAAAAGTCTTAAACAGTCAACTTTTTCTTATACGTACTTTGTTCGATACTTATTCAGGTTTATGCTATGATTTTTATTAAAATCGGCTTTACTTTTAAAAATGAACATGCATACCAACATAGTTACTACCATACTCACGTGTCACTTACTTTATAAGGTTTCAAATCAAATGATACCTTATTGGCATTGTCTTATTCTTGAGTACTTTCATTCTTCTAACTTTTACCAGCATAGCAGAGTAGTCAGACTTCTACTACTTCTACTGTAAAGACTTCTCCACGTTCTCCATTTTCCACTTAAAACCTATATAATGTCTGTTGAAGGATGGCACTTAACGCCACGGTTTGGCTTAGGTACCACAGTGGAGGAATGAAAATAATTTAAATATAATCATTACCCGGAGTGGGAATCGAATCCATAACAACGTGTTTACATTCAGACGTAGTCTCATTGCGCCACGATGGCACAATCAAGCATAAAACTCGTAACTAAATAGCTAAACAAATCTTATCAGGGACAAATATCCTCGACCCTCCAGAAAAGTTTAGCTATCCTCTCTTCTATTTACAAGTAAAGCAAATGTTACATTAAAACACCATCATTTATTTATCAGCGGTTCATTTTTCACCTTTCAGTGGCAGCAGACTGAAGACTTTTCTCGAAAGAAAGAAATTCGGGCGCACATGTATAGACTTAGGGAGGAGCGTCTACGCAATCTTTATTCTCCAGAACCTGGGGTTGAAACTAAAGGTGAGCACTGATATGTATGATGAAACCTTGCTGGGTTTTGTATTCTCAGCTGCTATGTTACATATAGTATATTTTATTTGAAAACTTTTACATCAGTTATAAGCATACAAGAAAGACATGAAGAAAGGAAAAATATAATTTCGTTTAGTATTTAAAATATGCAAAAAATATATATAATGTGGTATTCATAATCGTGAGATATATTGGCCCCTTCCGGCAGGTTGTGAGTTTTCATCCACGCAAGGTCATGTGAAGTCATTTGCTGACCAGAGCTTCCAATCAATGAAGAGCAAGGAAGTTCGAGACGCGGGCTCCCCGCCCAAGGAGTTCACTTACCGAGACCAAGGTTCTTAAAGTCTCCTGCCACTGATTACTTTAACCGAACTAATACCATTAACCAGTAACGCCTTTAACTCTTTATATTCTATTTCTTAATATTTTAAATACTTTTCAGATCTCAAGGAGCTTTCTAATGCTGGATGGAACGTTGAAACTGAGAACAGAACAACTGATAACGGCCATACACAAGTCAAGTCAGTTCACGCTAACATTGAAGGTCGCTACGATGTTGACGGTGGTCATGGTCAGTTTGCAGCAATTGACAACAATAAGCAAGCTTTCACTGAGTATGACGATGGAAATACTAGCCTTAAACGAAACGAAAACGTTTCCAATACTGCAGCACATGAACAAGTTATACAAAAAACAGATGACGGTAGTAGGTTTTCGTCAACAAAGAGTTCAACAAGTTCTACATCTAAATTCGAGCAAATTTCATCTAAACGAGAAACACTGCCATATAATGTGACTGATGAATATAATGTTAATTTACGGAACACATTAAACACAAATCAATATGAAAATGACCATAACGAAAATACAACGTCAAATAAATATACAAAGACAACTGAATCTGAACAAACTTTGAGATCTGAATTTGATCACGGTGAATTGGTATCGAGGAAAATTGACTATCCAGACGAGAACACGAAAGTTATTGTAGAGACTAGGTGCCTTCCTGATGGTACACGAGTTACTAGTACTCGGCGAGAGTTTCGTGCTCCTACTGTTCAGACGAGTCACTCGGAACATTCAGAACATTCTTACAAATCCAACTTAGAAAATTCTACTCGCTCTACATCTGAGATACGTTCACATGTAAACGAATCATCGTCAAAAGTCGTTCATGATCGTTATGATGATAATATAGTAGATTCTCAAAAGATAATTGATGATTATGATTTTAAAAGGGTCAAAGAATTTGACTCAGTGATCAATAAAAATGATAACTATGTCGATAACAAAAAGTATTCGCCTAAACAACCTCATGAAAATAGAGCCGAATCGAGGGATCGCCACTACGAAACGCAAACTGAAAATGATGACCTTATCCAGCGCAGAAATTATAAAGAGACTAAGTCTGCCCATCATATAAATGAATATACACATAATACTAAGGAGAAAATCCAGCAAATAAACGATACTGCTGATCATATAGATCGAGGTAACAGGACACAGATCAAACAAAATAGCGCAGATCGTTCATATGTTGATAAAACGAAAGATTCTATTAAAGACGTTGAGGAACGAACTCATAATGAAGTTCGTGAAGATGTGGTTATTGAGTCAAAATCTAACCAACACCAATCAACGTATCAAACTGACTTTTCGCAAAAGAAAATAAGCAATGATTGGAGCCCTGCACAACAAGCATGGGCTAGCACCCTTCGCTCTGACACACCAACTAGACCTTCCACAAGGGCCTCGTCCCCTGGAAGTAAAACTTTTAAGTCAAGTACTTCTTCCCTAAGAAGCAGTGTCAGTCCGGACAAATCTTATAGAAAGCCCTCAAGTCGTGGTGGTAGCCCAAGTAAAATAGAGAGAAATTCTCCAACTTATACGATTTCTGAAAAATATTCTAGTACACAATCTACTTCATCAGTAACAGAAACTACGAAAAAGTCTCGACAAGCCAGCCCCAGTAAAAGTTTACAAGATGACCGGCAACCAAGATCAAGTGCTAGTCCAGAAAAAAGATCTCATCCTGTTAAGAAATCCAGTCCAAGTCCAGATAGAACTGCATCACCACATAATCATGATCGGTCTACTTTGCCTGCTCAGCCAAAAGAAAAATCAACTTCCCCAGATAGATTCAAATCAGTTTTAAAGCCTAAGGAGAAATCAACTTCACAGCAAAGATCACATTTAAATTTGGATAAAGGAGAACCTATATACAAAACAGTTCCACCCACCGTTTCTAATCAACGTAACTCTTCTCCAAAAAGGCAACCCAACTTTGAATCCACAAAAATTGAACAACAGTCAAAAGACGACTTACATGTAAAACCTGATATTACTGATTTTCCGTACGAGAACACTAAACCTCTTAACGAAGTACAAAGGAACCCAAGTCCTGATCGCAAAAGTAGAAATCAAAAACCGACTTCACCGTCAAAAAGTGTCACAGAACCTATAAAAATACAAGTTAAAGAGACTTCCCCAACTAAACATTTACCATATGATAAAAAAACATCCCCTGCAAATCAACCTGGTTATATGAGATCAACTGCTTCGAGTAAACCTAAGCCTGCTGAAGAATTTTCATCTGAGTCAAAGACTTTAGAAAATTTTGAACCTCCAGTTGAAAATCTTGCTAAAAATTCTGAGCCTCGGGATCTTAAAAGTACCGTCCATGAAATTAAAGAAAATCATTATAAATTTATTGATGAAGAAACTAAAATGTACACCGTAAATAACAGGTCTCAGAATAAAACAGTAGAAGCTGAGAAAAATGTATTTGTTGAAAAAGATTCGTTGACTCGTGACGAGCATGTAAAAATTCGTCCGACCAGTCCCAATAAGATAACGAAATTTTTAACTAGAAATAGTCCTAAAAGAGACATATCAGACAAGGATACTTCTGTGAAATTGAGTCAAAATATTACGGGATCTCGTATGTCACCAACTAGAAATATATCTCCAACCTATCAAGTAACAGACACAGGCAGTTCCTTTTTACCAAAGTCAGAATATGTACCACGACCAAGCAATAGCCCATCACCGACGAGACAAAGACCATCTTCGGCTGACCCTCTTAATCAAACACTGGAAAGTAAATCACCAGGTCCTAAAAAATCTCCATCTCCTGTAAGAGATATTACAGACCAAAGCAAAAAAAACTTAATTGAAACAACACCATTTCCAAAACAAGAAAGTTTTCTCATTAAAGAAAAAATAAAAGATGATGTAATAACTAACAATAATACAACTAACATCGATCACATCCCTCTTCGTAATCATACCCTATCACCAATAAAAAACAATAAAATTTCTAAAGATAAACAAATAATTTTGGATGATACTATTACTCTCGTTACATCTGAAACTATCCAACAGACTGACATTACAGAAGACAAATTAAAATTCAATAATATCTCAGTACATAATAATAAACAACCAGTAAAAGGTGACTCACCTAAACGAGACTCTTCGCCACTTAAAACAGAAACAATAGGTAAGAGCCCAAAAGCCAGTACCCGTCCTAAAGATCGTCAATACACTGATGAAAAGGAAGTGTCAAGTACACAGTTGGATAAAATTATCGACGATTGTAGTCCTCGTCAACAACCTTTGAAGAAATCTCCCCAAAATAGCACTTCTCCTTCTAAATCATTTGGAAGAGATATAACAAAACAGTTTAAACAATCATCTGATTTTATTAATACAGAAAAGAATATTGAAGAAATTAATAAACATACTTTAAAAGATCGGCCCAGACAACTAATTACACCTTCTACAAGTCCAACGCGGAAACCTAAATATACTGAAAATACTTTATCTTCAGGGCAAAGTTCACCAACAACATCAGTTAGTGGATTTGAATATTTTCCAGCTTGCAAAGACAAAAATGTTGTCACTGATTTAGATGAGCAAGAATTGTACGGAGAAAATATTAAAAATGTCACAAACGAACAAGTTAGGTATGTAAATAATCAAATTTCTATAAAAAATCCTTGTAGATCACCATCGCCAGAAAAACGTCCAACAAAGGAAACTCTTCCAAGAAAAAGTTCCTTAAAGAAAACTACTAATAATCAAATGTCTCCTACAGAAAAACCACCTTCAAGTTTTCTTGTTTCTCCTAATGTAGAAACAAAAGAATTAGCTGATCATAAAGTAACTATCCAAGATCATCCTATAAAAGAGACTGACAAACCTATTAAATCAAAGCCTCCATTTGAGAGACGAGAAACTTATGAAGAAAGGTGCCGAAAAATTCTAGGTATGATCGAGACAGATACACCAGAAACTGAAGAGACCGTGAATTACACTATAAAGAATTCCAATAAACAGGCGAGTACGTGGAGTTCACCGAGTGTATCGCCTTGTCGAAGTCCTTCTCCAACTGAAAAGATAACAAAAAATGAAAATAAAAAAGACATTTCTGATAAGCAATATAAAGGTGATTTAAAAACAAGTGCTAACTCTTGTAACGATTCTAACCGTAAAGTAAGTAAAATTCCTACAAGAGAATCATCGCCTGCTAAGCTCCAGGATACCATTGAAAACCAACAAGAGAAAGTTAAACATGAAGATATAAACATATGTCGTCAGGACTCTAAACATACAAGATCACAACAAAAAGTTATGGATCAAATTGATGAGCCAGATAATAGTCATAGTCCTGCTGAGAAGCCAAAACTTAATAGTGATAGCCTAAGAGATCATTGTCCAGGAGTTAGTGATCATAAAGTTAGAGTTAAATCTCAAAAGTTACATTCCCCTGAATATAACGTTCAGCATGCCACTGAAAGTGTAATGGAGGATAGCATTAATGAAAAAACTGATGATCAAGTATTATGTGATAAATCTTTGTCATCAATATCTCCACAACGCAAAACTTCACAAGAAATTTCTTCAGAACTGCAAAATGTAATCATACATTCAAGTAAAAATAATAAAACATCTATTGTAACTGACGAATTTATTATATCAGAAAAAGAAAAAGAAGTATTGGACAGGGTTAATAAATCATTACGCAAACTTTCACCTGAGCGGAAAGAAAAATCACCTATTCGTGCAAACAATCCTTCTAAATCTACTACTCTTCGTGATTTAGAAATTGTTTCCAAATCTCACAACACTGAAGATTTGGCAAATACAGGAGTCTCAGAAACAGGCATAATGTCAAAAAATATTAACTATAATGTCAACGTTGCAATGAAACAAAAATACGATGACAAGCTTAAAGACCAAAAAATTGTAAGTAAACCACCTTCAAGAAACGTATCGCCAACTAAAAAAAATCATAGCACGTCTCCAATACCAGCTAGAAGTACTTCTCCAAAAAAACCAATTTCTCCAATAGAACGACCGCAATCTCCTTTAATTCCTAAAGTAAGTGGCATCAAGCCAAGAGAAACTTTCCCCTCTCACATTCGTAAGCCTTCACCGAGTACAGTTTCACATACAAAATTAGAAAAACCTACCTACGTAGATAACAAAAAGAGTACTACAGTAGCCACTAAGCAAACAAATGTCTCGAAAACAGTGACTAATAAATTATCATCGCCCAAAGCAACTTATGGAACTAATAACAAATCTATAGATCAAGAGACAAAGAGAACCTTCATAGCTAAAACAAAAGACATTACTCGTAAAGAAACTGAATCTAAAGTATCTAGGACTATAAGCGACATAACGTCAAAATCAAAAAAGACCTCCCCTCAAAGAATGAAGTCTAAACCCGAAATTCAAGTTAATGATGTTACAACTGGGAAAGTAACGAAGCAGATCAATACTAGCGCAAAAAATCAAAAGTTTTCACCAAATCAACCTCAAACAAAATTACCTACGACTAAACCAAAATCAGCTACTGCTCTCAATACATCAACAGATGATGATGACATAATAATCGATGTTCAACAAGCAAAATCTTCACGTGAGAACTCACCCGATCGCATTTGTCCAACTCCAGTTGGAATTTCAGAAGAAGTTGGAACCCCAAGATTTCCAGATGAAGTAAATGAACCAGATGATGAATATCAGAAAAGAACTTATCAAACTATTCACGAAGCTGAAACCATTGTTGATGATATTGTAGAAATTAATGAGGATGACGAACTATTCGTGAGGAAAACGGATTTCGATGAATATATAGTTGCAGATGAAAGCATTAATAGAGTTTCGAATAAACTTGATGCTACATCACGTTTCAAAGATTCTGAAAAAAGAAATCACTCTGACTTTTCAGATGAGAATTTAAAATCAGACGATTGCTTACTATCAGTTTCTGAAAAAGTTAATAAGTTTGCCAAAGGACCCATCAATTCGAAAGACAGTAACAGTCCTTCTCGAAATATTGTTGAAGAATTTGACACGCATACAACATATCAAGATGACTATACTAAACTAAGTGTAAATGATAAAGCGCACTTATTTATAGAAACGGCTGAAAATGTGACAGCAACAAAATCTAAGCCTAAACAAAAAATGGAACGGCCTAATTTGAATGATATAGATGAAACATTAAAAAGTGATGATTGCTTACTTAGTGTTTCTGACAAAGTCAATAAATTTGTAAAAACGGCCGAACTATTTCTGAATGAAAGTCATGACATTGAAGAGAAAGAAAAGAAAATTATTGAAGAACACGAAAAAATTATGAAAAAAATTGTAGAAAACATTGATGACACCTCAACTAAATTACATTATGAATATCATGTAAACGAAAGTGATAACTCTAGTAGGAAAACTAGTAAGGATTGTAGACGAACTTCTTTAACAAAGGAAACAGTTTCATCTAACGCAAAGATCAAAGAGCCGGTAAACCCTTCTATTAAATCTACTGAAAAACCCGTTGTGAAAATAACAACATTACGAAGCAGCGATGCAGTGAAAAAAGCTAAAGCCTTATTTGAAAACATAGCATCCACCACCACACACAAAGTCACTGATACATCTCACACGAAATCTCCAAAATCGACAGATACCGTTTCAACCAAAAAAGTAGCAAGAGTGAGTCCGAAAAATATTCACACTTTAGAAAAAGATTCCCATTCTGCTAAAGAAACGGAAAAGATAAAGGTTTCTACCTCAAATATTAAGCAAGAAACTTTTAACGAAACCGAATATGCACCTCACTGTACAAAAGATCGAGATAGCCCAGCGCATTTAAGATCGCATTCACCTGAAGTTGTAAAAGTAAAATCTTCATCGTATCAATTAAATGATACGATTAAGCATAGTAATTATACATCCAATGAAGGTTTACCAGCAGATGAAAAACCTCAAGATAAGATTCCGGGCTATCAGCGTCCTACAAAAACAAGTCAAAATAAGGAAGAAAACAAAGTTGTAGAGGAGACAGAAGTAAGGAGTAGACGAGGAAGCGGGAAATTTGGTGTGGAGCTTCGTAGAACTAGTACCGAGAGGTCAACTCCTACAAATGAGCGTCGCCGTAGTAGTGTTGAACATCATCAGCCCTGCATTGAGGATATCTTTGACTTGGACCTCCTGGAACAAATGGTTAGTAAACATATTCAATGGCATTTTAAATACTTTTATTGATTCTAATTGATAATAATTTTTATTTAAAAAACGAAAAACATGGAATTGAATCAATCTTTTAATATCCGTATAGTGATGAGACAGATGAACTGAACCATGTGTTAGAAACTCCGTATTTAAAATATTGCGTGTTGACTGGCGATCTCAACGTCATATTTTGTCTAACCAGAGCGGGGAATTGAAAATAATTTTCATATATTGAGGATCGAAACCACTATCAACGCGTTGAACTATACGCTGTCTCACTGCGCCTCCAAAATTTTTATTTATAATAATGAATAATAAAACTGGCTACTTAAAATTTTAATATTTTAAATTTTCAGTTGGAAAAGGTCGTGGGTTATGAGCAGAGGCGAAGAATACGAGCGCAAATAAGAATCGCAAAGAAAAATATAGAAAAAGAACAAATTAATACATCAACTACCCTGAAAGTAAAGCAAAGTAGCAATAAAGATACGAAGTTAAGGTCACCGGACCGTCACCATAAATCACCTGAAAGAAAAGTTCCAACACAAAACACAGTATCACCAGATCGACAGATTAGCCTGCATAAGTCTTTCTCCCCCACGCGCAACACAAAACAAACACAAAAAATTACTTTATCGTCAGAAGCTGGTGAATTAGCAAAACATGATAAACCAGTTCTTAATAGTCGTGGAAAAACGACACGAGAGGAAACAAAGATCCACGAAAAAGGAACAAGGCCACATAGTCCATCCAAATTATCTGTTAAAGTTCCTTCTAAATCAAAAAGTCCAATGCGTACTGCTAGTCCTGACAAGAAAGGGACTATGTCCCCGACTAAACCATCTACAGCGAAACCTAAGTCGAATCGTTTTAACGAATATGCTTCAGCGTATATGAAAAAAGTGGGACTCAAAGATGATGAGAAAACTACAGACGTAAAAGCAAAAAGAATTTCTAGTGATGAGCAAAGCATTAAAAAAACAGAAAAACATGAAACCGATGTTTCTTCAATTTTATCCAAAAAGACTTCTGAAAGAACTATGTCACAAGACAAATTTGAAGTAAATATAACTTATATGAATGGAAAAAGATCACCATCACCTGAGAATGTTATTGATAAAAAAATACGTGTATCCGAAAAAACTCGTTCTCCTCAAAAGTATACTTCTATCCAAAAAGCGTGTAGTCCTGAAAGAGCTCCACATAGTTTAGAACACAATATTTCTACGGCAAGGTCCCCAAGTCCTGAATTAATTAGACAAAAATCAGATATATCTAAAATTCAAACCATAAATGAAGTTGTTATTAAAGCGACAGTTGATGTTGAGAAAAAAAATCCTCAGAAACCGAAACAGGAAGAAAAGCCATCTTGGGTGGTAAACAGGAATTTGAAAAAGTCATCTGAGTCTCGTACGTTTACAACAAAGAAAGTAGAATCCGAGAAGCCTAAATACCGAGCTATGAGTCCCTCTAAAGTGATCTCTAAGCCCATCGACGTCATCACGTCGAGCTATGGTCCAGGGCCTCTGGACGCTGACGGCAGGCCACTCTTTGGTATCAAAGCGTTAAGAAACGGGGCTTCGAACTACCAAGGTTTGTCACAATGCTAATCACAATTAATATGATGTCATTTTTTATTCATAATGTAAATATTTATACAGCGGAATCATTTACTTGGTAAAGTAGGTGAGTTGTATATTTCCTAAAATAAATTATTGTTTGCTAAAACTTAACTTCATTTTTATATTTAAATACAACTACAGTATAATGCAAAGAAATTACAAAAATTACAGTGCATACTAATAAGTGACGCACGCGTACACGATAACAATACTAGTTTATATAAACGGTTGGCTAACATTTTTATTGGTTATCGTAGTGAAAGGGACAGTGATTCGTCAAGAGTTCCATTCGCGGAACGGTGGTGAACCAGAGGGTACTGTGTCCGTGACCGCGTACTCCACGGAGCCTGAGGACTTGGAAAAATTGCTGAATAATCAGGGTGAGAGGCCGTCCAGAATTCACGGTCTAGCTGCCATCACAACGACAAAGAAGTTCGGCGGCGACACCGGCGCCACATTAAGCGAAGTTCATAACGTAAGCGCCTAAATATTTTAAGTAGCAAAAGTCGTAGCGGCGTTTTTTAAGATCACATTATATTTACATTTCACACTATACAGGTTAATGCATCCCTTTAAGTTACGATGTGCAGTGCAGTTGAATTTTTTTTACTTTAAATTTGAATTTATTTTATGTTTATATGCTAATATTACTGTAATTTCTGTCAATGTGATACTATTCAATTGTATCACATTTCACGTTTAAAAATATTTTCTGTTGCATAAGTATACCCAAGAAAAAATATTTACCAAACTAAATAGTTAATTTTCTTAACACTTCCACTCTTCAATTATAATAAGATATAATATTTAAAAACAGAAGGAAGAACGTGCCGTTCTGGACCAGTTCACACATAGCGATCGCCGCGTAACAGAGAACAGGACCACCACCAGCAATTTTGAAAAATCTGAAGATTTCATACAAACGGAGAAATTAGTAGATGTAAATAACGCTACATATGTACAAGACAAGAAAACAAGTTCAGATGATTTGGAAAAACGTGGTCTGAAGCAAATCAAATCTGAAAAAGAGACTGTTAAGCAAACTCACAAATTACACAGTGAAAAAGACACAAAAGTCGGAATGGAAAAAAGAGATAGAGAAAAGGTGGAGAAAAGAGGAGACAAAAAGACAGTGCGCCAGAGTTCTGTGAAATCTCTCACTGAAAAATACATTAAAAGTGCAAGTAAGTATTAGTGTAATGTAACATAGGATAAAACGGTCTTTATATACTGTCATGTTAAGTACTTTATATTAATTTAATGCCTGCAAACTTCTACTCTTAATAGAACAAAATCAAGAACAATTGTTTTAAAACAATTTTAGACAACAACAAAGTAAAACTAATCGATAAGCTCTGATTCAGTGAGCACGATGCATTTAAATAAAGTCGTATTCGTTGTAGGATGAAAATGATTTAGTCTTATAGTGTGTGTGAATCGCCAATACTGGCTGAGGAAAAAGTTGATTTTGTTTCGTAATTATAGACCTTAACTTACTTCAATTTCGAACCCATTAAAATGTTTAACATGAGTATAAAATGTATTATCAGTAAGCAAGATTCATTTTAATTGAGGTAGGTTATTCTCTGTACGTAAAAATCACTTTAAGTAGTCTAGGTTAAGCATGAGTTTTCATGTCTTTTTATTGTGAAAGGTGAAACGTCTAAAACTGAGCGCCACGTGTACCCTAAGGCCGGTCTCATCCTGCGCACCTCCACTATGAAAGACAATGTCTCCAACGACTCCTCAGCTCACGCTGGTATGGCTTTAGCGTTATATTCATTATTATTATATGATAAACACTTAAAAATCAAGGAGCACTTAAATTATACAGGACCAATCGCTGCTTTTTCTTAGGTATAAGAGGACACTTGAATTTATAGTTTAGATAGATACATTTCATATACAAAAAATATTATAAAAAAACATACTAACATAGAACGTTTTAAAAGTAATTAAATAAAAAAGCGCAAGACATTAATGAAATGTAAACATAGAGCAGTCTAGTTAGTTAATAAATAAAAAATTAGATCGCAATTAGTTTTTGTTACAATTTTAAGATTGAGTATTATATATTATATTCAGGGTTTCATGTTTAAAATATAAACTGATTTGTTCCCAAGGCCTAAACCGCACAGACAGTGAACAGAGCCTGGGCTCTGATGAAGAAGTGGTGACAACCACGACCACAGAGCAAACAAATGATGGTATAAAGACCACCACCACTACCACTAGAACAGGTCACTCGCGTGGTCAAGAGCGATCCTTCCTCGACAGTTCCACTAAGGTCACCGGGGTACAAGATATTCTAACGAGAATGAAAAATGCTGATATAGGTATTATTTCTTTTTAATATATTTATTTTAATTATTCTTAGACACATCTTAGACACACACACAACAAGATGTTTGTTGCAAGATGTTGTCCATAGTATATTAGTCATGTAATGTAATTTATCTCTCTTAAACATGTAGATTAAGAATAAAATAATTATTATTTTTAACATAAATATTGAAATTTAATTACATTTAAATTTTCCAATAAATAATTACAGTTGTTGCTTGGCTGAATAAGTATCGTCAGAAACTAAAAAAAGAAAAAAAAAATTGACGCGCTAATTCACAAACGTAAAATTTTAAAGAAATCTATGTTTATTAATTATATGTTTTAAAAGAGAAAGGTCACGTTTTGGTGATGAGGAGCTTAAGACAGTTTTTTTTTATTTCATGGCAATGTTCCAAAGTAAATTTATTCGTGTCTTGTATTATTTAGTGTTAAATCTAAATTTTAGCGCCTGTTGCGAGATGGATGTTGGACATAGTATATAAAATGTACTTCAAAATTACCACCGCAGCTGGATAGAAAAGGGAATGATAACTTAGTGTATAGAATTTAATTTGAATCTATTTTCTATGAAAATAATGAAACTATTAATCGCTTTTTGTTTTCAAACATATTACGGTAATCCGCGGTCACTGATATACTGGCTGCAATATTTATGTTAAGAAATGTCGTTCATCACTTTCAGCCCGATTTCGAGACATTTCGCGTTGAAAAGTGGACCCCAATGTCTAGCATTAATGTTACCAGAACGGTGACACGAAATAACTGAAATATAATTACCCCTATATCGAACCCACAACTACATACAGCCAGCCACTGTTCGAATGCAGAAGGCGTCAATTAAAATCTTGACATTATTTAAAATTTTATCAACATTTAATTTCCAACAGTAATAGAAGAAGGAGACACCAATGCTGACACAGAGGCGCGTGCGCTTCTGAATAAGTTTCTGGGTGCCACCGTGCTGATGGCCGGCATGCAGAGCTACGTCACCGAGAAACCCACGGGCAAAGTCGTAGTTAAACAGGTTAGTTTAGAATATATATTTTCTTACATAGTGACACGAGGTACTGCTCGCGTAGGCTAAATATTAAATTGATACAAAACCTACCAATTCATTTATTAATTAATATGTAGTTTAATTACTTTAGAAAATATTCTTAAATAGACTTTAAGCATTTGAACACAGAACTAAGATAAGCAATATTGTTTTTTTTTTAATATTTTTCAAATATAAAGTTTTCCAATGTCCCGATGTAAATATCCCAATTACGATACATCAGAGAGAGATATAAAAACATAATATTTAAAAGCAAGTAAATCTTGAACTGGAGGTCATCTTGGCCCAGTAGGACAGCGTCTGACTATAAGCGCGACTGATTGTTGGCTCAATTTCCACTCAGAGCAATATTCAAATTTTTTTCAAAACTCAACGCGAGTTTCGCCTCTCAACATGCAATGTGTCGGATTCAGACTGAAAGTAAGAAAGTAACTCTAAATTCTCCATGTCTACCCAGCTTTGATATTATGTAAATCTTTAAACGTACTCGTATATTATTTATGTATCAGTACCAAGAGCGCCGGCCTTCGCGACTTCAAAACATAAGCATCAAATTGATTAATTTGACGTTTTAATGGAGTTTATTCAACGCTCGCCACAAATATGTTTTATGTTACACTTCTTAGTATTTATAATTGCATATACGGAAAAGACAAGTGGGGGGGTTATTCGCATTTCAGAGAAACGCACACGTTCGGTTCTTGCAATTAATCATTTAAATATAACGTCTTTGGTATGCAGAAATATACGGGTATATCTTACAAAATACTTAGTTACAAACTAGTGTTCCAGTATGAACCATACCTAGATTGGGGATGGTAGTGGTATCAATAAAGGACTAATGCAGGTACCAACGCTGCACTAAGGTGCTATATTAGCTAGTGCATCAGCATCAATGATTTTATTACATAAACAATGTAAAATCAAAGAATTTCGTTTTTGGGCAGAGAGTGGGAAACATATTGCCTTGGCACTAGGTTCTCTGTGATTCCGCTATATGGTAAAAAATGTGAAGCTGAAACAAAGCGTTATTATTAAATGGATTATAAGATTTAACACAGTTTAAATGTAACTGTCTAGCCACAGCTTAGTTCTTGTAAAAAACTTTACATTAGATTCACTTTGCTTTCTCTCTGTTTTATGTAGGAAATCTTTGAAGGTCATTAAATATATCTTTTAAACTATGTACTTACAGTAAAAAAATAACAAATCAATATTTACGTGGAAACGCGTGTCGCAGTTCTGCAACACGTTACACGAGTCAATGCCCCGATCGAAATAAGCTACCGTACTTGGCTCTTTTCCCGATTAAATTAAAAATGTAATAAATTGATGAACAGAAACCTAATCATACATTTAATTTGAGCGAGCAATGTCAAAATTAGTTTTATTATTTATTTGTTTTATAAATCCTATTTCTCAATATATTTTATAATACTATCATCGGCTTGCATAAACTAATGTGAATCAATTTATATAATTACAATTATTAATAGTTCTAACGTCAAGAAACTTCGTTCTCCACTTTTCGTCTGAAATCGAGACATTACTTGGTGAGTGGCGGACCCCGCACTTTGTCTCAACCCCGCACTTTGTCTGTTGTTTAGACGCTGTCACGCTGCGCCACGATAGTGATATTGTTTTAAAATTTACCTAAGCTATCAAAATATACGCGACAAACCCTATAAAAATTGTTTCGTTTGATGCGACATTTACGTTACTATTGTTGATACCTGTATGAGATGAGATCTATATTCTAGACGAAGAGTCTCGATAGCTGACATGCACTTAATATTGGCTGGCACCCAACACCCTCAGCATTTGAAACCCTTTCCGTAAACATTTGTAATGCCAATTTCACAACTCATCGTTTAAGTGCAATGTGCACTTGTTATATTCAAATATATATTATATATACAGTTATAGTATTTTTATTTTATTCGATAAACGAAAATTTTGTTAAAACGTGTCATCTTCCGTGTTGTTTTTCTGAAAAAGTTCTGTTTAGTGTAATTTTGATTTGCGTTCATTTTAATCGCAGTGGTTTTATTATGTTTAATTAAAATAAAGTAATCGAAATCGTGTGTAATTTGAATGTAAAATATTGTAATAAATTACTCTTAATTTGTATATTGATAAAATTTCGTTTATTTTAATAATTTAACTTATTAATGGTAACTGAAGAACATATTGCCTTGACACTAGGTGCACTTGCCTTGCTACACGGAAAAAGCGTGTAGCTGTAAAAAATGTATTTCTTGTGTATAAACTAATATAAACTTAAAATGCGGCAAAATTCAAATAAATCATTTACGTATTAATATATTATAAATACTATAATCACGTGCTCACGTCAAAACATCAACAATCAAAACCTAAACGCAAATAATGCAAATAAGGCGTATATATCGAACGCTACTATCATCTAGTAAACAAAGCTACCGTTGCCGTTTTAAGACACGCGCGTGGAAGAAAATCGCCGGCAAAAATAACCTAAACTTTTCTCCAAATCAAATACAATATATATAGGAAAATAAATCTTATTTAAATTGAAATGCATATCTTCTGGGTGGAAATTCGCTTGAAATAGTCCCGTCTCTATATTTGGTACGGTGACGTCAAAATCCGACGTGCACGCAGTCCGTTACCAACAGCCGCTCTGGACGGTGCCCAATACAATCGTATATATTTACTTATATTATATACTTATACATATAAAACCATTTATATGGTACAACTTGTGGTGACTGCTGTCTCGTTATAGTGTCTTTTAAGGATTAATTGTCACTGACTCTACATTTTGGTGGTAAGCTTATTTTATTTTCTTGTTAAATGGTAATTATTACTTTATTATATACTATAGACTGTAAATTAACATATATTTAAATATTCATAATAAATTGTTTTTGGAAAATAAATTTATCAGTATTTGGAAGCGAATAATTTAAATAGCTTATACACTCGCTTGTTGTTAAATTATTTAAAAAATATATATCTATACTTATTAATACTAGATCGTACGGCGTACCGCCATTCAACACGCAATGTATCAATTCCAGGCGGAAAGTGCTAAACGGAAAATCTTGACATTAAGTTCTCATTGACTACCCCAATGTATCATGAGTATCAGAATCGAAATGCTGGATATGAAAGTCGTGGATTCAATTTCATATTAACTAAACAAATTTCGACAATACGATATTTGTATAAATCTAAAAAGCTCTCGTTCCTTAAAAACCTACATTTGTGATAGATGTACTCCATACTTGCTTCAAAGGATCTGATTATTTCGACAGCCAAAACTAAATGATTTCTAAATGCACTATGAATTTGTATTATCAATACAATTATAACAGATCGTGTAAGTGAGTACCTACTGTGTAAGTACATCACGGATGGACGGACATTTAATAGGACGTAGAAGAAAGGAAATGAGATACGGATAAAGTTTACTGTTACAAACCGCATAATCTAACCACACCATATATAGCGCTGTATAATATTAGTTTAAACTTTTTATCAATTTTCATTTACCATATTTTATCCGATTTATATACACTATATTATTCGATAAAAACTCTTGGTTAACGTCTTTAGTTAAAGAAAATTCCTAATCCAAAATATCATTGCATATGTAGAGTATACGTCTTATAATATTTTAACCCATTATTGGTTTTAATATTATAAAAAAATACTTTTAATTTCAAAATTATTAAGTGAATTTAACTAAACAGTTCCCATAACTCTGTGACATAAGAGCGACAAATTTTTGGAGCGGAAATCTATTGAAATGTAGTCGCCATTATTTTCGGTACTTGCTACGTCTTGAGTATTGCAAAATGTAGCCTCGACTCTTGGACTGTGACGGAGGGAAAGTGACGACAGACGGACTGTCACACGAGGACTACGTGTATATATTAAAACTCAAAGGTCGTGTGTCGTCAAAATGTTATTATCTAATTATATGTTGCAAGTTTTTTTCCGCATACCAGGGTAGTCTGAAAGAACGTAATGTCAAGATTTTTCGTTTCTTTTACATTTTTCAGATTAACCTAATAAGTTTGTCGATTATATTTCAACACTATATGACAATATTGTTGGGTAGTTTGTGGATACACATGATGATTGTCGGTTTATTTTTAAAAAGGTTACATGTACTGAACTTTTGATTATTAAACCATAATCGGTAAAAAAAACCGTAATCTTCACCCCTATAAAAAAATACACAGAATACAACAACAGTTTTTCCTGTCCCCCATTCCGAAAATAATCGATATAAAACGAATTTACCTATTTAGAAAGCAATAAGTTTTAAGCTATAAAAAATCATTTTAACTTTTATTTAAATTGTCTTAACACCCGAAGAAGTGCTGTAACACATGTTGATACTAACGTCATTCAGTATTTATATTTCCTGCGACTCTACTTTGTTAATTTCTGTTACGTAAATATTTCCGAATGTATGTTCTTTTGATTTATATGTACCTAAATATGTTTTTGCGTCATTGACTGTGAACTTTCCTAAATTAAAATATAATTTGAAACTTCCGTTACAACTACAAGCATCGTGGTGCAGTGGAACAGCGTCTTATTGTAAACGCTATTAGTTTTAGGGTGGATCCTCACTCGTAAGAATGATTATCTGTATTTCCATTCCCTCGCTCTGTCAAGACATTGCGTGGCGTTAAGTTCCGCCATTTAACACGCAATGTCATGATTTCGGGCGGAAAGTAGAAAACGGTTGACAATTGGATCTCTTTGGCTGCCTTGCTATGTTGGTTAAATGGTTACATCTCTATTGATTTTGGTCTAGACTCTAGGGGCTTGTGAACTTTAAGCTGAAAGTTATAGGTTGGATTCGTACTACATTGTTCGATGCCTTCGTTTGAGTAGTACCTGTTCTGTGCTTGAATGCTTATTTCATATTTTTATATAGTTATACGTGATTTTAACAATAATTAAGATTATGTTGAAGTTAGATATCCTAAATATAAAGCACAGGTTTGTTATCGGACATCTATATATGATCTATTAGCCTAAATTAGAAATAAATAGAGATATCTCACTAAATTCTCTTTTCTACTATATTTTAATACAGAGGAATCCCACCTCGCTTCGTGTGCCTGTGACCAGGGACTACTGTAAAGTGATCGTAGCGTGGGGTTTCCAAAAATGGATTTTCAAATACCAAAATACGATCAATCTGATTAAAATAGTTTTATTATATTTTTTTACTTTAGAAGATAATTATAATACATTTTTTATACATAAGTTAAGCAAATAATAGCCTAATCTTAAAATATTGTATGTAAAACTCTTATATTAGCGCGTTACGTAGTTTTAGTCAATCATGTAAACAGAGTATGGGGCGTTCACTTGTCTAATAATAGCCATATGCTCTAAATATAGTTGAAATATGGGTCAGATACTTGAAATACCTGAAGACGTCGGATTTTTAACTCTTAAATTTGAATTGACGGTACAAACTGTATAAAGCTTAATGCGCAAAAAGCTGGATTTAAACTTATTCTATACATTAAAATGTAACTCTATGCAAAATTTCATGTAAATCTGTTTAGCCGTTTTCGTCTAACAAACAACCATCCATGCTTATATACTTATATTATTTCTAGTGTAACTAAATGGCATGTTGAGATATTCTCGTTTTTAAGTGTTTTATAATTTTATATACTAAATAATCAAGTAGTGTCCTTTTCTACTTTCTTTATGACGCCATTAAATATCAGCAAATCATTGTCTGTCTTTGTTCCGACAGTCCAGAAATACGCGTGTGACGTCAAATCGCGGACGCCGTCTCCGCTAGCCACGTATAGAGATTCTCGTGGATAATTTAATAATTTGATGTAATATATATAAATATTTTGTAATGTATTGTAAATAATCATGAATCGCTCAGTGTCGTTTAATTGGAGACATGTCCAGCAGTAGACAGAAGGGCTGATGATATTGATGATGGTGATAATCAATGTAAATAGTTTAGTTAAGCTGCGATGTAATATACAATACTATATCTGCCAAAAAAATATTATACTGGAACATTTTTACTAAAACAACGTCTATAAAATATAAATACCTACTTAAATAGAAATAAAATATAAAAACATCAAAGAATAAAACACACATAATTCCAAGATAAAGCCATACGTAAACTGTTTTTACTTTATTGTTTTAAAAATCACTCGTCACCTACACAAGAATGGGAATGCAAACAGTTTCTTATGACAAGCCACTTCGTCCTCTACTTTGTTAAATACGTGCACATGCACCTGTTTAATATACATATTAAAAACATATATAGTACTCTTATCTGCAAATGGCAATAAAATATTAGAACATCTAAATATCGCTGGTGTAGTGCCAAGCGACACGTGCGCAGCTAACGACCTCAGGCCTCTTCGCCAGATTTGGTCGTGCGTCGAGCTTTCCACGAAAACGCCAAGGTTGGCTTTCCCTTCCTTATGCTAAAATACAAAGACAACGTAAATAGGTCACTTTGCTTTCTTCGTAAATACAAATGTTAGTGTGTAATATTATTGTATAAGCGAAGGCAACTAATTTGTAAAAGCCGGACTGTTTTAGGGTATACTTGAAAACGCTAAGCTCTCTATGATTCTTATAAGCCTAGCTTTAAGTACTGATAATGTTACAAAAGAAATGTGATTTATAAAATAGGAATAGTTTATAAACAAAAGGTACGGACCATATAATTGTAGTGTGTTTATAAAACATAATAAAAATTTAAAAATTAAATTATATACATACATATATTATTTAACGCTATCATCTTTGAGTTCCGCCACTCCAAAGCAAAAAACAGAGTAACTTGACACTAGGTTCGGTGATATTTTAAATTTTAAAATATTTTAGTCACTTCGGTCCGATTAGAATAAGTACGACGCTAAGTTCCACCACCAAACTCTTTCACAAACCTGCTTACTGAAAAAATCTCACTATTGTGACTCGTAAATATCAAACCAACGATCCAAACAATAATTTATAAAGCTAGGTCTTACATTCTATTACTTTTTAAACAATAATAAATAATAAATTTACTATAGTCACCATAAAACAGAAACGTTATAATAATCTACCAACAAAATACACTATTTATTACTGGGGCAATTTATAAACGCTTGTTAGTTTTGTCCCGCTTGCGTTGTGGCGCAAATTATTATCTTTCACGTTATAATGGCAGTGCTCTACATGATCACACGAGCGTAGCTTATATGGATAACTGATAATATATGATCCATTTATTGTGTGCGATATGAAAATGGGCAGAAAGTGTAGAGCGGAGTGTCTTAACACTACATTGTTTCTGCCTACTTATGCAAGAGATGCGTGAAGAAAAATAAACATGTTTATTAAAGAAAAAAGGCAGCTTCACGCTATTTTCCGCATAGCAGGGTAGTCAGAGAGAACCTAGTGTTAAGGAACCTCAGTCTCCACGTGCCGACCGAAATAGAGAAGTCGCCTTGTGTACAAAAGCGGAAAAATTTAAATATTATAAATGTTATAATTCTCAAAACCCACAACCGATCGCCTTTACAGTCAAACACTGATACATTGATGGCCCCTTATTTTTGTTAATAAAAGAATCAGTAATGTACTGTACTTAACATTAAATTTTTTATACATCACAGTGTTGAAAATAAGATATCATTTGAAATATTCATTAAATTAGTACACAATGTGCATCAAATATTTACTAATTAAACAAACTTTCTCGTAGAGAACACAGATCATAAGAATTTAGAGAAAGGTCAAACAAAGGAGGCGTAAATACCGTTTCTTCAGTTGGTCCAATTTTCTGTTTGCTTAACTTTTAATTTGGCCCATTTGTGCGTGTAACAGTTTTTTTTGCATTCCTGTCATTACTAAAGGTGGTTCTTACAATCGTGGTGTCTATAGACAAAACAAAGGTCTACGGTATCGGAATATATAATTCGATTCATAATATTCCGGTACTGTAGAATTATTTACAACATTGTTAGTAGTAGTGTCAAAAATTGGGGGTACTCACGTCCCACGTAAATTTTTACCAATAAATTAATTGGTAAATATAACTATGAAAATGAATGACATTGCCAAATCTTTCAACATTTTTAAGTGTTTAAATAAAAAGTAAAAATTCACACACTTAAGAATATACGTATGAATTTCGACGTAGCCTGATCTAGAACCTATGAAGAAAAATATTGATTTTAAAACGGACAACAGTTTTAATAATTATATTTCGGAATCGGTCGTACCTGTAAGTAACCATATATTACACTTGAATATATATTTATACTCATTATCAATCTTGACGGCTAGTAGCGTCTGCTCTACTCCTATTGACACATCGGTTATAATCTTTCTGAGTAAAAATAAATATTAAATATAGTTATTATCAGGTCTGAGAAATTCAAAAGTCAATCAAAAGAGTTTAATTATTTTTCTGCTGACACTAATTATTTTCATAATATTTCGAATCATACAATCAACGAATTTCGTGTAAACTTCTGGCTAAATATAATTTAGGATTTTAAAAGTGGACCGGTATGAATACAAGAAATGTTAAATTAAGATTCATTTAATTAAATTTATATTAAATAAATAAATTTAATTCTATTATTAAATGAATCACGTGCAGTGACTTTTTATGAATTCAACATAAAAAGGTCATACTGCTAATTTGGATGGCGACAATTCGTTACCATTATCATAAAAATATCGATGTAATTATTCAGTTGTAAGTCTTTGTTTTATACAAAAGGGCAGAAATTTCTTATTATCATTACATATCTCTTGTATTTTTGCCGCGTAAGTGTGGGGATGAGTCATTTTGTTTTCTATTCTAAGGCAAGTAAGTGTCTTATCATAATATGTTAGAGTATACATAACGAAGTATCGTAAAGTTACAAATTCGATATTTTGGGGCTATTTGTTTGTGTAATTTGAATTTTTCTAAATATTATATTTTCGAGATCGTTTACATAATCATTTAATAGTACGTACCTGCCGACCCACCTGGCGCGCCGCCAGCATTACACCTTTTGTTTCTGGTACTAATGTCACCTGTCGACTGAACCTCTTCCTACTCACCGGCTCTACTTTGTCACTAAGCTTATGTAATATGTTTGGAATAGTTAGAATTTGGATATAATTTGGTTGTTCGTGTAATAAGCTAAGTTCCGTGAATACAAACGAAATAAATCGAACTCAATTATATACGATTAGTATGAAAATTATTATTTATGGTGAATGCAAGTATGAAGGACTTCTAGCCTTACTAGCTAAAATTAATGTTTGATGTAGAAAGCCAATTATTTCATACCAACAGTCGCACCAGAAATATCGATAAAACTTTTCCTATTGGAAATTAACTGATACAAATAATGGATTTTTTCAACATGGCATGATATATGAATAAGTTATTATTAAAGTATAAAAAACGAAAAAATCGCGTTAGTGTGAACAGTTTCCAGTTCAAGTCTTCTAAAATACTAAATTAATTATTTTTCTAAATAAATAAAATCAAAATATAATTAATTTAAATAGGCTATTTATTACAAAAATTTTCGAATCGGCAATAAACATAAAATATCAGTATTGTCTTTACTACGGGAACCAGCGCTTATCAATTACATCTCAAGAATATGTGTAAGAGACTACTGTTTCCATCTGTCATTGGACTTTTAGTCCACTTCATACTATTTCAAACCCCAAGTTGCTAACTTTATAAATGTAAATCGTAGCTGCATTTTAGCTAATGATCGAATATCTAATGTTAGATGCGCGGCGCGGGCGCATTGTACGCTACTATTTTAGCCGGCTCGATACCGCCCGGTGACCTGCCAAAAATGTGGCCCACTGCTCTTCTACAGACACCAATGTGTATATTTGTCTTTTTCCGTTTCTTGATACCTGTCACCAGAGGTATAGATTATAGGTAATTTAATTTGAATAAGCTAATATTTATTTAGTATAACTTACAAAACATACACTAATACAAAGTTTACAAACTTTTTAACATATTTATAGGGCTATGCACACATTTAGGATATGAATAACAATTATAGAAAATGTATAAAAATTTTAACGTAGCGGGACTACAACCCGCGTCTCTTTCAAACCATCCAAGCGCTCTGACCACTAAGGCACACGTTTTTATATCCAGCTACATCGAAATTCCTATACGCTTGTTTTCACATCCAAAAGATTGTTCGTAGAAATAATCTTTGGGTAGCAGAAATTTGTAAAAATCTCTCTGTAGCGATGCTAACGAGAAAAATAAGTTTTATAGTGCAGAGTTATGTTTTTAAAAATACCCAGATTTATAATATTGATTGATAGATATATAGATTGACAGTTACGATGGACGTTAAGCTCAGTTCTGCCGGCAGTTTTTTTTTTGTTTTGATTGCTACTCTTGCAAAGTTATTCTAGTTAAATCTTAAAGCTTAATAATTTCTTAAGCGGCATTAATACGAGTATAGAAGTTAACGTTTCAATTACTTTGACCTTACAATTGGTTTTCAGACACCAGTTAGTTGCTGATTATAATTATTTCCTTCTATGTACACGTATGGCACATTACGACGAACAATGTATGTATAAGAACTTACGAGAGACATATTTTTAGAAAACGTATAAATCTTGGAAACCGGTTCGAATCTCACTGCTTTCAAATTTTCATACGTTTTCTAAAAATATGTTTTCAATTTCCTAAGTGTGTGATGAACACTTAAAAAAATGTTAAAAACTTACTAGAGACTTATATTATTTTCGTGCACTTCTTATACTTTATGCTGCAGTCATACCATGTCTAGCGACCAACACATTGGTTGTAGATTTAACTCTTATTCGGAGGAATGATTATATTTTAATTGTTTTTATTTCTTTGCCTTGGTGACAAGAGGAAGCGCCGTTGTCTCGGATTCAACCGGAAATTGGAAAACGGAGTGTCTTGACACTAGGTTCTCTCTGCCTTCTCTCTAATATCGCATCACATAGTTATTAGCTTTTTACTTGTCATTTTAATTTTTTTACATATTTGTACGGAATTCTCAATGTTATTTGCAAAGATACATCCGTCAACATTTATAGAAAGTTATCCGAAATATATTGCATTATAAAATAACAATTAAGAAGCTTTCGCAGACACAAAACGCGATGTTTTTGTTGTAGAGTATTGGAAAGCAGCCCTTCTTGGGCACGTGAACTATGCCGCGATATGACTCACTGTGTATATTTGGACCGCGCGTCTTCTGGCGGGATTTGGGAACGTAATGACAAACAAATACAAATCAATATACATATGTATATTCATATTTCTTCCCCACTAATAATCTGCGTTTTAAGTGCAATTTCAAACAGTATAAAATTTGCAAATGCAAACTAAATAAGAAATAACCGTAAAACTTATATATATTTCGGTACTTTATGCATGTCTTAATAAACTATGATTTAAGTTTTAAGTTATTTTGCTTAAACTCAATGAAAACTAGTTTTTTATTTAATAGAAAATGTTCTTCATAAACAAAAGATTTCAAATATATTAATTAATTTTTATTTAAATTAATAATGAAATTAAAAAGTATATGAACCAGGCTTTGAACTGGCACTTCTCGAAATATATCCAGATGCTCCAGTTAATTTGCTCTAGATTCTTCGAAGCTTCATCGAAGTTTTGAAATGATTGCTTTAACTTTTGTTTTAACATCTCTATGGAAAGATTATACTCGTATACCCAAAAAATAAAAGATACTAGCTAAAGTGGTCATTTGGCGAATGACAGTTACTTAGTTGTTGTAACATTTATATAAAGTCATTCAAACACTTGACGTTTTCTAAAAATATTTTCTACTACTTAGTCATTAGTTTTAGTCATTTTAAACATTTATTTAGTACATTAATAACAGTGGTTTTGTAACTGATCTCATTCCTAACGGGATGCTGTGTTTATTCCGCAATGATATTAAAAATTTACAACTACTACAGTATATCGGTCTCAAGGTCTGGTATACATATAAGTGAGGACGTATTTATGACTTGTTATGAACACCGCCCACAGAAGAATGTCGGGATCTAGCGCCGCTTGGCACAGCTTTTCTTAATTTCTTTAAGATTAAGAATATTGTGTAATAAAATTTAGGTAATCGATATATTTTTTATGAAATACTTAAATTATGATTAATTAAATTTATTTAGCGGCTTCATACTTTCAACACCCAGGGTACTGCTACACCCTGCGAATTAAGTTAAGAATAAATGTCGCAATAAAATGCCACGCTTTATTTTGCCATAAATTTATATTAACTTAAAATTTTTATAATATCGTTGATTTTTTAATCTAATTCCGGAAATTTATTTTGCAATACCGATAAATTACGAAATTAATCCTATTAAAATATTTTTATTTCATAATAACTATAAAAGTATTTATAGCATCAACACATTTATCTACATACATTTATTGTGAAGCCACCGTGTTTGTAATTGCAACCGATATTTATAATTTAAAATATCAGTTGCACTTACCGTAACCTTACCGTAACCAAAATTCCCCGTAATTCAAAGTGTCTCCTATAGAAACTTGCGCATGACGGAACAAGTGGATTACGAAGAGTTTTAACTTAGGTTCTCCCTGTCAACTTTGTTATAGCCAATGTAACCCTGAGATAAGTTAAACTAAATAACACAATATAATAAATTTCACATGATGATGATAATTCAAACCTATGTACATCATATTTATTATTTACGTACTTATAACCATTTTCCATGGCGCAAAATAAATAAACAGTTAAAATTTTAAATGAGTCGTTAGAGAGATTTAGATTTATTAATAGAGCAGTCAATCTGAAGGGCGACCTCGGCTAGACGTGACCAAGGTCTTTGCTACTATATTGAACTTTTTTTGACACGTTTATGTCTAATTCATTTAAAAAGTTGAGAAATGTATAATGAAGAATAGTTTCTGTAAAGTTTAAAAAAAAATCAAGGATTTCAATATAACTTGTGTAATACCTCCATATTGTAAAAGCGGTATGGTATTGGACCCAATTTTCTATAAAAACGATGGACAAGTAGAAATATTATGAAAAAAGTTATCAAGTTCACACGAACGAAAGTGTAGGGGCTGCTAGCAATATATAAAAAAAAACAGGTTTCTCTCTTTAACCTTCAAAATAATAGTCTGTCTTTACACTAAATGATCTCTGCAAATATAACTAACCGTCAAATATATTTATGTAAAAATAAAAACAAACGTTGTCACCAGGAGACCGTACAGAGCAGTGGTGGCAAAGTATCCAGCAGCCGCCGAGTAGAGGAGCTCGATATCGACCAGTGCTGGGACGAGCGTGTCTTGCGCACACTTGTGAGTATATTAATATTAATTTCATTAATATTTAGATTAGCATATACCTCACTTGATTGATTGATTGAAAAAATAACTATTACCCGCCTTACGCCTATGGCATGCAAAGTGCATGCGTTTCACATACACTTTTGTATAAAGTTACGTTACTAAGGCAACGCGTATTTAAGGCGTCAACGGGTCTTCTAGTATTATAAAAACTCGTGAACTCTGGATTATTTCGTCGTTTCCAAATTTAGCAAACTGTAAATACATAAAGACAAAATAAATTATTATTTTTTTATTAGAAAAACGTGTACTTTAAACCATACATCCACTTTAGCCATCCACTTTAAGTTAGGCACGTAGGTTTCCAAGGGGCGTGGGTTTGGATCCCGACTGGTTCAAAATTTTTTACGTTTTCTAAAAATGTTTTTCATATCCTAAGTGTGTGAATAGCACTTTTATAATTTTATTTACGTATAAAATTATAAAAGTGCTATTTCATAAATAAATTATATAGATATGAGGTACATGGGAATATAGATATCTAAACTCACTTTCTTTGTGCAACGTCGAGTCATTGAGACCGCCCTGACTCATGATGACCGACACTTTTGATGGAACATCGTGATTGCTTGCCTTTATAGTTTACACTTAACATTAAGGCATTGTTTACATGTTTAGTTGGCACTTTCATTTAGAAAAACTATCGATAAATATATTTGCAACTGTATTGCATGCTGCATTCCTTCTACAGAAAAATCTTTATCTTTGTACAGGAAATAAATATATAATAGATTTTATTAATATAATAAAATAGATTTTATTAATATTTGATCTAATTAAACGTGTGACGTTTAATTCTCTCAGTTTAATTTTAGCTTATCTAAATAAACACATTTCCCACGACCATCACTTGTGATGATGTCAGAGCAATTTAAATTAGTATTTAAAACCATAGTTTTTAAAAATAATGATAAATTAGTCCTTAAAACACATTACATTAAAATATTATAATCTATTATTTCTATTATATATATATCAATTTAAATAATTTAACTAAATTTAAAAGCATTTACCAATTAACAAATTGTAGATATCTAAGTATATACGTAAACGAATGCTCGTAGGCTGTCGTGGCGACAGTGTTATGGGTTTAATTCCCACATAGAGGAATAATTATATTTAATAAATTCTCCGCTCTGGTAGGTAAAGTGTTGAATTGTGCCACTTAACACGTAATGTCTTAATTTCTAACTAAAAGTGAAGAACTTGGTTTAACAGTACCTTCTCTCTGACTACACGAGAAAGAGCGTGAAACTAAAAACAAAACTTTGTATCGTCCAAAGATCCACTTAGTAAAGAAATAAAAATTTACTTACTCTATATATACGCAAATTAATTATAAATACGTTTAAAAAATAAAGCGCTTGAAAGTAAAGTGCTGGTCTAAACACCCCCCTCTAAGCCAACACGTGATTTGTCGCGGACCGGTACGACAGGACGCGCTCTCGATAAGCACTCGCACTAATTAAATCGTAAATTGATAAACACTTAAACGGTACACGTTCTATTAAATTTCTAATCTCCAGTGACATTATGTTATGATTCATCGATTTATGCTATCTTACGTTATTTGTCTAATCAATAGCATAGTTATCTTATTACAAAATATTTAATAAATAGGTTATATACTTATTTATTAATAAATCTGTATATTATTGATAACAAAAAAAAATCCCATTAAATTTATTTATTATTGAACCCACAACACTAAGGTAAAGTCACTGCTGTTATACCAAAGGGTAGTAGAGTATCATATACGAATATTTTTATTACTAAAATTAAGGCCTCAATAAAAATCGTACATTCCTTGAAATAAAAGAATTTTATAAAAAAGAATATTTAAATCACTTAATTGCTTTCCTTATCTAAATCTCAAATAAAAAAAGGGTCAGGCTCAGTGAATATTTACGAATATCTTGAAACAGAAGTAACGGTAGAAAGCATTGACTAAAACCATGTCAAAGTACATTTAATGCGACAAAATACGAATGTGTGTTAAATTGTATTCAACAAAGAGCCAAAGCGTTGTTAGTTCCGGTTTCCGCTGACCACTTCCGGTAGAAATGGGGGGACGGTTAATTGTGAAAACTGTAAGGTAGTTCACACAAGTTTTGGTTTATTGATAGTTTAGTTTATTATTATTTTATAACTTGTATAATATTTTTGTGTTTCCTGAATATTAAAATTATGTTGGGTGTAAAACATGTAAGTCTATTTTTCTTAAAAATGTTTAATAATAATATACTTACCTTATTTGAGTACTTTGCAAAGACACAATAATGTACAGCGCGCGAAATATATTGATATACCTGACGATTTGGTTATGGGTTCAATTCTTATATGGTTATATTAATCTACAGTTATACTTATATGCGAGTAGAAAGATAAACTTCGAACACACATAAATTAGCTAGGTCATTGGCAAAGGTTGGCTTATTTATAATGGAGATTTCTTCCCGTCAATTTTTATAGAAAAATGTAAAACGTTTGTAGATCTTAAAGGTACTAATATTCTCATAGTAAATTAAACTTAAAAGCTAAGATACCTTAAAAAAAACACTTTGTTCATCCCACCATTGAACTTATCCCACCATTGAAATTGAAATAAATAAAAATCTGAGCAACTTACATCTTTATTTGGATTATTGAAAGTAATCGACAAAAAAACAGCAAGTGAAATTGCTTGCAGATGTAAAATGAAATCGCAACACTTAAATCTGTCATTAGCGTGTACCGTTTGGCCGGACAGTACAAGCGTTGTAGTCGTTGTGGACACACCGGTGACAGACAGAAAGTTACAATTAAATAACTTTAGTATTAAATAACTTTAGTATTAAATATCAGAGCTTTTTATGAAGTAATTTAAGTTGTCAAAAATATACAGAAAGTACTATTCAAATAAAAATATAAGCATTTAAGTGTTTATATATATGAAAAGGTTTTAAAACTCGAGTTTTGTGAATATTAAAATTATGTTGGGTGTAACACATGTAAGTTTAATTTGCTTAAAAATGTTTAATAGTAATATACTTACTTTGTCAAATATACGAAATAATTGAGTAAATATGGCAATTTTAATATGGCGAAGCTTTGTATAAATTATTACAGACGTGCTAAAACCTTGTCAGAGCCATATAATATATATATATATATATATTACGGTTTAGGATTCGTAGGTTTGTTTATACGGGACGGAAACTCCGCGCACGGCGTATGAAATTGGGTATAGTTAAATTTATTTAAAACAAAGAATCCGTAAGGCATAAATTTAAGGAAATAAATATATATTTGATAATGTTGTGTATGTAAAGAAAAATATTAATGGTTTTACAAAAATTGGTAATGTACATAATATTAATACTAGAAATAGGCTTTAACTTATCGCGTCTGTAACTCGATTGTATAGAACTCGTAATTCTTTTATGGAACAATGTGTACGCTTTTACAATAGGATCCCAGAAAACGGCTGAAAATGCTCTATATCACAATTTAAAAAAGTTGTGAAAAGACGTTTGTGTGTTAAAAATTACCTAATTAAGGATTTTATAAATGATAACACGCCTTGAGAATGAAATGCTCGCTCTAGTCTATTTCAAAGGTATCATTGTCACTAATAAATCTGTAAGTTATCATTATCACTAATAAATGTGTATTGAAAGAAAAAAATTCAAGTCTTTAGTGTAGAAAGGCAATAGCTTTTATCAAAATAAATATTACACAGACTACTATGTTACTGTATTAGCTAACTAATTTGTTCATTTCTCAGCGGCCACTGTTTTTTCATAGGATACCCAGTTTTTAGTTAATTTCAGATAAAAGATTGACCTTGTCAATGCTTAAACAATGCAAATTTTTTTGAAAATTTGTGTACATAGCAAAATAGTACATAAATGGAACTCACTACTTTATGTACAGTTTGGTGCAGATCGAATATTCTAATATACAATATACATTATAGTTGGACGAGTGCAGTGACTACGAGCAGAGGCGCCGCCTGCGTGCGCGCATCCGTACACTCATGGCTGAACAAGAAGGTTAAAATGCTTAAACTGTATAATTACATATTTTTTGAAATTGCCAAGCATTATAGTATTCATTTCACTATCACTTTTCAAAGTAAAATATAGTCAAAATAAAATTAATAAAGACTTATTAGACTACAAAGAGGTATGTTAAATACACAGCAGTAGTAAATACACACAGCAAGTCCATATTTATTTTTTATGAACAGCATGCACGAGTGCGGTGACTGAGGCGCTGGCAGCGGCTGGCGAGGCGGTTGACGCGGAGGAGCAGTCCGGAGAGCGCGGTGAGTCTCTTCTCCTCCCACTGCTGCAGGGACTCCTGCAAGGAGGTGGTCAGCGCCTGCTAGCCGGGCTCGGTGCCGCCTCCCACGACGTGGTCGCGGACGTGCGGCGCTCGCTGCAGCGACTGCGCCTCGCCCTCGCTCCCCCCAACGACCACCCCCAAGCGCGCGCCCTCCTCGCCCTCGCCGACCGGCTTGAGGATGCTCTGGACGCCGCGGACAGACTCGACGGCTGCAAGAAGAAACCCAGACGACGAAGTCGAACCTGTCGTCACACGGTAGGCGTCACCCGGGAGGAACTAGAGGAAGCCCGAAGGATGGTGGATAGGGATCAGTTGTTACCCGATTCAGCAAAACAAAGTACTCCTTCTACTTCTTCTATAACTTCATCCGCACCGAGTATTGAGGAGCCTGCGACACCAGAAAGAAAACACAGTATAGACGAGCATGTCAGCTACCATAATGCTATTGAATCGAAGAAAAAAGCCGCACCCATCGCTCACAATGCTAGCTACGATGTTGTCCCTAAAATTAATAAAGATGCCAGTGTCGTTGAGAGGAGAACAACAGCACCTCGTAAACCAGATTTTTTCAGGCATTCTATTGCAGATACAACACAGTCTGAACTTCCAAAAACTGCTGCTGAACGGTGGCACTCTGAAAGAAAAAGTAGTATCGCAGCTATAGCCAACAAATTTGATGCGAAAGTACAAAAAGAAGCTCCGCCAATAAGACGCGCCCCAATCAACAGACCATCAGTGACGATACAGAATAAAGAAGATGATTTACGCCGCTCTTCGTTTTACAGACCACCTCCCCCTGGATATAACTTTACAGCACCACTGGCAGATGATCTCTCTAAGCCTCTCAATCGTTTTAACAATAACAAACGTAATCGTATGAAACGTGCCAATACCATAGATATTGGTCGCCCGATAGGTGGATATAAAATTGACAGCGATACAGATGACAATGATGAAAATCTAGGTCATCAAGCTCCGAAAGTCCCAGAGTTTCAACCACAAACCGAAAATGATAGAAAATTCTTAGCATTCATGCAAAAGAATCACGAAAATAATAGAAATGGTGCAGTTGGTCAAACTAACTGGAGCAACCGATTTGGTAATATAAAAAATACTTTTGAAAGTCGAGAACGTGACGAAAGTAATAATTTGACAGTTAATTTGTCATCTGCTAAACGATTCTGGCAAAACACAAACGATTCTTCTCTGTCTCCGGCGCCACGTCCCAGGAAGTTTTTGGCCGACATTACTCCAGAAATGGTTAAGCCGCCTTGGGCTTCTCAGCGCAGAAATTCATTACGGTCGCAAGTCCCACCACCAGCCCAAATTATACCTCATCTTCAGCAGTCAGCAGCGTTACAACCGCCACATAAACAAATCGTAAAACCGTTTATTACTAAACCAATACCAGTCAACCAATTTTCACATGCACCGATGTCTGCTTTTAAACCACCAAAGAAAATTTTGTCACCTACTTCTGCTTCACCAAACGTATGGAGTCCACCGTCTTATAGTGTCCCTGTTTCACCCATAACTGATAACATAGCCTTTACAAATGCACTAAATCCTTTAAGTCCCACTTCTACTGCACCTTTTAAAGTCTTAGCATCTGAGGTTGATAAATCTAGAAAATCTATAGGATTAACTGCTTCCAAATTTGAGAATGATAAAATAGACACACAAGCGCTTACAATACCTAAAACATATGGATATCACCAGCCCACGACACCGACTCACGTAACTCAAAATTATCCGATAAAACCTATACCGAGTCAAAACAATTTGGCTGCACCGGAATTAGTGAAGAAACTAGATGAATCAAAGTCCGTCTATAGCCCAGAATCCCTAACTCCTAAAATAGACGCCCAACAGTTACAAATAGAATTTTATGAAAGGCAAATCAGAGAAAAGCATCGACGTGAAGCATCAAATGATCGTCACGATATCCCAGTCCATAAACCTCCCGCACCCCCTGCACCCGTTTACAATATAATTGATTATACACCACCAAGTGTTACATCTTTTGTTCCCCTTCAGCAGACGCCTGACATAGAAAAGGCGAAAGCGCATAAAGTTGACTATTTACCAGACGTCGTCATGAACGAAATAAATAATTATAACTATATTTCACCGCCAACAACTAGGGTCGCCTCCGTAAGCCCGTCTAAAGCTAAAATTCCTCAGGAATACCAAAATGGAATAGCTCATAAAAATGACTACGAGACCGGAACAACGACGCAACACGACAGTGTAGTAACTAAAGTTATGCGCGGTCCCGTGCGCGGCGCCGCCACCATCACGGCGGGCGTGCGCACGCGCGGCGCCGCCGACAGCCTGCGGGGCGTGCTCGACAAACTGTCTTCCCCGAAGAACGAAGTCATCTCCCAAATCGAAAAGAAGAAACGCGAGACGACTCGGAACCAGGTACGGCTGCCGGCCCCATCCCCTGCCCCCCTGCACGTGCCTTCGTCCCCGCGCGCCCTAAATGCATACGAGCACGACGGACAGCCTCACTCCCCCGCCACCCTCCGGAGCCCCGCCCTTGCCGCGTCGCGCGAGTCGGTGTTCTCCAATGAATCGCAAGGGAGCCGCGGCTCGAGCCCCGGCGCCGCTTTGGCGCGCTCGGGGTCCTGGCACAGGCTCGGAGAGTTCGCTCCCAAATCGTCCTCGCCTCGCAAAGTCGTTTCACGCACGAAGTCCATGCATCTACTGGCGTTGCCGAAACTGTACGAAGGAGGGATAGCTCACGAGCAGCTGCCAGAGAAGAAGCGTACTGTAGAAGCGTACTTCACCGGCCAGACGTCGTCGAGCCGGAGCCCCGTGACGCGATCCGCCCGCGCGGCGCCGCAGTCCTTCGCGTTGGGGCGCAGCCGCACCATGCCGGCGGTGTCGGGACTTCAGTTCCTGGACGAGAGCAACGCGGACGACGCGTTCGAGGACCTCGTGTCGGCGCTCGCGTAGTCGCGGAGCGCGCACATTCCACTAGATACGAGAGGGAGACGAGAGAGACGCGCGTGAGTCGTGTGTGTGTGGACTGTGGGCTGCCTGCCGCTTGTGTCGCGTCGCATGCTACCGCCACCACCCCCTGACATCCCCCGATACCCCTCGATACCCCTGACACCCCCGCCCCCTGCGACACCTCGCCGCTGTACATACATATCGTCGTACATTGTACATACGTGTTTTTCATTTCACCGACTCCCGTAACAGTGTTATTTTGACTAATAGCTTAAGATTTATTTGTATGGTCTTGCTGTTGTTTTCAAGTGGTAATTTTAGTGTTTCGTCAAAAACTCTGCCTGGTACATATTATATACTTAAATCTGGGTCCTTGTCCTTTGCAGAAGAGGAAGTAACCACTGTAACATCGAGCGTGCGGAGGAACTCGTCCGAGAAAACCGTTAGCAGTAGCACTACCACTACTAAAAATTCAAAAGGTAATTGTTATTGATCTAGTTATACTTATTTCATTTGTATATTGAGTGCACAATTCAAGTACGCTTACAACATATGTCACTGTGCAGTGATCGAGAGCATGACCCGACCGGCGCCGAAGCCCGTATCTCCGTTCGCCAAGTTCCGTCAGCTCGAGAAACAAAATTCTACTAACAGTCCCAAGTGAGTGCTATAAATTACAACTTATAAGTGAAGTACGATCAAAACGGACCAATACTATAATACACAAACATATATTTTTTTTAAAATACCGACATTACTACCAACACATATATTTATGTCGATGCGGAACAATTATACGAGTACATACATTATATATTAAGCTTGATAATGTATTTTATGCAACGTATTTATTTATTTCGGCAGCGGCAGTGGATTCGAATGATACTCATAGGTAAAATGAAGTATTCCAGTACAAAATATTCATAATATACATGTATATTAGTCGCTTATTTGTAAAATTAGAGGCATCATAACATAGCTTCGAGAACATTGCTAGCATACGGCATATAGCATTAAGCAAAGCAAATAGCGCCACCCATTCAGCCGACACGTCCCTCCGTGCGTACTGTAACAGCACACTCGTGCCCGCTTGTAGCTCCCCCAAGAGCCCGCAGAGCCCGGGCTCTCCGTCGCAGCCTTACTTCAAGTTCACGGACCCCGCGCTGCAAGCCAGCGCCGTCACTATTAAAGAGCGCTTGCTGCAGTGGTGTCGCGACAAGACCCGGAATTACGAGGTACACTCCACACTCCGCCCCGCCGACCCCCGACCCCGACCCGGCCGTGACCCCCTGCTGCGTACCCCGCGACCCCGGACACTTGGCTACCCCTACGCTAAACATACTGCTAATAATGACCCCCTTAACACACAAGAAATTCACTTGCATCATTATCAACAAATGATATAATATACATTTGAAAATATCTATTTTTAAACAAGAATCTTCCTAAAATTCTATATTTCTTAAAATTTAACTAATATTGCAAAATCAATACGTATCAGGGTTGTCACACGCACGGAATGGGTCAACGCACATTGCACTTTTACAAGCACATCCAAAATGGCAAAATTTAATTAATACCTAGTAATTTGATTGGAAAGTTCAGTAAAAAGCGGAACAATGCGCGTCGGCCTATAAGGGAGCGCGGATGTACCGGACCCGATGTGGACACTGTAGCATGCCGCGCACTCACACCGACATCGACACCATCTAGACACACAATATCGAACCTGTTACTACCTACTAAGCATTCATACAACATATTTATGCCTCAAGTCCAAAGGGTATATAGTTTAAAAACATGTTTTACAAAAGACGCAAGAAATATTGTTTATATCGAAACGACTCGACGACTCCAAATCTTTAGTTTTAAATACTGTATACTATCTGAATATGTCACAATAATTATACGAGTATACTAAAAAGAAAACCTGTAACTATATTTTATCGTTTGTATATATTAAACTAATTTTCATGATAATTTTACTTATACCACTTTCAAAACAGACAAAAATATGTCATGAAGGTTTCATATATAATTTTGAACTATAAATCTATATCACTTAGTACAATAATACATCGATATTGTGTATCTAAACACACCTCACCATAAACACTTGCTTATTTGACGCTTTATATGGCTACTGTATATATCGCTGTAAATGATTATATATGTATGTTTATATACTTATACACTACGTATTTAAGACCAAATCTTATCACTTTGGTTCAAATCGCCGTAATATAACTAAAACAGAATTAAAAACACACAAAACAGTTTTCTAATAAATAAATGCAGGAGTGATGTGATTTTAAATATAATAAACGGACTAACGCTGATTGTAATATACATATATATATTAATTTTTATTAATTGTACTTGTGTTATCTCCCCATGGTCTGGTGGAGATTGGTTCGGACTTCAGACAGTTTGGGTTCGATTTCTGTACAGTGCATGAATTTGTGTTTTTGTATTTACGTAAATACTGTAATGATATGTCCTGTAAGATGATTGATTTGAAAAAGAAATATCTTGTGTAAATAATAATAACAAAAGTCAAAATTTATAAATGTTTTTTATGTGATAAACTTGTACAATACTTTATTTGGCTGTGGGTTCGATTCCCACTCGAGACAGAATTATTTATTTTGTCAGTTCTATATATATATATATAGTAGTGAATTCCGAGTGTCAAGTCAAATATATATTATAAATATTAATCAATTATTATTACAACTTTTTTATGAATAATTTTACCAAACGTTTAGTATTTGCTTAGTATTTGTAAAAACATGTAAAAGGTAGCCTCCAATTAAAACTGCAAAGTTGCACAATACTCAATAATGTACTGGACCAGTCCCGTTTATAAAGAGCCGTTGTCCGCATGCGGCGTGTAGAATGTGAAGTTGGAGAACTTCTCGACGAGCTGGGCGGACGGACTCGCCTTCTGCGCGCTGCTGCACCACTTCGTGCCCGACGCCTTCGACTACTCGCAGCTGACGCCCGACGCGCGACGACACAACTTGACGCTCGCCTTCGCAGTGGCCGAGTGAGTTCTCTGGTTTTTGTCCTTTTTAAGAACCTTCAATCTGGACAGCTTGCGTAACTTCAACTAGCTCGGCAAGTCCCTTGCGAATTTGGCCAATATTTTTGTACGACTAGATTTTATACCCAAGGTAAAAAAATGCAAGTTATTTAATGCGCAAAGTTTGCTAATTCATTTGAAACAAACGGCAGATACTTAAGATAAAAAAAAAACTTTTTTTAAAAAGCATACAATGTTGAATTGTCACTAGGTTCTCTCTTCCTACTCTGTATGATAATGTGGAACATGTATCGAAGTTGCTGTACTGACAATAATTATCAAATTTATCGTAAAGCTTGCCGATATGTAACAAACAGATACAATGGTAATCATTTTAATTTCTATGAACGGTATCTTTTATATTTACTGACTTCTTCACATAAATAATATATGATCATTTTTAATTAGACACATAATAAGGTAGTTTAATGTTCCTGTCACTAACAACACGATGTCATCGAGCCAATTAGTTTAATTTCTTCTCCGTGATTACATGAACAGTGAGAAGGCGGGCATCTACCCGCTGCTGGACGTGGACGACATGGTCGCCATGCGGAAGCCCGACTGGAAGTGCGTGTTCACTTACGTGCAGTCCATCTACCGGCGCTTCAAGGATGAACAGTGACCGCGGCCTCCGCCCCGTCCCCAGCCCTCCACCCTCCGCCCCGTCGCGTCAGCTCCGAGCAGTCACTCCGTCAGTCCGTGTGTCCGTCCGCTCGCCGTTACTCCAAACTCTCTCGAACACTCCTTCTATTTATTATGTAATGTTATGTTATATCTCAAGATGTATGTGATTTCTGTATTAGTTTTAAGTACGCACTAACGCTTCGAGCGATATTTAAATATTCAGTTGATAGCGTATCTGAATTCAACTTCGACGACGAGGCTGAGGATCTCCTCCACTTATTTGCGAACATAAGCAAGTTGTATCCTCTCTGACCGCAACTAACTTCTATATATTATATGTAATTATATACTTACCTAGATCATAACCGCTTAGTAATCGCCTACTCATATTATAATTGACTATAATTTAAATATTAATTTATATGATGAAATGAAATAAAATAAAATTTGATTAACATTTTAATCCGTGTATCATTTATTTCATATTAGTCGTGGGTTTTAAGAAACCGTTTTTATTTCTAGTTAATCCATACTGCGGTGACGTATTGTCACTGCTGACATTGCCAATACGAAGATGCTGCTCAATATTATTAAATATATAAACGACTGTGTCATTCTTTTAAAAGCTCCTACAAAATAATAAAACTACAGCCGCAAAAACTTCATCCGATATACTTTCTAGAACGCAGATTCTTCTTGACAAAGGCAATATTTCAATAATTCCAACTTTCTATGTGTCAAGTACAGCATCACGAACATCAGTAGCTCTATCCACAGTCCTCGTCTCCACTACCGTAGCGAGAGATGCTCCTGGAGATAGCTGTCCAGGTGAGTGGACGTTGGGGGGGGAGTGGGGGTCACTGGGGTTGTGGGGGTTCTGGGGGGTGAGGGCGACGCGCACGCGCTGAGTGGAGTCGCGCCAAGCGCGCCAGGATTGTTGGTGTTCTTGGATTTTGAGGAGTATCCACGTTGTTAGCAGACCGTTTAAAGCACCTGACGGTTATAATATAGTGTCAATCAGTAACATGTGTCGGACATTTGAGTCAATTAACGATTTTTTTAATGTTTAATTGTGCACTAAAATGTTTGGGAATTATACATGTATTACAGTTATGTATTATTATTAAAAAACACCATGACGAAAATTTCAGATATTAAAATGCATTTCCCACCCAAGTACCGACAGTTAACCAAGGTTCGTCCTTGTAATCAACAGATAACAGTGCCTATGTCTGTCTGCTCCCTGCTGCAATTCGGTCAGGGCTCACCTATGACGCCGATGAGCAGCGAGGAGAAGAGGTTGGCCGCAAGCGCCGCGACGCCTCCGCGACGCGCGCCCGCCTGCAACGCCGCGTCACACGCGTGCAGCGCGCGCGCAGTTCCCAGCACCGACGCCGCGCCCAACGCCGCGCCGCGCCACGCGTCGCCCGCCAAGGCGCGCCCTCCGCCCGCGCGCGCCCACTCCGCCACCGACCGCAGCCAGCACCATCTGCTTATTCATTTTCGAAGTGTGTACGAGTACACTACCATTTCCTTATTGCTATACATTCGATTTCTGTTTATAGTAGATTACGCGACGATATAAAGCACCTCACAAAAATAATGATATAAATTTTAATATAATATTTCCTTAATAGGAATCGATCCCTCATCTATCGCGTGAGTAGAGAGACACTATCCTTCATACCTCGATGTCCTCATACACACATAATATATAATTCATAAAAATAGTACTCGCTCATACTCTACTATAAAATTATTATTTCGGCCTGTATAGAAAAGCTAATAAAACGGATGTAATATGAGCTCAATTGATGGAATACATTTGCAATCATCAGACGTCGAGTAATAAATATCCAATAAATAATAATATGTATAGCTTTTCTTAGCAACTAGATATAAAGCTGCTATTTTTGAACTTGTACTAAATCAGTCATGACGGTGCGCGTTTGGCGCTAGTATATATATTTAGAAATCGAGAGTCGATACGCAGTTGAGACGTTTGGGTGGTTGCAATGATTATGAGTTCGAACGCCAAGAAATTAAAGCCTTTATATTTGTAATATATAAAAACGTTCCACTACGATCCCGTTGAAAAACCCTAATATATAAACCCTACCAACCCTATAATATATACCCAACCCTATAATAGGTAATCAAACTAGAAAACAAAAAATAAATCTCACTATAAGTATAGAAATAATAGATTAAAATGAATATCACTGCTCCAAAAATCGTCACTAACTTGTGGCTCCTAGTGACGACGTAGTGGTGCCTGCACAGTTCGCAGTAGGAGGTGGCGGCCTGCAGCAGCCAGCGCTCCAGGCAGGAGCGGTGCACGGCCGCGATGGTGCCGCGGCACGAGCACGGCCGCACCAGCCTCTCCGCAGACTCTCCGCCAAAGCAGATGCGGCAGATGTTGTCGGAGTGAGTCTCTTTTTCGTCTGATCCCTAATAAAAAGCTTCAATTTTTATTGTTTAGTTATTATGCCAATTATTTCATTATTTATAAGTGGTGTTTGGATTTGTTATTCGCTCATTTACAGTAAGAAAAATATAAACACCAAATTTTGATTTTAGGAAGCTAGAATTCAAATATTTTTCCAATTTTGTACACGAAATTTTAAATATTATGTCAATAATAACAGAGGCCATTGTGACATAGTATGACAGCATCTAACTGTAAACGCGATTGGCTAAGTGGGAAATTATTTTTAATATTTTTATTTCTCCGATTTGGTACCTAACACAAAGAACGGCGTTAAGATGCGTCATTCAGCACGCACTACAAAATATGTGTTGCATCCCTATTTTTTTAAGTATTTGGTTTTTCAAGCAAGATTATCAATTATTACCTGTTTCTTTAGCAACAAAGCGCACACGGAGCCAAGAATTGACACTGAACGTCGAGTAGGCTGTATCAGCGAGGACGCTGGGGACGACACTGTTAGGGAATCCGCGATGCGCGCGCGCAGCAGACGTTGCTCCTCACTGTCCGTCAGGCTTACTGGATAATAATGACACGCTACTGAACATTTCATTTATGTCACCTTGATAACAGTGGGATGTTTCCAGTTATGCCAAATACACATTGTGAGAAAACCAGCTTAACTTTCTTTTTTTTTAAATTCAAATTTGATTCAAACCTGCAAACGTATGGATACGCGGTCTGAGCGCTTGGGCGGTTTCCAAGAGGCGTGGGCTCAAGGACTATAAGTTTATTTTTTTTTCATTTACAAACTTCATTGCCACTACACACCACCTTTACCCACTAACCAGGGGATCCAACTCCTGAAGAATAACGGCAGCTGATATCAGTCTGTTGGGCAATAGACCGCAAGTCCCTGTCGCGCTGCATATTCAAGGGTTGGTTTTGCTGTAAACATAAATATTATTAATTATGTAATTATTATGAAATACGGCGATTATACAATATTTGTGTGATATCATCGCGGAGAAATTAGGAAGTGTCTATACAGTAATTAGTAATTAGTAATGTATGTTTTTTAATTTTGTCGTTGTGTTTATAATGTGACGTTGAGTTGCCATTAAGCACGCAATTTATCTAAAAAAATGGCGAAAGGTGGTGGAAACAGCGGAGGGTTCTCTCTAATATGAAGCGTAAAACTGAAAAATAAAAACTATAAAAGTACAATAACATGTGTATTTACATTTCAATTTAGATTGCAATATGGATTCCTGCAAAAAAACCAAGTCAAGTCTAGTCACTAATGGGAGCTATAAGTCAAGAACCAATTTGTGTATTTGTATTTGTGTGTTTTTAAAAAGAATTAAAGTATGGACCAAAATCCACCTAGTTGTTATTACGTGTTTAAAATAGGTATTGTGAATTTTTACTAACAGGCATGTGAAGAGAGGAGCAGCTGGAGGCTGACATACTTATCGTAACTCGACTCTCCGACGCCCTAGAACCCCAGTAAATTAACAGCGTCTGTCCCTCACCTACGTTACATTCCTAAAAAATACAATGACCAAAACATATTTATTTAAATATTCATAATTGAGAAATTGTGAAGCAGGAGGTTGGAGTGCTTGCACACCATGATTTTAGGTTTAATTCTTTATTGGTGGGATGTTATAATAAAATAGTTATTTTTTTAATCTTGTTAGATCGCTAGGCTAAGGCGTCGTTCTGGCAATCATCATTCTAAAGTAAGCGCGAAGTCAAATCTCTCAGCTTACAGAAAAAGAATAAATAAAGTAATTATTGAATTAAATTACCCGAATTAAATTTGAATAGCTGCAAGTCCTGTGAAACTTAAATTTGACTCTTTGCAAAGTGTCCCGTATGTTTGGCTTGTAAATAACGGGAGCTAGGACAGAGCGTCTTATCTCCTGTACTCTATCGCTAGGGAAACTAACTTCTTGATTATCTATAAAATTATTTAAATTTGTAATATTATACATTTTATGACTGCGTTGGAGACATATTGTCTAAATAATAATATTCCACGACTAATATGAAAATAAGTCAGGAATTAAACATAATTCAAATTAAAACATTTTATGATATCTTTGACATTTCTAAAAAGTGATAATTAGGTTGAGTTTGTATATCTATTTTGCTTTTATAAGGTTGATATCGTTTTTCATATTTTTATGTTTAATATTTTGTTTTCTTTGTACTCGTTATAGTAACGGTTTGTAGATATAACTGTGAATCCGTTTGCCTTCTTAATTTAAAAGTACAACAGAATAATGAAAAGTGACCCTATAACTTTCCTTCAAAATACTTTAGTCCATCGATTACCTACTTTATCGTGACGTCAGGGTCTAATTATAACATATTCATCAATGGATGCCTATCGCTTCGCAGAGAGAAAAGCTCGGAGCAGTGTGGAGCGCTTAGATACCTCTTAAAGGGCCTCTTCAAAATACATAAATGCTCGCCATTTAATTATAGAATTATAGAAAGATATCGCACGCCGCTATCTTTTGGAATATTCGTTTCTTACGAAACTGTATTATACGGAACTGTATTTCTACCAGCATTACACGATTTAATCTTCTAGAGTATATGAAAATGGAATTCTAGAGTGTAGGAAAATGCCGGTCTGGATGACGAGATACCAACGTCCTCAAGGATTCTTGCAAGTAAGGCTGTTGTTTAGATGTTTATATAAAGATTATTAATAGTTTATTGATTGTTATATTTGCTACTGAAAGATTGATATATCAACACTTTTCAGTGACTTTACCTCATTTTACCAAATTACTTAACCTTACCACATAGGTAATCATTTGGAACACACTGAGGTACAATTTTATAGCATGCACTTTATCATCCTCGTCTTGCCGAGTAAAAGATTTTGTAATGTTGTCTCGAACTTTAATATTCGACGCCCTACTCTTTTTTGGATTGTGCTCCAATCATAAACTGTTTATGAAATTAAAGTGTTCACTCCAGCTCAACGAACTTCTGTTTGGAAGTGATGTAAAGATATCATGTGATTTGTCCTGCATATATGTTTTGGTGACTATTAGGTGTCTTCCATTGTTTTTCTTTTCTCAAGCAAAAACTTTTTTTGTCCCTAAATAGGGTTGAGGTGTCAACCTAACGCGCTAGCTCTAGCCAGAACTTTAATGTTTATATGACGTAAGCATTTAATTTTGCTAAGTGGGTTTTCTTGATGTCGTACATAAATTTAGACATGATATTAGAAAATTGTCTATAGGTCAATCTTTTCAAGATCATTTAAAAAAGTGCCGCTTCGGAATAAAAATATTTCATCTTCCCAGACATTAGCAACGGCATTTAATTTCCCGATTAAACACTGGTTTAGCTTTATTAAATAAAATGCAGTTTATTTAAAAATAAACGCCTAATACGTTATTTATTATACTATACAAAAAAAACTTATTAGTAGAGCAAATATTTTATGATTTACACATTTTTATAATAACCACTGTAGTTAAAAATCCATAAAGAGAAGTTACAGAACAACTGTCATAAGCAGTTATTCATTTATAAAATATATATTTTTTCATAATTTATAATTCAATAATTTTATTTACAATATTGAACGCATCATATTGCACAACATTATGGAAGTAAAAAACAACATCCAACAAAAAACACATATATTTGCGTCCGGCGACGGCGTTTTATTTTTTTGACAGCCGTCAAATAGAGCGCATTGATCGAGGTGCAGTGCCTCTCCACGTGAGGTTAAAGTAACTTGTGAAACATTCCCAACCTCGTTAACAACCCCGGAGCTAAGTAAAAACCATGGCGGTCCGAGTACAATTCGAAAACAATAACGAAGTTGGAGTGTTTAGTAAATTGACAAATTCCTACTGTCTCGTCGCCATCGGTGGGTCCGAAAACTTCTACAGTGTCTTTGAAGCGGAACTGGCTGACACCGTCCCAGTGGTGCATGTCAGCATTGCTGGATGCAGAATCATCGGCCGGATGACGGTGGCCAATAAAAATGGACTTTTAGTGCCATCGTCCACCACAGACACAGAGTTACAACACATTAGAAATAGTTTGCCAGACTCCGTCAAAGTGCAGAGAGTGGAGGAGCGTTTGAGCGCCCTCGGTAATGTCATCGCATGCAATGATTACGTAGCTCTCGTGCATCCAGATCTAGACAAAGATACTGAAGAAATTCTTGCGGACACCTTAAATGTAGAAGTGTTCAGACAGACGGTCGCCGGCAACGTGCTGGTAGGATCCTACACAGCGCTCAGTAACCGTGGGGGGCTGGTGCACCCTAAAACAACTATTCAGGACCAAGATGAGTTGTCTTCATTGTTACAAATTCCTTTAGTAGCAGGAACAGTCAATAGGGGTAGTGATGTAGTTGCTGCAGGACTGGTGGTCAATGACTGGAGTGCTTTCTGTGGCATGGACACAACTTCTACAGAGATTTCTGTGATAGAAAGTGTTTTCAAGCTTAATGATGCTAAGCCTTCAGCTATTACATCTACCATGCGTGCATCCCTCATTGACAGCATGTCATAACAAGGGAACACAATAAAATTTTAATTAGTGTTATACATCTAAGTGATATTTTATATTTAATGTGACACATGGGTATATTTGTATAAAATTTCTGTCAACCACACTGCAAATTCTAAACTGTTTTTAATACATAAGGTAATAAATAACAATAAATACAATTGATTTTATTTGTTACATCACTCCTACAACATTCTTAATTTTTTAACATTACTTAATGTTTGTTTTTTTTTAGGTTATATAAATTACCTTAATTTTTACTATATTCTACACTACTTCATTTTACAATTCATTAAATAATATGTTAGTCACTGACATGTAGCTTAGTAAGAAAAAGTTTTTAATATTATCATCATAGGTTTATTTTACTTTATATAGTATACTCAAGTAAATTAAACCATAATGACGTAAATTTCATGATGGCTTTAATTTACACCATCAGATATGTCATGAAATGAGTGGAACAGAGGCTGAGTGACTTATCACTAGATGAAAAGAATGGTATAAATCTTGCCAGAAATTAACCACTAAATTAAGTGAAAAGGAGTCTTAATGTTAAGTTTTCTTTGCCTACCTTGCTATATGAGAGATGTGTGAACTTAACATTATTTAGAAAATACTAGTAATACAGTTAAGAAAAATAAAACCATTATCTTACAATATACTTTATTTGTAAATAATTAGATCACATCCATCCCATCTACATTGACACATTGTTCCAATGGAAGCCACATTCCCTCAAAAAAATAGGAACTAAACAAAATCAAATGAAACCACACTAAACTAATAGATTGACAATGAGAAAACAAAATGTAATGTACAAAAATTTTAAAATTACAACATTTACGTATATATTACACAATATTGAAATTGATAACATAAACTTATGGCCAATGTTGTGAAAGGTTTGACAACAACAAACTCTCATAAGATTATCTTAGAGAACGTCAACAGCTAGTGGTACTTTATTATTAAGCAATAATAATATTTTGGTAATAACAATGAGACAATTACAATATTAATTGAAATATTAACTAATAAAATATTATTATAAATCGAAACATTGACTTAAAAAGTACCAAAATCGAAATAATAGGTCATTCTCACATTTTTAAAAACTTATGCAACAAATAAATATAGAAGTTTATTTAATAAACATTGCATTACTTATTTTTATAGTACATTGCTACTCAAATAACAGATTGTAATATTTTTTTTGAATAAACATCTAAAAATCGACATTCCTTTATTTTCATAATAATTAATTAAATAATTATGTACATATGTTTAATAATAAATGCTGTCGAGTACATTAAGTAACAGTCAAGTCTTCAAATATCTTTAGTCTGCTCTAATAATTATTGCAAAAATAAATTAGTTAAATTATTCATAAAATTCATATAGGTACGTAAATAAAATTATTAATAAACAAAAATATAGTTTTTACATAATATTCATAATTATTCAAGTGCTACAAAAGAATACTATAATATCTTACAAGAAAATTATTTGACAAAAATAATTATAAATATTTTATTTATTATATCTACATACATGATCATTTATCTACATTGTAATACATAGAAGTCATGTTATAATCGAGACATTAAATAAAACAAAATATTTACAATACCCGTTTTAATATATTATGCACTTCAAAAAGATGCAACTTCAGCAAAGAATAAGTTTTAAAAGCATTCATAAAGATTTCTTTTTGCTTAACAAATACATGTAATAATGAAATTACTTAAGACTTTAATATTTTAAGCAAATTTAATAAACAAAGTCCACTCAAAAGATAACTATTAGCCTCAATTGCTATAGTTGATTAAATATCTATATACCATAATGTTAATTTTAAGTAATTTAGCCACCACTTGCAATTCATAAAACTTCCAACAATAAAATCACAAGCATAATTTTGATATTGATATAACTTTCCAATTAAATTCAATTTCTTTTTTTTTTATAGTAAAATTATCAGTAGTATAGATATATAGATTATTTTTTATATGTTCATTATGAAACAAAATACATTTTTTACCATTAAAATGAATAAACAAACATTTTACAGAGCCAAAAAATTTTGCAATTACTATAAAGAAAATAAAATCAAAATAGAGCTTAACATATTGACATTTCTTTTAAAAATTTAAATGTACCGGAATTTTTTACTGTCGCCTACTGTCTTGAATATAACTCAAGTGCTAACAGATTGATTAAGTTTACATCTCGTCCAAATTTTAAAATAATTATTCTTGCGCAAAAAATATTTTTTCTTAATGCTTTTTTTTACAAACAAATTTAATTTTTAAACAAAATAATTTACTTTATTACATTTTTTTCAAAAGCTTAGTTATTTTAACATTTAGCGCCAATAAACTCAGTAAAACTTTTATTTAATTTACATGTAACAATTGCCTATATTTTAAAATTTTGAGCACAAGCTTTTATTTACATATAATAGATTATTATAATACATATTTATCATATGTACAGTTATACTTTTTTAATAATTTCAATTTATTTAATATCAGAGAAATAGATACATGACTTGTGCGTATTGAAATCGATATTTATTCGAATAAGTATTATTTTAGTCCTGAGTCTGACTACAGATTGGACAATTTAAAAATATATCAGTTTATACTTTTACATATATTTCAAAAATATTGTTGATATTTTTTCTACTGATTAAAATAAACGGTATGGTTTAGTATTAGGAAATGCAGATATGTTCGAGTTCAATATGGTATAAAAATACATAGAATGTTTAAGCAAAATATGTATATATTTTGTTAACAAGTGTTATTCCCACACTAAGGAAATTGAAAAAGACATATTTAGAAAACGTATAACAATTTAAACGCAGCGGGATTTGAAGCCTCGCCTCTCGAAAACCGTCCAAGAGGGGCGTGTCTTTATCTAAATACGTATTTTTTCTTTATAAATTATATAAGTCTACGAATAAATGCCACTCAAATAAATCACTATAAACCCGACATTAAACTGAATCGAATTTGTGTTACGTCGAACGAAGTGACTTAAGCTTTTTATCGCCAACTTTCAGGAAAATTAACGATTTCTAGTTAGGATTTTCATACTGAGGATGTGAAACATTTCATATATACATATCTATTAATAATTAGATTTCAAAGTCGAGCACGAGGATATAATGACACTGGGGAACAAAAGGTATCACAATTTCATTACTACCTACAAGAACAAAGTTATATTAAAAATTTCAATTTAAAGACTTTGTTTTAAGGCTGACAATAAATTTCTATTAACTTGCTTTGATGTCATCTCTTTCTTATTAGAATAAAAAGAAAGAGACAGCATTCTTTGAGGTAATTTAACACGAAAATATAAAGTCAGAAGTAAAATAGCACCTAAATAAAATTTAAATATACACAGCCAATTTACAAAATTCTTAAGGATTAGAGTATTAAGCAAATTTTGAGTTAAATTTACGATATCGTTTCTACATCTTTGTTAGGCCGAAGGATTTTACTTTTTAGTCTTTATTGAGTTTGAATTTAGTTGCATTTTAGTTTTAAAAGTTAGATGAAATAATTAATAAATTTTATGATGATAACTATTGTATAATTATTCATTTAGAAAAGATTGTTTTGTATTGAAATTTTACTGGAACAATATTATATAATATAAAATTGTATAAATGTGTTATTGCATCAATGGATGAAACATATATTTTATCAAATTTTGCAGATTATTTATATATTTCATTTTATATCATCTCAATGAATGCGTTACTAAATTAGTTATACACAACTTGCACATGTCATGGAGAAAAATTTAAACTTATTTACAATCTCTAAGAGAGCAATGTTTTCAACAAATTTTAATTAAAATTTATACTCTGTGCAAAGAACAACTTGCTTTATTGCCACAATATATTTAAACTTTTTAAAGAAAATGTTATTTAGAAGAAAAATGTGTTTAACCCCTAGTGCAGTCAGTATATTTTATAACGCGGTAACCTCACGCAAAAGTGCAATCATCCTTAATATAGTGAAGAATAGTCCGCGCCAATTAAGTTGACCCAAAATGGCGGTAGATATATATTATAATAATATGTTTAGATTAAAATGATTATGGCACAGATTGACTTGAGTTTTTTAAAGTTATAGTTTATATATTTGGTTTTTTAAGCCATAGTCACTGCGCAGTCCCGTTGTCAGGTTTGTATGAACAAGCAGGTTGTGGCTACTTAGGTAAATTTATATTTATCCTACAGTTATTTATCGATTCTGGAAATAGAATGGAGTGACAATAAGTTATTACTCTTTCTACCACACAGATCGCCAATCTTACTTACCAGAAAATCAAAGTTTAATAAAAATGGCGATTTTTTAATTATTTATGAATCTTAGATACCCTTATAATGTACATAACATGATAAACTACCAAAATCAGTCAATCGGCCATCTTGGATCAAGCTTTATGACGCGCAACAACTCTATTATCGGTTAGTCTAGAAACAAGAGAATGACAACGATTTTGACAGTATTGAAACATCTTCAACCTAAATCACGCTGATTGTAATTTAAATCCATCCATCCATAATTTAAACCATCAATAACAGCTTAGCGACTATTTTTGTATATAACTGTCACTGTCAGTTCAGAAATGACAGTGACAGTTATAGACAAAAGTGATGGGCAGAAGTTTCAATGCAATGTGATAGCACTAGAAATGAGATAAGTCATTGCCAGTCATTGTCACTGAAAGTTCAGAAGTGTGTAGTGATGGGTGGCGGTGCGGGTTCGTTGGTCCGCTCGTAGAACAGCATGTAGGCAGCACAGCGGAGCACTTCTTGCAGAGACACCTCGTGGACTAGTGTGTCTGACGTGTACCACCATCTGACAGAACATATTTAAGGCAAATTTAGTATAAATGAGCATATTTAAAATGACGATTAATATATTATAAATTGCGAAAAAAAATATATATGATTTATACGAAAACATTGTGTTTTGGACTAAATGCAGGATTAAAATAGTTCGTTGCAATATTCAAAATCATGTATTGAACCTAAAAACAAAGAAAAAAACGAATCTTGCTCCAACATTTCGTTTCGCACTTTTACCGTATAATATCAAAGTTGCCCCACAACTAATTTCAAAACCCAACACCCACCGTTTAGTCTCAAACCCGTTGCCACGCCGATACGTTGCAAAGTGCCCGGAGCGCGGGCCCCCCACGTGCACCACCACCGCCGTCAGCCGGTACAACGCACGCTCCACCCCTGCGCTTCCACCCCCAGCGCCACCCTCGCCGCCCGCATTCAGCAGCGACAGCCCCGTGCGGAGACGACCCTCGCTGAGGAGTGCCGCTAAGTCCGTCTGTAGAGTTCGTTAGGTTATTGTTTATAACTTACTATTTGCGGGTTCAAACAATCAATTAATAAGTACCTGCGGACGTTGTTGCTGCGCGTAGGGCGCCATGCAGAGCGTCTCGGAGAAGGCGACATGGTCCCCGCGCTTGGACGGCGCTCCACCCCGCCACTCCACGCGCGCCACCTGCAGCACTAGGCACGGCGGTAACTGCAGTGTCAAACAGTGTGTTGCATTAATTAATGTAATTAGAAAATATGTAGAAACAGGTTTGCCTGCGTAAACTTATAGTAAATTGTAATTTCAACATTTTCTGCTGGTGCCAGGAAAAGACAAGTAGATTTTTCTTATTTACCTAGGCAAAAAGTAAAAAGTCTATTAAAATATTATATACCAAATATAGTAAATATACCTTTCCAAAATTAACAGTCCGTATATGTTTAAAGTTCTTATAGTCAGACTGTCCGGAGGGAGAGGTGGGCTTGTCCTCCGAGCACTTGGAGCACCGCAGTCCCTTCACCAGCTCGGGGGCTGTGAACGCGCGGAGTAGACCTGAAAATTATAGTAAAAATACATTTCATTATTGAAAGAGAAATAATTGATAAATAGACATGGGTCTCAATCATGGGAGCAAATCAACAAGCTCAATTACTTTCTTTACGAAAAACAGTTCAGTGACGATTATGTTTTTTTTACCTAAAGTCTAATTATAAAATAAATTACTTATCTACGAAAACCATCACACGTTATAATACGAAATGAAACTTAAAAGATATGAAAAACATTGAACCTACTACAACTCATAAGCAAGATATAAAAGAAATCTCACCAGCTAAGCTGTAGGATCCAGAGCGTCCCATGGTGGCATTCGCCATAGACAAAGTCACGCTATCGAATTTGTCGTAGCGCACCGGACTCTGTGAAACCAAAATGTATGCAACATTAAATGAGTTAAAGGACATTGAGAATATATAATATAAGAAATTAATATTTTTTTAAAGTTAAATCCACATATCATATAATGAAGTCATTGTGACGCCTCGTGGGACATCGTTTGAGCATAATCGCAATTGATTGTAGATTCAAATCCCGTTGGGTGGATTGATGATAATATAATTATTTTCATTTCTCCCCTCTGGTCAAGACAAAACGTGTTTTCCAACACTCAACACACAATGAGAACAACACTCAAATTCGGGCAAAACTTGGACAACAGAGTGTCTTGGCACTAGGTTTCTCTCTGACTATAACAGGGTAATGCAATAGAGCGTGAAGCAAATGAAACAAAAACTTATGTAAACCAAATTTGTTTAACCCAGAAATATGATTAGAAATAAATTAAATAAATATTACATTACACATCCATGGGTCTTTTGCAGCGAAAATCCTTTCTATGAAAATTATATCGCTGATGAGGCATTCATCAAGGATATAAGTCTAAAGGCAGTTTAATATACAGTTAAAAAAAATACAAACTAAAAACTAGCAATTAAATATCTAAAGTAGAATACCTTAACACTGATGTAAGTTATCTGTGACTACCTTATAAAAGAGATGTCCCACTTGCGCCCATGAAAAAAGTTACCCTTATCGAAAAAATCTTTAACTCATGATTTTGCAATAAAAGCCTATATTTAATATTCTATGCTAATTCTCCAATTATAAAAAAAAAGAAAAACCTCCCACACCTTAGTATTACAAACGGTACAATGCGTCCTCGAAGCCAGAGTGCCGCGTGTAGGGGGCTGCGGGGCGGGGCGAGCGGGGGAGGCGGCCCAGCGACGCCCTACCGAGCTCAGGTGGCAGAACGAGCGGGAAACGCCTTTAGAGAGCCGAGGTGGCTCCGGTAAGGGTTCCTCTAGTATGGGCAGGAAGAATCTTCATGATTATAGTTGAAATAGTTATTATTATTTTTAAATCTATTCTAGCAAAGAGAATATAGTGTTAATATACATGTTTTTAACTTAACATCATTTAATCAATCAAATTTAATTATTCCCCGGATGGGAGAATGTACCTACAACCATCTCATATACGGTAAGCCAGTGTACAATGATGGCATCATTAATATAAAATTATAATTGTGATAATTTATTTATATATGATAAATTTGTATAAAATAATAAATTAAATACATCATATTTATAGTTACTTTGTTTTTAGACCTACCTGTTAGATAAATGCTTAGTACTTAGCATGTATGCATAGGTTTGTTAAAAAATGTCTAAAATACTTTTTTATCTCCTTACATATTTATATTGCAGAGTAAAATGAGTTATAAATTAAATTCTAACTGATATAATTTTAGACCAACAACCCAGGATAGTTTTTAACTTGACCTGATTTAAAAACACTCGAAAATAACAGAATTATGAATATATAATACACCCAATTATTATTTAGTTAACAAAACTAACCTGGATCAGCAAGGTCAGGCTCTCCTGGAGGTGCAGCAGATGCTGGCCGTGCAGGCCTGGACATGCCATCACGCAGTGACAGTGGAGCTGATGGTGGTGATGCTGGAGATGCTAATGCTGACCACGCTCTACTGCCCCCTAGACCAAGGGCATCTGAGAGGCAACCCGGCTTGAAAGAAATAAAGCAAAGATTTTTTTTTTGTTTTTAATATGTTATTATATAATCTCCAAACAACAGGTAATGTGTCATGTTAATGATGAAATAATATCTTGCAGGGGGCACTTCTATTATATTAAAATTGTATATAAGGTATATCTATCTACTTATGATAGAAATAATGCTTTTCATGATAACAGTAACAATCAACTATGTAAGCTATGTTTTAGGTATATATTTCACACTTTTTACCATATAGCAGGTAATCAAAGAGACCCTAGTACAAAAACACTATTCTCTACTATCCACCCAAAATATAGACATTGTGCCCAAGATTGATCTTTGTGAAATATCATCAGAGAGTGGGATCAGAAAATAGAAATTTAATAAAATATTTATAATCATTCCCTTGAGTGGCCATAGAACTTTCTACCTATTGTGTATCTTGAAAAACATATCAAAATTTGAACACAGCGGGCTTCGAACCTGCACCTCATGGAAACCATCCAAGAGCTCTGACCATAAAGTCATGCAAACACATACATTTTTTTAATACACTTTAAAAATGTTAAAAATATTGTGTATCTCTTAGTTGTTGGTCTGCTCAAATTCACTCACTCTATTTTAGATTGTCTTTAGCAATAAAATATAAAAAGTACTGTATTATCACACAGCGTCCTAGTTTTCATAAACAAATCTAACCTTATTATGATAAGCAGTAACACAGGAAATTAAATAAATGCTTTATGTGATTCTTATTCATACCTTTTTAGCCATTGCTGCAGTCTCTTCCTCAATACAAGATAGCAACACATGTAATAGCTCATGAGCATCTTGCTGATCTGCTGGGACTACCCATCCTGCACCTCTCAACGCCTGTAATACTCCTAAAGGACACACTGGTGTCCCTCTTGCTGATTCATGGGTACCATTGACCACTAAAAAGTAAATTAATTGGACTATTCAAAAAATACACTGTTATAAATTACTTTTCTGTTTAAAAATATGTATTTAGAGCAGTCTATACTTTTTTCAATATATCGGTTTTACCAGAAGCAAACAAATAATTTAGTAATGTGTCACTTTTTCCTTCATGCTGATTCTGAGAAATCTTTTATTGGATCCAAGGGAAAATCTATGCTTAACATAAAAAATATCTAATAGAAAGAAGAACTTTTAAATTGTACATACAAAAAATAATCACTATTAAATTATATTATATTTAATAAATTCTTTAATTAGTTTAAATGTTATTTTTATTATTAAAGTTAACACCATCACTGTGATAACCATTCATTATCATAATCTAAATAATATTTAATTAAATAATATCGAAACAATATTTCAAATTAAGTTATTAATAAAGAAAATATATACTACAATAACTTCTAAATATAGTACTTGAATAATAAATATACCAATCAAATACGTTAATAAATTTAAGACCTTCAATCACTGTGTATAACGTCGTAATCATACTGTTATGTCCATCGGCCTTAGCATATTTCTGGAGCCAATCTATAAAAGTAGGACAAGCAGCCAGGGCTTGTAGTAGAGTGTTTAAAAAGCAAGTCCTCCCCAAGTTTTGTAGTCCTGCTATCTGACCGCGACGTTTTCGAACTTTTGGAGCCCCTCCTGGGCCCCATAGCACAAAGGCTCCAACCACCACCGCCGCGGTAAGCCCTGCGGCCACTAAAATTCTATCTCCACCGTCCATGGTCTCTACTTCGATATAATAACTAGGTTCTCTCCATATATGATCTAAGTTTTATCATTTCGACTTATTTTCGTTTATAATTCATGAGAATTACCCATTTCTCCAATATTGAAAATTGATAATTCCACTCGACATGTAGTTTTAAGTTTGACAATTGCACTTTAACATTATTATTTATTATTTCCGCACGAAATATTCTGCCATTAAAATATTTTATTGTTAGTTATTTCAAAATTATCTGTTATTAAAGTATTTAAATATACTCAAAGTATTTTTTATATAATGTAAGGTTTCTATTAAACATTTTGTTTAAAAAATATATTAGAAATAACAATACCAATAGTTTTATTTTTGCATTTCTGATTAAATTTTAGGTTGTCACTTGTCAATATGACAATGACAAATGTTCTACACATGAAGTCTCAACATGATGTTAAGCAAAGTTGGTTGTAAATAAATAAATAATGTCTATGGAGCATATCAAAGTGATTATTCTATTATCAGTCCGAGAGTTCAAACAAGCGTTAACTCTCAATTCATTATGAGTTATCTCACCCTGCAGTCGTGTAGAAGGTTGCTAGTTTTAGACTCTTCCGTATATGTATAGTAAATATTTTTATTTTATATTTTTACACTAAAATGATACCATCAAATACAATATGTGTTTCTCAAGAAGGTCCAGCAAATGCATTAGCTTTAAATAAAGATTGTAGTCAAGTTGTAATCGCTGGACGAAATGGTTAGTATACTTTGTAATATATATCCAAATGTTAAAGTAAATATTAAAATAAATTATCAATATTTTTACTAAATATGTAATTATAATTTACAGTATTCAAAGTATTTTCGATTGGTGACAGTGAATTCTCAGAAGTATGCAACTTGAGAGTTGGAAAAAATTTAAATTTAAATTTTTCATCTATTGATGTTGCATGGAGCACAATAGAAGGTAAACCAGCTACTTCGTTTTCTTAAATCTATTAAAAATTACCCTATTTATTTCAACATTAAAAACAGCTTCATGTTTCTCCTGCATAGCAGGGTAGTCAGAGAGAACCTAATGCCTAAATACTCTGTTCTCCACTATTATTATCTTATCATTCTATTGACTAATTCTTTTAAGTATTAGAGTTAGATATTAACTTAAAAGAATAGAGGAAATAATACAACATACCTAAAAAAAATCATACATACATGCATACTTATATACATACATATACATATTTAAACATGAAGAAATATGAAGAGAAATAAAATAACCTATTCAAATTTATAATTATAGTGTAAATAATCTTTTCGCCTAAATAATAAATTATTAGTAAAACAAATTTATCAGAATAATAAGCTATCCTATGTTCATTTTCTATATATTAATTTTCTTTTAATGAGAACTAACATTTACAATTTACTATAATTTAAGAAAACACATTAGCAACAGCTGCAACAAATGGAGCAGTGGTTGTGTGGAATTTAGGCAAATCAGGTCGATCAAAACAAGAGCATGTTTTCTCAGATCATAAACGGACAGTAAATAAGGTGAGGATATTATGAAACATGTGAAAAGTGAGTAGTGACATGTTACAGTTTCATTTAAGAATTTTTGAAACACATATTAAAATTAATTTTTGGTAGACTTTTCTTTTATAATGATTAAAGTTGAATTTATTTTAATATAGTAGTGAAAATACATAACATTCAAAATTTGGTTAATATTATAAATACTGGTCTATATTATTAATTAGTGTTTTAAATTAAAAAAAAAAACTAAAATTAAACACAATTTTTGCAACACATCACAGCTTTCCATTCCTGTTTTCAATGATATAAATGTAACTGTGTATTAGATATAACAATTTATTTTCTGATAAATATTATAATGCAGATATTATTTTACGTGTAGGTTAGTTTCCACTTAACAGAGCCAGCTTTGTTAATCTCAGGATCTCAAGATGGGATGATGAAATGTTTTGATCTGCGGATGAAGGAAGTTGCTAGAACATTTATTAGGTAACCTATGTTAATCATTGATTATTTATCAGTTTCACACTTGTTCCCATATGGCTTAACTAAGTGAGTGACGGAACTCATCACCACGCTTTGTATTGTCACCAAAGTGGAGAAATGAAAATTATATAAATTTCATCACATCATCATTCACCTGAGTAGGATTCGAACCCAATACCATCGCATATATAGTCAGACGCTGCCACACTGCACTACAATGGCTTCTTATACAAGAAAGCATCATAATACTTTGATCAATGGTAAATAGACACTCCAATCAATCCACTGTTAAAACACTCCATACTAAATTGTCTGCCCAACTTCAAACATAGCTTATTGTGAAACAACCCAATGTCACACTTAGTCTTACTACACCAGGAAAATCAATATTTAAATAGTTAAAATATAGTCGCTAACCCAAGTGGGATGGAACCCCACAACCATGACGCTTAGAGTAAGTCACTTTACCTTGGCCGCACCACAGCACATTAGTCTCATCTTATAAAATAAATTTCTCATATTGCATTTAATAGTAACACCGAGTCCATCCGCGATGTCCAGTTCAATCCACACCAGGCCCACGTCTTCGCGGCTGTCTCAGAAAATGGTACGGTCCAGCTCTGGGACAGTCGGCGTCATGAGAGAGCTCTGCATCAGTTCACTGCACACTCTGGACCAGTGTTTGCTTGTGATTGGCATCCTGATGTGCCTTGGTTGGCTACTGCTTCAAGGGATAAAACTATTAAGGTAGAAATTACCTTTTATGTTAGACCAGTCCCCGCCTACTACGTTGTTTGCGTTGGTAGAGCCAGCTTTGTTAATTTCAAGGACTAAAATGGTGTAATGAAATATTTAGATCTGTGGAAGAAAGATGTAGCTTGAACATTTATTACATATCAAACTATGTTCTTCAGCTTCACGCCTTTCCCCGCATAGCTTAGAGACTTAGTGTTCAGACTTCGTCATTCACTTTCCACCTGAATCCTTTATCTTGAAGAAAATTAAATATTTAAAATATTACTTTGCTCTTTTACCATACAAAGCGTGGCGTTGAGTTGAAAACCCATTTGTATATATAACCAATTGTATTAATTAAATGTAAGGTACATTGATACAATTAGGAATTAGTAGGTGTATTTAAAATATTAATTATACCCGAAAACGCTCTATTTGAATCTGTTACCATTTCTGCATTTCACATAGTAATATCATATAAGTTATAATAAATATTATAGATGATATGTACTGATAAAAACATTTCATTGTATGAAACAGAACGATACAGGTTTAAACAATAAATGAAAAAAGTAAATAAAAAAATGAAAATGTCAAAAAAATACCTTTTTATGAGCAGGATTTGAAATCACGACCGTTGCGAAATGCAATCAGAATTGATCCCTTTACACACTATAAAGCGCGAAAACTATAACACGTGGTGTGTATACAAAATAGTCTTGTATATTATATATGTTTATGTGTATTTATATGTAAATATAAATGTATTAAAGTAGGTCGCAGATAAGGTTGTCTGTCCGCGCGTGTACCGTCTGAGTTATGTAAATAAACTATAGTAATATGTACTTTATTGTATATAATTGTGATATGTTTATCTCACTTCTATATTTAGAGATTAATAGTAAATTTAATGTGAAAATAAATAATATTGGTTTGTTACAATAATTACTAATTTCATTTGAATATATTAATAAATCTTACAAAAACGCTTATATAGATGCAGCAATTTCGTTTAAAAAGAAGGCAAAAACCAGGAATTTCAGAAAATTTTCTGTTAATGATCCCCTACAGTCCAAGATTTGAAGCTGCACTTCCTAGAAAACATCCAACCCTGTAACAGGAAGACAACAACTTTGGCATAACCGTATTACGACATGAGCCCATCGTGGCCACGTGGTATAGGGACACTCTGAGAAATAATATATCTTAATTATTTTTATTTCACCGCTCTGATGACACGACAAAGCCCGGCGTTGAGTTCCACTCAATAAGTAAAGTCTCGGATTCGGGCGTAAAATGGAGAACGGAGTGTCTTGACACTGAATTCTGTTTGACTACACTGCCATGTGGGTAAAAGCGTGAAGCTATAAAAATTTGGACATAGTGACCACAATTGGAATTCTTAAACGGATTTCAAGAAGCGCAGGTTCAAATCCCGGTATTGGTTTTTCAAGTCTCTCAATCAATCTTTTAATCTTTTTTGTGTTTGTATACAGGTGTGGGATATCCACGCGAGGCCTAACTTGGAGCACACTATTTACACAATCGCGTCTGTAGGACACGTGAAATGGCGGCCACAGAAAAAGTAAATATTTTGTCTTTTTAATACATTAAAATGCTGTCTTTATTTAATTTTGCGTTTAAACATTTTGATTGTTTATTCTTCTTTCTTTGAAGAATTGATATTAGGTTTCCAAGCTTCGAACCATCAAATTTATTAAAATTTCTTTTATATATACAATTCTAGTTATGATATTCGCTATTCCAATTTCTTTCCACAAATAAAATATGACGCTATCGTATAATAGTGGGTCATTCATTTTTAGTATACCTGATGATTTTGCATTGATGCTGATGTACTTTGTACTTCATCTTATTTATTGTATCCTGTTAAATCTAATTTCTCCAGCCCATTTAAAAGCACATTTTATGTTTTTTGGCAGGTGTCATTTTTCGATCTCTTCGGTCCTCACTTTAAAAAACACTTCTGATACTTTTTCCTTTTATAGCAGCTAATTTACTGTAACTGCCTGTCGGTCATTGAACTCCCTTCCCTTAGTTATCAGAAGTGCCAAAAAATTTCTAAGTTTAGGTTTAAGAAACATTTTTTAGAATTTTAAGATTTGCCCATTACGTCATTGCACACTTTACCACTTCTATTTAGTTTTTTGTTATAATTCAATTTGCTATTTTCTATACCTTAAGGTCGCCTGAAAGAGATTGCTATTTAAGCGATAAGATCGCCTTTGGACATATACATATTATAGCTATAGATGTACAATAAAGAGTAATTATTATTAGCCATAAGGGTTCGATCCCCACTTGCGCGAATGGTTATGTTTCAAACAATGAAATGCATTACGCGCTCCCTCTACGAGGTTCCAGGTGGCGTCGTGCGCGCTGGTGCTGGACTGCGCAGTGCACGTGTGGGACGTGCGGCGCCCGCACGTGCCGCTGGCCACCTTCGCGGAGCACCGCGACGTCACCACCGCCATCGCCTGGCAGGCCTCGCCGCACGCCTTCTTGTCCACCAGCCGGGTGAGCAGACCACACTTCTCTTGTATCTCAGTAAAACGACATTTTACGTTAATTTTGCAGTATGAAACCAGAAAAATGTTTATAATTTACATAAAAGTAGTACTAGTACATACATAGTAGAGAGAAGACTCGGAAGAGGCTCACTGAACACGGCGCTGGTTGCAGGTTCGATTTCCAATGGGGGCAACGTCAACAATGAATGAAAGTTAAAGAGAGTAATATGAAGAAAAGAAAATAAAAATAACAAATATACATATTTTCCCGATTGGGAAAATATACATATTTTCCCGATTTGAACCCATGACTCATTGCTTCAGTGTCACAATTTTTTCCCGCATATCAGGATAGTCCGAAAGTACCTAGTGTCAGGACTGGGCTTGGTGTTTCAACTTTCCGAATGTTGATTGCATAAAATTCCAAAAGAATCACGAGGGAGTAACACGTGTAACGAATAAAAATATCTCGTTTTACAACTAGCTTTTGTTTGTACACTTGTTTAATAGTTATTGGCAGCGATTAATGTATTACACATATATACAGCGAACATATATATATATATAAACAATAGGGTATTATGTTATTAAGTTTTTCTTCAAGCTGTGTCGGTATCTAAATATTTTTTATTATTATTTTAAAATATTAATACCTTTTTTTGTTGATAGATTAAATTCCAGATATTCCTTTACTCAATCAAATCGGAAATATATCTGCTTAAGTTATAAATAATAATTATTCATCTAATGCTATGGTAATTGTACTCGTAACGATCGTGATCGTCTAGTCATATTTTAATCGCAAGTCGGCTTGCTTAATGCTTATTGCAAGACGTGTAACTTAAAATAACATAGATATACTCTACTTTTTTAACTTTTACTTAATTATCTATAGATATGTGTGTAATTTGTGATAATTTCCGATGTCCACGTGGCAGGACTGCAGCCTGTACCGCCACCGGTTCAGCGAGGCGGCGCATCCCGTGCTGTGGGCCAACCCGCACGGCGTGTGCGTGTCGGCGCGTGGCCACGTGGCGCACGCGCGCCCCACGCGCCCTTTGCCCGCGCTGCCGCCCGCGCCGCCCGCCGCCCTCGCCGCGCCGCCTGTGCCTCCCGCCCAGCCCGTTCCGCCCGCGCCGCCCGAGCGGCACGTGCCGGCTCTGGGGTAAGGAAGTTTCATTCATATATAACTTACTAGTGAAAAATTCACAAATTACTATTTTATTTTTCCACACAGTCGCAAACAACCCACAGCGGGCTCACTGAGTGCGGCAGCGCAGGCCGCTCTCGAGCGCGCGTTCGCGGGCGGCGCCGCCTCTGCGCTGTGGCGGCACACTCCCATAGCCGCGGCGACGGCGGCGGAGGCAGAGACGGTGACAAGCGCGGGGGCGGAGGCCGGGGCGGGCGGGACGGCGGTGGAGGGCGCGGTGCTTTCCTGCGCGCGGCAGTACCGTCTCCGCGGACACGCGCCGCACGTTCTCGCAGAGCACAATGCGCGTGTGGCGCGGGAACATCAGCGGTATATGGTGAGTTAGTTCACACTTTTTTATATCAATGAAAAATATTGAGGCTCCTTTTTTATACTGTACAATCAGTTGAAACTAATAATACTTTGTTTTTAATTAATAATCTTTGCAAGCAATGCTATAAGCCATTTATTTATTAGTATAAGCTTTTTTTAATTATAACTTAAAAGGTGAATACTTACTAAAAACGCAGTAAAAGACCTTGAAGGCAACAAAAACTCGCTAACGTGACACAGGTGAGCCACGTGTGGGAAGTGGTGCGAGCCATATACAGCACGAGCGCCGAGCGCGACACGCCGGCGCCTCCGCCCCCCGCGCCCCCGCCCGCGCAGCCCGCACCTCCGCCGCCTTACCCCGCCGCGGAGCCCGAGCCCGCCGCGCCCGCGCCTGATGCCTGGGAGCACCACGCGCACCGCCACAGCGGCGTGCTGGGCCTGCCCACGCACAGCATCTACATCCCGCCGCACCACGCCGCGGGCTGGGCGTCCGCCGCCGACGCGCACTACGTGGACGTGGACGCCGCCGACTGGACGCTGCCCGACGAGGCGTTCCCGCTGCGCGCGCCGCCCGCGCCCCACGCCGCCCACGCCGCCCACGCCGCCCACGCCGCGCCGCCCGACGCGCTCGCCGCCCTCGGCCGCGAGATGGACGACGGCGGTAAGTGGATTGTGGAGTTAATGCACCAACTACAAATTGCAAGCCTATTATTATGAAATATATATATTTTTCCTCTGTACAATAAATTTAACTGAGGCCTACGTGCGACAGTGCAGAGCGCCTGACATACGCCTTGGTAGTGGATTTGATTCCCACTCTAGTGGGACTCTGGTAACAAGACAAAGTGCGGGGTTGTGTTCCACCACTTATTGCGCCATATCATAAATTCGGTTGGGAAGTGGAGAACGGAATATCTGGACACTAAGTGCTCTCGGCCTTTCTTACTATGCGGAAAAAAGCGTGAAAGTTTAAAAAGATGAAATAAAAATAAATTTGTTTTACAAGCAGAAGGTATAAATTACACGTTGTCAAACCAAGCGGGTGCCTCGTCTCCGGGCGGCTCGTCGGGCTCTGGCTCCGGCTCGGGCTCCAGCTCGGCGCCGCCACCGCCCTCGCCCACACTGAAGCGCTCCAATAGCCAGAACTGTAATGGCTCCGTATGTACTTATTGTATATTTACTTGTAGAACTATGTGAACTAGAATTCACACGGATTTACTTCCTGTGTTATTTAAATTATTTGATCAAAGTTGTAGAAACTTTTTCATGTTTTTATTTCTATTGATTATATTCTGATTCACATGTTTTTAACCCTCAAAATTAGTGTATATACTTAAAAAATCGTGTCAGTCAAACGATAAGTAGGAGTTCCGCGTCTGTAAAAGAGGTATAAAATTCCAATATTCAAACGGATATATTTTATATTTTGATATATTTGAATACTACAGCAGTTATTGAGTAACATATATATATATATATATATATATATATTCCTTCCGCTTGTTGCTTCCGGCACACTCGTGCAGATGGAAAGCGAAACGACAAGCGCTGCAACGGCCGCGAGCGGCAGTGGGGGCGGCGAGGGCGGACTCACCGTGCGCGAGGGACGGCGTGGCGGGGCGGGGGCGTTTGCGGGCGGCGTGGGGGGCGGCGCGCGCCTGCACGCGGCCCCGCTGCTGGCGGCGGCGCTGCGCCAGCATGCCGACCTAGGGGACGTGCAGACTGCCACTGTCGTGTGCTTGGTGCTGCAGGACCACCGGTGCGTCATAATTGAATAGTGTTGTAAGATAGGTGCATGTTGGGGAAGCGTCAGGTTAGCGGGTTCTCATTGAAATTTCATCATTTTCTTTAGTTCTATAATCATAATAATTTAATCTATAATTTATATAATAAAAGTATTTACAAGCTAGCTGATAGTCACTCACTCACAAACACACATACCAATTATCTTTAAATTATATATAGCTCTTTGAACCTCCGTTTTTTATATATTCGTATGTGCTTTATATTTTGTTTTAAAAATACTATTTCTAATAACTATGTGTGCAGTATGTATTTTTCCCCAGATTCACTATATATTTCAAAACGTTATATTGTTATTTGGTTAAGTTACTTCTACATCTTACTTAAATTATACATTTGTACTGTTGCAGCAACGATCTGTTCTCGTACATCGACGAGAGTCTCCAGGAGCAGTGGCTGCTCGGGTACATCGAGCTGCTGCAGAGACACAAACTGTGGAACGAAGCCACCGAGGTAGAGACTTGACGATTGGTTTGATCTCGTCTTCAGATTTCAAGGCAACTTTATATTTATTTTTTATGCAACGGTATGCGTAGTTCATTATCCTTTTGTCATTAGCAACTTGTATAAAATACTTGAATTTTAATAAACTCACAGTTTGTATTTCGCGAACTATAATATGAAGATTGGGATGGGGACCTCTTCCTGAGAAAGTCGGTGACGATCGTGTAATAATAATTAGAATAGTGGTAGTGACCTGAAAGTTAGTAGTAGTTAGATGATGCTCTGACTGGCGCAGGTGATCCGCTGCGCGTGGGTGAGCAGCGTGTGGAGCATCTCGCAGCAGAGCACGACGCTGACGGCGTGCTGCGGCCGCTGCGGACGCCGCACGCGCCCGCGCGCGCGCTGCGACGCGTGCGCGCGCGGCGGCGCGGCGGAGCCCCCGGCGCTGTGCGCGGTGTGCCGACGCGCCGTGCGCGGGCTGTACGCGTGGTGCCAGGGCTGCGCGCACGGCGGCCACCTGCAGCACATGCGCGCGTGGACGGCCGCGCACGCGCTCTGCCCCGCCGGCTGCGGACACGCCTGCCAGCTCGGCTGACGCGGGCCGTCATTATCAGCTTTATGTTCATTTAACAATACAAATTGCTTGAAAAGTCCATTTGAACCTAAATTAATATTATAAAAAGATTTACCTCAAATACTCGATCGATTTTATGAATTCTTTCACCGATAGAAAGCTACATCTTCACCGAGTAACATAGGCTATATTATATTTTGAATTACAGATCCGAGAATTATAATAATGTTGCATATCTTGCGTGCAGTGCGAAAAACATAGATGATATATAAAATAGTGTTCTACATAATAATAATACCTACTCATGATTACTTACACAAAGTCCTCATTGTACAGTAAAGCCGAGAATTTGAAATATTTATATCAAAAACAACAATTAGTGCGCTTATATATTTTTCTTTACAACATGTAATTTAAGTAAATATCTTAGAAGATATCAGTGGAACATACGTACGTTGCAAATGACAGCAACGGTGAGCATACGAGTACATAAAAAGATTGCCTTGCTTTTTCTAGAGACACTAATAAATATTAGATTAGCCGAAAAACTATGAATATGGCATGCAAAGTAAGGTTTAACTTAATTCTAATTTCCTGCCAACTTTTTTAGAATAAACTAATTGAAGTATCTAGGCCTAGACTGTATTGTTGGGTAATAGAATTCGGGAATTGAAAATAAAGTTAGAACCACTATTTGAACTTCCCTTATCGATTAGCAGATAACTAAATACTTTGATAAATAATAAATTTCAGCAGTTTGTAATGAAATCGAAAACAGAAAATACGAAATGGCCATAATTGTGTAGTGCACGCGGCCGAAAGTTACTAGCTAAATAAAACTATTTTTATATTTTGTGTTAAATAATAGTAACTCACAGAAACTAATATTGCATTCATAGTAATTAGAACGTTTACATATTAACCATATTTACCATACTTTTCAAAAACTACGTATTATGTACAAAAATAATATTAGGATATTTTCTTATTTTCAAGTAGGAAGTTCAAACGTTATCTTCATACTGTTGTATTCATTAGGGAACTTAAACTAACGGCGCGCAGCGACATAAAAATAAAATTTTGATTTTTAGTAAGTTTGTCTATTAAATACTGTGTATCCATCTTCCCGCAAAGCAGAGTATCAGAGAGAAGCTAGTGTCAAGGCACTTGGTTCTGCATGTTCCAGCCGAATTCAAGGCATAGTGTTATAAATAAGGAGACCTCAACACCGCACTGTCTTAGTCGCCAGAGTAGAAAAATTGATATAATTAAATTATGATAATTTCACCGAGTAGGATCGAACCCACAACCAATTGTGATTGCAATCAGACGCTCTCCCACTGCGCCACGTTGATACTGTATATGATAATAAAAAAATGAAACAAACTTTCATTATATACACATTTATTCACTATACCTTACAAATAAATCGTCAAAAACCATTTAATACTGATACAAATTAGGGGTTTATACACAGGGAGAGGTTCTTTATGACGTCATTACAATTGTGACTCATACAAAATATACAAATATATAACAAACAAGTAGTTAAAACATACCACAAGTAGGCAAGGCAGTATTGAGTGATTATTATAGATATTATACTATTAACAAATAGTCAGTTAAAAGGAACGGAATGTATGAAACATACCAAGTATCATATTACAGATGTATATCATAATTTCTTTTTTGAAAAAAATCATGAATAACAAAAAATACATATTAAATATTATTTTACTTTCAAATTTGCCATTTCTCATACAAAATAACCGTCACTGCATTTAATTTACAGACTTCATTCAAGTGTTTATAGTTTCCAATAAAAACAACCAAAAAGTCAAAGTGAAAGTATTAACCAAGCTAGTGACGTCGCGTGTCGGGGACCAGGGTAGAGCGTGGAGGTGGAGGGGGAGGTGGAGGGGGAGGGGCAGGCGAGTTAGACGATGACGCAGCAGGAGAGGTGGCACGAGCGTGCGTCGGGCGCGGTCTCCGGCGCCGTCTGCCCGCGCTTCTGCGCCGACATCGCGCGGATCAAAGTTAGGAACGCCTGGGAAATTTGGAATCAATTAAAACAAATAAGTTTCTATTGAGAAAGTTTGAAAAAAATTGTAATAATCTTTAGTTTAGTTATTATTAAACGTTTAGTTACAAAAAAGAAATACAAACCATTTTTATTATTTTCAATGTTCATGATGCTTTTGATATAGAAAATGACTTATATTACATATATTTTTTAAAGATGACGAACGTAGAAGAGTGTGTTAATTAAGTGAAATTAATTTGATCAAACACTTAAAATATTATTTTTTTGATCAAAGATCCAAAAAAAACTGCATTAATTATTTTAGTCCAAACCATGTCTATTAGAAAACAAAACCTGATTTAAAATAACTATTTTTAATAGATCCTTCGATTTTCTTGAAATTTAATTTTACCATAGTATAATAATATAAAAAAATATTACTTAAGTTGATTCGTAAATTAAAAGTTAAAACACAAAACTAAATAAATTATAATTAAAAAAACAAAATTTTTGCAAATCAGTATAATTTTTGCTTGTTCATCCATTATAAATGATCTGTTGCATTTAATACACGTACATTCACATACATAGCTATACTATACTATAGGTACAGGACACCTAGCGATGGAATCTGCTATATATTTACATTGAAAATGCCTTTTTTCTGTCTGATGGTACATTATTAATGAAATCGATACATTATAAGTAATGGAGCATTTTATAGTAATTACAACTTCAAAACAAACAAGAAATGTTACATAATACCGCACTTAAAAACGTCTATCTGTATTTTGTTAACATTTTTTAAAGTGTTATTCCCACACTAAGGAAATTGAAAAAGACATTTAGAAAACGTATAAAAATTTGAACGCAGCGAGAGTTCAAATTTTTATAAATTTTCTAAGCCTGTATCTTTTTCAATTTCCACTGAACAGACTGCTACTAAAAATGTTAACAAAAATATTTAGCATAAATAACATTCTCTCTTGCCAGAAGATTGTTCGTAGAATAATCTTTGGGTAGCAAGAAATTTGTAAAAATCTCTCTACAGAGATGCTAACAACAAATATAAGTTGTAATAAGCGTATAAAATTTCAACGTAGCTGGAGGTGGGACGCATGGCTTAGCGGTCAAAGAGCGCTTGAACGGTTTTCAAGAGACGCGGGTTCAAATCCGCTGCATTCAGTACGCATACGTTTTCTAAATATGACGTCTATCTGTGTTAAACAGATATTATACCAATTTTATATGAATTAAACATTGAGACATGACAATGAAACATGAGTGGCTGGTGTTGTATCATTTCCCAGCTTTGAATTTATCACTTGAAATGCTAAATTAAATATTAATTGAATTATACCATCATATTAAATTATTATAGGGTGGGGGGAAATAGGGTGGTGTACTTTATTCGCCGGACTCTGTAGACTAAAACTAGTTATTTTAATGTATAAATAAAGGAAGGATTACAATATCCGGCTCTAATAAAAGACACATCGTTATGTGCCAGCATAAACATCATTAAAAAAAGCTTTGTGAAATATATATAAATCAATCTATGCTGAATCGAGACATTGTGTGGTGAGTGGGCGGAACCGAACGTCGCACTTTGTGTGTGTGTAAATATAATCCCAGTGGGATCGAACCCTCAACCATCGCGTATGCGTCGTGCCTCAGACGCTGTCACAATTCGGCAAGATGGCTTCAATAATAACTTGATTATATAAAGTATTATCTATTATAAGCATAGCATATTTAAGCTTATCCTTAAAATGCTAATTAAGTATTCAATTAAAAAAAAAAATTATTATTTTTTATTTATTTAGTATTATAAATAAAACACCCAAAGGTAACGAAATTTCCAGCAGGAATCTCTAGAATAACATATTCAAGGGCTTTTTCTTATCGAGCCAACTAAGCCCGGGAAAGAGCAACCCGCGGCCCGCATTAATAATTTTTTGGGAACCGCAAATTTTCACGTAATTTTGTTACAATTTTCACTGTATTTTTTCATTGACTTTGATCCCCAAGAGACGCGAGTTCGAATCCCACGTAAATTTCTTTTGACTTTTTAATTAATGCTCCAAATAACGTAATGCCTAATCCTATCGATACTAATGTTAAGAAAAACAAATTAGTTTTAATCTACAGATAGGACCTTTCTATTATTGTAACATGATTTTTTAATATTAAAAAGTGATTTCACATTATTTATTAAGGCATTAAAAAACCGCATTGAAGCCAATATTCGAGTTATTTTTTATAAAAATTTTGTGTATAATTGTATGAAGATGCATTAAGTGAAAAGGACATACATTCAAGAGATGTCAAAAATATCATACATTTTCAACAATTCAAGTAATTATCACTTTTCTTAAGAGATTGCAGAATACATGAGACTCAAAGTACAATATAACCGCACAACTTAAAAAAATTGTTCAACTAGACTCGAACCAACAAGTATTCTAAGAGATCAATTATCGTTGGTATTAAGCCATAAATATTTATTTTTATAAAAAAATGTTATTTCAAGGTATCGATAAATAAAAAAACTCTGCTGTAATATGTAAATTACGTAAGAAAAACTGTAGAGACTTCACCCCATAATTAATTTACCATGTAAATGTCTAAATAGGCAATAGCATGTCCTTTACTTCACATCCTTATCCAAAAGACCCTAAATGAATGCCGCCATCAAACAAGCAGTCTTTAAAATGAAACAAAATATTAAGAATCTTTCTTTTAACCACATTTAAATATTAATCTTTTTTATGAAATGAGTAACAAAAGAACATAAAAAGCTGGTGGTTACACAAATTAGAATTCACAAATGCATTTACAATAAATAAAAATATCTTCATACAGTACAATAAAAAAACAAAGCCAACCCATACAATACAATACAGTGAGCGGTGCACACATTTAATTCAAATAAGATTTTTCTAATCATTCACTTGTATTACAAAGCTATTTAAACATACAAATAAAAACTATAATTAATAATATCATAATGCTATTAAAATTTTGTATAAAAACATTGAACATGTCTTGATTTAACCTGTGGTTATTGAACACGGTTCAAAGACTTAAGTTAAGATTTAGGGTTCAGTTTTTTATATGTAGTTCTAATATATACTGTAATTTTATGTATACTTTTGAAATTATTATCGACAATATAGTAACACAGAACAAAAATCATCATCACTTGAGACATCACAAACAGCACTTAAACCTAAAAATAAATAAAGAAAATTATTCAACTCTAAATACGCGCGTGTACTTCAAAGATAACTTCTCCACACTATGAGCATTACCTTATTATAAAAATGTAAATAAATTTCATTACACATTATATATTATAAAAAATCGATATTTTGTTGACGCACAAAACTCCTTCAACTCCAATACTTTCGTCATTATGAAAATTATATAAAAAATCGATATTAAAATACAAAAATCGCACGGAGTCGAATGCAATGTGTAGTAGAAACTATTCTATATACATACATAGATATAGAACATCACTAAATAGACAATAACATGCAAGCGATGCTTTAAATAAGAGGAATTGTCGGTCGAGTGGCGTCACTAGGGTCACTAGTCACTGACGACGTGACTCGACCGAGCACCAGCACCAGTGTAGGCGAATATACATTAACATAGCCTTGCTTAGGTGAAGCCGTCACGAGCGCGCACTCTACGAGTCACTGCACTACACGCGCCCCGCGGGGGCGGAGGGCCCGCGGGGGCGGAGGGCCCGCGGGGGCGGAGGCCGAGGGGCCTACAAGATAGAGCATTTCATTTTCCTGCGCGTCTTCCTCTTGACGTCGCCGTTGGTGGCGCGGCTGTCGTCGGACTTGCGCGAGCGGATCTCCCGCATCAGGTCATAGAACACCTTGGGAACAACATTGGGATCAGCCACCGACACGCACAAACACACACACAGTCATACACACGGGAGCGCGACCATCGCCCACCACACCACTCGGTTTTACATTGCCTAGCGACTAAGATCTTAATGTAGTATAGAAGTTGTTCTTGCGGGTCAAGAAGATATTATACAAATTTTCATGAGTCTGTCTTTTCATCTGTCACATTTCTTAAGCAAATTAAAAAGTTTAAATTAAGTTAACATTTTAAAGTTAGCTCATTAAATATATAATAAGGATAAAATGCAGTCTATAACTGAGATCATATCTCGCTGGGCAATGTACGGCGCGAACGTATTATCCACACAAGTATTAACAACACGATATCCCATCACCAAGCAATATTTCAATAGTTCTCCCTGCCTTATATCAAAAGATCGATATTTTATTGGAAAATACACACCATCGATGCTTAACTTGATGTATCGACATTCAATTTCCATTTTTGAATTACAAATTGTTTATTTTTTGAACATTTATGATTAATCCAAGCAGCGTCAGAGCTTAGACTAACTTAAGATATTTTTTTAGTTTTACACTTTTCCCTAGAGTTTAATATTATTTTCGTTCGAATATTTTGTTTATAAATAGGCTTGGATAAAAAAATATCGATACATCGAAATATTGATACTTTTTACTATACATATAGCAATATTGTCCAAAAATACCGATACGATATATGTAGATGTATTTTTTCCATTTGCTCATTCTTATCTTGTCATAGTTATCATGATTGCGTTAACTCGCCAGAGGTAGCCGATTCGATTGATATTGGCATAATTTTACTTATACTTTGATTTGATTTCTCATACTCGTATGTAATAACGTCGAAATTCCGTACGTATCTATATTAAATGTATATAATAAAGTGAACTTGAAAATAGTGTAACTCCAAATGGAACATATAAGGTTCGAACCTTGTCGACGTTGTCGCGCGTCTTGGCGGAGGTCTCGACGTAGGGCACCTGCCAGACGGCCGCTCGCTCGCGGCACGCGTCCAGCGGCACGCGCCGCTTCTCGCCGAGGTCCGACTTGTTGCCCACCAGCAGGAACGGGATGTTCTCGTCGTTCTTCACGCGGAGAATTTGCTCTCTGGGAACAAATCGCTCTTTTGTTGATACACTTGACACTTACTTACTTACTTTTGCGCAGGGTACCGAACTGACTATCATCGCTTTCAATTAAACAGGTCCCACGATATATACTAACAAACACAAAATTACATACTAACAAATGCTATTTAGAAAAAGGAAATAACTTCACCTGAACTCTTGTGTGGCATCAAAACTCTCCGGCTCAGTGATGGAGAAGACGCAGAGGAAGCCTTCTCCAGAACGGAAATAGTTGTCTCTAATAGCGGCGTAGTCTTCCTGCCCGGCTGTGTCCAGGATATCTATTTGCACTTCCTCACCATCTAACACTACCTGTAATGGAAAGTAAATTGATAGTAAATAAAAAATATACTCTAAAATGGCACCCGACCTTTCTAACAAAAGTTATGCAAGTGTATGGAATTTGGCATAAACGTATAAAACGTACATATCATATACAAATTAATCTAATGTCTGACACGCTAGGTGAGGGAACTGTAAACATCTAATATAATTTTAACAATTATTTGAACTTGAACCGACTATTATCACTTCTTAAACGACTAAGCCACGACGGCGGACATGTCGATAACTGACATTAACAAACAATATAAAGCGTAAAGTCTAGCAAATCTATTAGGTATGCTAGATTAATAAATACTATGTAATAAAGATATATCATATCCATTCGAGGCTATCGTGGCACAGTGGAACACACGAATGGTTATGGGCTCGATTCCCATTCGGAGGAATGATTGAACGATATTTAAATTATTTTCATTTCTTGGCTTATACCGGATAAGACAAAGCGGGGCGTTGATTTCCGTCGTCTTGACACTTGGATTCTCCCTGATTGTTATTGGGGAAAGAAGCTGCAAAAAAAAAAGTTTCGCATAATTACAATGAAAATTGCAACGGATCGAATGTAAGATAACGTGACCGAAGCGGTGCGACCCACGAACGTGCTGTCGACTAGAAATATCGATTTACAAGATTATCTATCATATTACTGATATCATTATAATAACTTAAAGTCGTCAACGTTAGAGTTAGTTTAAAATGGCCATGGCAAAATTTTAGAACTTCATTTTTATTATTATTAATAATGTAGTAGCATATATACATGCAGCGTCTTTTTTTTTGAAGTTCTGTAGATATTACTCATTCGACACTATTTTTATAAAATTAATTAATCGAGATTTATATATATATATATATATATATATATATATATATATATATATATCAAAATGTAGCTGATCGCTGTCTGTACATGCAACATAATTAAAAAATAGTGGTGTTGAGGGCATTTATCACTGTAATAGACTATTGGGTTCACATTATAACAATGACAATTATTTTTATTTTCTTTTCTATTTAGTTTACATAGTCTTCAGCAACAATCACAGAAAAATAATTATTTCATCTTGTCCTTTCGTACAGATACGTCATTTATCTGTACTCAGGTATATCGTTTTAAGTATAATATAACATTCCCATATTCATATATTACCTTTTTCCTATAACTATCAGCTTTGGTGGGTTCGTAGTCTTCCACAAACTCGTCGTACATGAACTGCAGCGTGAGCGCGGACTTGCCGACGCCTCCAGAGCCCACCATAATCACCTTATGCAGCGTCGGCTGCGCCGCTGGCTTCTTCGACATTTTGGGACCCAAAAGTCGGGTGCACTGGAAAACAAAATTTTTTTTTATTAATTACCATAATATTTTAGGAGGCGTCTGACTGCTCAAGTATCGCGATACTTATGGGTTTGATCAAAGATATGGGAAATGTTGACGTTTATAATCACACAGTATCACGCATTACATATAGGGGAGATGGGGGGACTTTATCACTCTTCTCCTCTCTGCTTATACCGGACAAGGAGTTTCGTACAAGCAAAATACATATACAATTTCTTTTTTTGTACCTGGAGCAATTTATAACGATCTGTCCATACAGATTAAATTAACTATACTTTTATTATTGACGTACAACAATTTCAAGTGTCTCTATCAAGCTTTACTAAATTAAAATAAAAATCTGCATGGCCAGTACAAAAAAATCGTTTCAAGAGTATTCGAAGCCGCAACCCTCGTGAAGTAGGTCATGACAAAAGACAAAAAATATGTAAGTATCTCATTAAATTTAAAACCACGAACAAAATTACCGATGACCAGCTGGCTATACGTCTACTACTACTCACTTGGTGTGTGACTGATGCATTTTTTATTATTATATATAACTTTATTTACAATATTCTTTATTCTTGCCAGAAAAATACCGTGGATGTATCAATATAATTGATTAAATAACAAATTAATTATGACATTTACATTTTAAAAGAAAATTGGATTAATATAAAGATTAGGTGCCTTATATAGAGAATAATTAATTACAAAATGTAATTATAAAAAGCTTCAGCCATCCATTACACGAAGAAAATCATATGAATAGAAAAAAATGAAACATGATCTATTAGAAAATAAAAAGCCAAGACAAGACTTAGCTTCCATTAGCCCGCAAAATGCCTGTAACAATATACCTAAAGGCGGTCAAGTTAAAACGTTGAGAACCGTGTGAGCGAAGCTAAAAAAGTGCACCAAGATCTGAAAACTCATAGAATCTTAAAATCTCGAAGATTTTATTATGAAAATCTGATGATGGAGTACCAGCAAAAATGATTATGGACAAACCCGTGCTCGCTGAAACCGCCGCTAAGCCATGCGTCTTGAACGAGCCAAGAGGCGCGGGTTCAAATCGCTGCGTTCAAATTTATATACGTCTCAATATGTCTTTTCACTTAAGTAAAAAAATAAAATAATTTCAAAAAAATGTTAACAAAATATAGATTTTATTATGGTTTTGTTAAAGGAAATCTTTCTGCCGTTATCAAATAAGTATATATGGACATATTTGGACAAATTATAGACGGTTATACCGTAATCAATTATCAGATTGTCAGATAACTAACAAACATACCTACACGCATAAATAGAAATTTTCACAAAAAAGATGCCTTTTATAACCAGTATAATAGGCGAGCCAAATTACATTTTACACGTGTAAATAACACTTTAAAAGAAATGTAAAAATATATATATACATATATGTATTTTGAATTAGTAATGAAAATCTTTTTTATATTCACGCATTTCCAATATTTTGCGGCGTAGACAGAACTTTGTTATAAATGATAATCACGCCACTTTCCTATAATTTGGGTGACCATAATTTGATATACCGGAATATTGTAGTATTTATAGATCTCATAATATTTTTTGTGAGGGCACTGTGGCGCAGTAGGTCAGCGTCTGCCTGTAATCGCGAGAACGGAGTCTTGAGAAAAGTTCTCACTGTCTACCCGGCTATGCGGGGAAAAGCGTGAAAAATATATTTGAATTTGAACCCGCGCCTCTTGGAAACCGTCCAAGCGGTCTGAATGCACGGTATAACGGGTTTTTCAATTTCCTAAGTGCGTAAATATATATAAATATATATAAAAATATTTAAATAATTACGTTAAAAATCTATTTCATAATTTAATGAGAAGCTTTAGTTATTGCAACTGGAGGTCACACTAAATTCTAAATTACCTTTGCCCTTAAATAATCACAATACATTACCAAACAAGGTGTAAAAGCTAGCTTGTTTTTGTTTTTTTTTTGTTTACTTAGATATATGTGATCCAGAAATATGTTGATTATATTTTAATCGTCAATAATAAACATTGAAACAACAAATATTTATTTTATTTACATGTCCAATAATTAAGTTGGCGATGTTAAATCTACTTCATTATATTTCTTCACAGGTACGATCCTTATAAGCACATGAGTATTATCAAAGGTGATCTACACGTAATATGGACACAAAAGGAAACACGTGGGCGAAGACGGGCGTTGCCACTTGCGTTGCCAAGACAAAGCGCATTGTTCAACCGTGGACTGATTCTATAATCTAGTAACGACTGGGCTAGATCTGTATTTCACTGTAATTTAACGCCATCACGTCATATAGTATAGTTTTCTTTTTCATTTCTTATTTTCACGCACATTTTTGCTATACGGATAGAGAAAACCTACTTATAACTTCGTACTGCAGTTTCCCTCCAAGTAATGACATTTGAGTGGTGAAGCTCAACGCCGTATTAACGTCTACCAGCAAAGTACTTTAAAGTAACCCCTTTAAGTAAGTTCTTTTAAGTCTGAATTGAGTCCACTATAGGTTTTAGTTATATTTATTTATGTAATTTTATTTATCGTATCGCGGTCGGACATTTTCTGACTGTATACGCACAGTTGTGATGTTCGATGTCATTCGAGCGATTGATTATGATTGAATTATTTTAATTTCTATCTCGTTTGTCTACTGACAACAACACTACACACTAGAGATTGTGCCAACTCATAATGTCTCGAAATTGAGCGGAAACTGAAGAGTAAGCTAAGTTTTCTCTGCCTATTCCTGATATATAAAAATAGAGCAAAATAGTTAACATAATATATATAATATAATAAAAATGTAACTGATCGCTGTCTGTACATGGACGATATTAGGGGCATTTATCTATGTCATAGAACCCAAAACAATTTATTTTTGTTTTCTTATGTTTGTCTGTGCGTTTGTGCACGCTAATGTCAGAAACAGCTTAACCGATTAAAATACAGTTTTGACTATTGTGTTGTAGTAAACTTCCCTCTACGCAGTTAGTTTACGCAGGCGAAGCCACGAGCGAGCCGCTAGTTATTAGAATATATTGTGAATTAACAACCAAAAAAACCAAATAGTGGTGCAGTATATGTAATATTCAGCATTTACAAATGTTAATCTTTCCCTATTAGTAATGACAAACAGACGTGAGACATGACGTACAGTTGTGTTTTTCACTTGTACCAGTATGCGTACGACACGTCGATAATAACTGTATAATATCAATCGTGGTGCCGTATGACATTATTGTCAATCAATATTTATTGGCATCAAGTTTGTAAAATTTTTAAAAACTTAAAACGTTGAAAGCGTCACTCATATTTATTAATAGATTTAAGTTACATATTTGTAGACTGAAAAGTAAAGTCTCACATAGATGTATATATGTTATGTATTACATAATAGTACGTATATCAACATTAATTTTCATGTGTATTAGGAATGTTACGGATGTAACATTTCGTATCTGGATACGGTTACTGATTGAGGATGAATAATAACTGTCGGTTAGAGATATACAATTAGTTATCTTTTATCGGATCGGATCGGTTGTATAGTATAACCGTTAATTTCGGATAATTTCAGTAACGGATATTAGGCTTTTAAAGAATTTAAATAAATTTATACGCAGATGGGTTGAGGTTACGGATACATTCTTTTATTTCGGATATCCGATAGTTTCAGTTACTTTTACGGAGCTCCATAACATACCAAATCAAATTAATATTCCTATTTACTTGAGTGTCAATTAAAATGTTGATATTAAAAAAATACATTCTCCCCGCGTAAAATAAACATAGTGCTGAGGTTAACACAAGATTTCTCTACACATTTGACATTACTAAAAAGGCACGCAAACAATCACAGTAATTCTGACACGCCGCGCCGGTATTTTCTCACGACCTAACACTAATAGTGCCGTAAATCAGTTTCACTCTTTTGTTTTCCCTAAATTCACTTATTTAGAAAGTGTTTTCATTATACGAATATAATTTTGATGATGATAACATAATATACGAACCAGATATCTCGTTGTAAACGCCGTTGGTAGTGGTTTCGATCCGCACTCGGTGAACCGATTATATTTCAATTATTTTCATTTCTCCGCTCTGACATAGCTCTGTTCTATTTTAAACTTATACATTTATTGTATTCCTCCGAGTGAGGATCAAACCCACGAACAATCACGTTTGCAGTCAAATACTTTCCGCCGGCGGTATGAAGAAATTCCAGAAAAGATATCTCTTTCCATAGCACAAGAATTTCCTATTTCTCACAACGTCAAAATGTTCGAAACGATTTAGATAAAATATTGGTACATGCATTTAGTAGTCAGTTAGTACTCAACGGTCATAGTACTTGTCTCCACATGTAATTACTGTTCCGGGTGGCCGGTTACAGTGTTCGCATCAAAACGTATGCTACACCTACCTGCCATATAAATGAACCACTACAATTAAAACAAAAGAATTAACTATTAGTATAAAAAAACAAAGTAGTAAATTGTTTTAACATACTTTTTAGAGATTGGAATAATAATGTCATTACATAGTTTACATGGAAGCGGACATACCAGTGTTTTTATCTATATACTCTTACGTATAAATTATATACTAGCGACCCGCTCGAAGCTTCGCCCGCGTGAACTATAACTGTTTCGTATTGTCGACGGCCTTTTCGTAAAAGAATGAAATTCCTCGAAGAACGTAAATCATGGGAGAAAAATAAACGCGTATGTTCATCCCTAAGACCCTCAAGTATCTGTATATAAAATTTCATCAAAATCGTTTCAGCCGTATGACCGTGATGACGTTACAGACAGATTTAATTTCACATTTATAATATTAGTATGGATTACTGATATATTGGTGTTGAGATTAGGGTAACAGGTGCTATTATAGTATGAGGTAAATACCGTTAATGATTAAAAAAAACAGATATAGAAGGCAGGTATATTGATTGAGGCAGATATTGATCAGGCAAAAAATATTGATTGTTTTTCCCATACCCAACACACTTACCAATAGCATCACAAATGGGTGGACTTATTGGAAAACAAGGTAATATACTTAGGCACTAGGTTCTCTTTATTTACACTGCAACTGAACAAGACGAGTTAAAATAAAGAAAAATGTTTCTATATGTCGGCAAGTCGCCATTCTCGGTACAAACACTTTTGACTCGTTGCTTCTGTTCATTCGTTATGTTGGAATTCAGAACAAAGAAAACGCATGTACATATTTACACGGTACACTTTAATGTACGGCTTAAAGGACGTACGCGTTGCGAATTTTTAAAACCCTCACCAGTCACCCTAATCAACTCATTGAAAAAAAATTAACTGTAATCGCGGTTGGTTGTGGGTTCGATTCCCACTCCATAGAATGACCGTAATTTTATTATTATTTCTCAAATCTGGGGAACAAGACAAAACGTAGCTTTCAGCTCCGTATATCTCACTACACTGTAATGCAGGATGCAAAAGTAATAAAATAATTATTAAATATGTTAAATGTTCGGTAAAATAGAATAAATAATATAATTGAATTCTTCTTTGTCTTGCATTTTTATATAAGGGAAAGTCCAGCGATAGACAATGCTTGTTTTTTACATAGAGCAATTTGTATATTTTAAATATATTCCCTTACGATTTAAACCGGCATATCAATTGCGTTAGTCTAACAAACTGCCAACTGCGCCATAAAACATGGAGCATAAAATATAAATAAACATTTTTGTGTTATCCACACTCTAAGGAAATTGATTATTTCTAAATATGTATTTTTTATAAATAAACCATTTTAAAACCATTATCAATGACCAAGGAAGACATATACATATGATAAATATGATATATACATTTCCTTTTAATAAATTATAAAAAATCGAATGACGTTCAAGCCCAAAAGTCAAATGTAATATCTTATAACTTTATAAAGTTATATATATACCACGCTAGATATTTATTTTTGATGTGCATCTTGCGAAGTTTATTACTTTTGGTAACTGAGATTCAGCCCGCCTATATAAAAATACTGAGTGGAGGCAAAATTTGAACGAATTTCATCAAATAAAATAATTCTATCGAAAGGAATATATAAATGCCAAACCCCAATCAACGTGTAGGTACAGTAACATACCTTAGCATTGTGCCACAGCGTTTAATAAAATTTATCATATAACTACATAAATAAATAAGCACATTAGTATTGATATTTAAGGTAAAAGAAAAAAATCTTTTGCTTTTGCAATTTTTAACAGTTTAAATAAAACTAATATAAAATATATACCGTATAATTTATTTTATTTCAATCAGTCCAGACCGTCATTACGTGTCAGAAAAGACTGCAGCTTTGTCTTTTTTCAGCCAAAATTAAAACAGATTGCCCGTAAGTCTAAGCCGTAAGTTTATAACATACTTACATAGAACGATTTCATCTCGCGTGGGGCTTTCATAATTAATTGCTAACGTCATATAAGTAGTTAAATAGATTTGCATCCTTACAAATGCTGCGGCATTTATACTCCACCGATGCACATATTATTTCATAGAGCAATTTTATCAAATAGACGACACGTAAGTGATTTCTCAAAGAACGATAACGCGACGGAACACAAGTATATTGCTTTTACAAGTATACCTATAGATATTCATATTTTCAATACAAAATTACATTTCCTTTGAAATTCTAGTAACAAACTCGTTATCACGTTTAAATATATACAAACCAGCCTCAAAATAGATAATGAATGAATTGATATTTCATATGTTTTCTATTAATTTGGATAACCTTTTATCAAAAATTAGCCTGAAGACATTATATTATCAACTTTTTGCCAATTGGTAGGCATAGTGGATAGCGAAATCCAAACTCAAATAATAATGTCAATATTATTTTTACTTCTTATAATATCCATCGGAGAATATTTTCGTTAAAAACATGAAATGTTCACGTTTTTTTCTGCTGGTTTTAGTCAGAGAGAATCTAGTGTCAAAACACTACGTTCTCCCCTTTCCGCCCGAATCCGAGACATTGCGTGTTGAGTGGCGGAACTTTGTCCGCTCTTTGTCTTGTCAGCAGAGCGGAGAAAAAACATAATTTAAATATAATCGTTAACCCGAGTGGGAATCGACCCCACCCAATAACCCACGACCATCGCGTAAACTATGAGAGATGCTGTCACACTGCGCCACGATGGTCTCTTATGATCTTTACAAACACGATTATATAGTCTGTGTCAAATAGGTAAATATCCAAAAATAATGGCTGGAAAAGGGTAGGATATTAACGAGACGTATTTATTGATTCTCTACTTAACTGTGATGAAAATAGAATATAAATAAATCATCAAATCAAGTTCATTATAGCTCCAGTTCTAAATTTCATTCGCGAAACATTCGTTCCTTATTTATTCTAATATTATAGATGAGAAAGTCTGTCTGTCGTCTGTCTGTATGTGACGTCATCCCGACCTAACAGCTGAACCGATTGTGATGAAATTTTATAAAGTGATACTTTAAGGGTCTTCAAATGAACATGGGCCACTTATTTCTCCCATTTCTTTTAGTTTTACCAGGAATTTCATTGTTTTACGAAAAGGCCGACGAAAATACAAAACAGCTATAGTTCACGCGGGCGAAACTGGGAGCGGGTCGCTAGTTTTCAATAAGTTTTTATCTTCAATCCAGCAATTTGCATCTAGTTATGTTCTGGCTAAACCAATTGAATTTGTAAACAGATTTATCAATATTTATGGCAGGGGTAGCCAGGCTCCTAGATAGGACCAGCCATTTTTCAATATTTGAATTCTTCCGCGAGCCGTAGTATGTAAAAAAGGTATTATTATTTTACATTTAAAATAAAATGACAAGCATTAAAAAGGAACTCTGGTAATTTATCAGAATCCTTCAAAGAGTCGCACGTGGTTGGCCACCCCTGGTGTATGACATGCTTATTTCACTATGATGCCATCGTAACGTATTGGGAATTGTTAGAGTATACTCGTACATACTTTATTCATAATAATTTGTCTTCATGTTTGTTGGTGTAACATAATTTTAAGATGTTTAAATATTTCTGCACTTCTGACAAAGCACTGCGTTGGGTACCGCCACCCTACACGCAATTGCTCTAAAATGAACAGAAAGTGGACACTGTCGGGTAACTTTACAGTTAGTTCTCTTTGCTGTAGGCTAGCACAAAATGACAAGAAGTAATGTAAACTATAAAAACAAAAAATCAGCTAAACTTACATAAATAACTATACTTCGAATATCATCTAACCCACAACAATACTAAACTAAATTGGTCACAGTTCAAAGCCTAGATAATAATGACCTTGTCTGAAAGTTGAATCACTCTATGAATCATGGGGTTACTCAATAACAGACATAAGTTTTCAATGCAATATTACTTTATTTTTTTTTCCATTGGTTATACAAATGAATCGCATATATTATATTACTTAAAAGGCTCTTTACTTGCTTTTGGCACAGGCAATGATTCACAATATCTCAGAAAAAATATATATATAAATAAAATATTTTCTACTCCACGCTTTTTCCCACTCAGACCTATTGCCGATATTATCACCGTAACATTGTGTGTTGAGTGGCGGAACTAACCGTCGCGCTTTTTCTAAGGTACAAGAGGAAAGAATTTAAAATATTTTAAATATGATCATTCAGAGTGGGAATCATACACAGAATGGGTGTCACACTGTGCCCACAATGTCCTCTACTTTTTATTAAATTCAAAACCTTTAAAACAAACCATTGCTATATATATTTGTCTAGGACATTCAATATACAACAAGCTGTGATAACCACAAGGTTACATTTCACTTTGTATCCAATGACAACTGCATAATAAGTTTCACATTTTTAAAATATGATTATTATTTTGTCAACAAAGTAATTACTGCTTACATTGTCTTACCTAATACGACTTAGATGTGAGACTCCAACTCAACCAAATAATTTTATAGAACTGCACATAATTTATTAATTTTCAAAGTACCTAATAAACATATTCTTTATGTATGAACAGATTTCTAATCAATCAAATAGCATGTTGGTTAATGCGTTCAAAACATGTAACAATTGCAATTTAAAGGAAAAAATAGTAATGTGTCAAGAATATATTTTCTACGTGAGCAAGTAAGAAATAGAAACTGATGCCATTGCCCCGAGTGTGAACAAACTAAGTAAGATTGTATAAATAGATTTTCAACTCCTGCTTTAACAGTGCGATAGTCATTGACACTGAGGACACTACATAGCTAAATGCATGGAATTCAAATAATTTAGCAGTAAGGTTTCTGCCTAAGGAGATAAGTAATAATAAAAAAATATAATTATTATAAAACATAATAAAAAGTCAATGTATATATGGATGACAAATAAAATATTAACTGCGCATGTATTCTTGAATGTAATTTGATAACATAGTAATATAAATATATATTGTTTTCAGCTTCACAAATATTATTTTTGCAGTATATCTGGGTAGGCAAGAAAACCTACTGTCAAAACTCTGTTCTTCACTTTCCAGCACAATTCGAGACATTAATATATATATTTTGAATATAAATGTTGATATATTTTACATGAAGTATTATTATGACATATTAAAATACATATCATATACAACATATAACAACATTTAGAAACATGTAATTTTTGAGCAATGCCAAATTTCCTATACACCTGAACAATAAAAATATTATTTTTATTTCTATCTAGAGAATACTACTACATTTCCATGAAAAATAACTCTTATTCAGAACCATTTTTTAAACAAGGATAAAAAAATAAAAAAGAATATATATGAAGTATTTTATAAATCAATACTATGTAACCAACCTAATAAAATTTGCTTTAACTGGCCATATAGTTATGATAGTAAATTTTTACTATAAAAGAAGTACATTTCACTTGATGCCTTAAATTTAAAAGCAAAGTTTGTGGAAAGATGTTATAGTTATAAAGAGGCTATAAATTAAAATGTTGACTGGCTGATGTTTTATATGCAACAGCAAAAAGTTAATTAACTGATATAACATTTACAATGTTTAATCAAGATTCACTAGAGTGTAACAAAACTATTATGTAAATTTACTTTCATTAATTATAATTTATATAAACAATTAACTTAAAGATTTATCTTGTAAATTCATTATATGTTGCAACTTACATTCTGTTCTTCTAGAAATGTTGATGATAATTGATAAGCAACTGTAGAGAACATTACTCCTGAACCCAGGAGTCACTGCCTACTGCTTGTTTCATTTTATATAGTCACTGAACCAACTAGACAAGACTTGGTGTAAATCAATTGTCTCACAAAATAAGGATGTTTTTGAAATTATTTTATTGTAATTTCAGTAAACGACACATTGTTTGAAAATTACTGACAAATGTGAGTCACAGACTGATGTGCTAAGTTACTACTGCAGATCGATCTAACTGTGTCTCATCAACGACGTATGCCCGTGTAACCGGGTCGTGGACATTGAGACGTGAGAACCGTAAGACAATGCGCGTGAAACTGTGGGAAAATGAGAGACGAGGCGTTGCCACCGTAGTAAACAATCACGTCACTCCACCTAAATATGGCACCGTGTTTACGTCTACTAAGGTATTTAAGTAAATAATGCGACTTACCCGTGTTTATTAAAGATTGTGACGGTATTTATTTTAATATTGGCTATTTTTACCACTTTCGCTTGCACTGAGTTCACGACAAATCCTTCTCGTGAGCAATAATGTCGTATATCTGTCAAAATGATTATGTTGGTGATCGGCATTTGTCTTTGTCGCTGGCAAATAGCGACATCTTGAAGCTTGCCTTGAACAATTTTAAATACATCAATGCATTCAAAATTTTAAAATCATTACAAATAACCACTTTGTTTTAAAATAAATTATATTTTTAAATGTAAAGTATAATAAAAGCTTTTAACAACTTTTAGCCCAATATGACAAAGGTTGTGTCATTTAAAATGTCCAAAATTATTTATTAATACTGTTTAAATTATTCTATATAAATTTGGCATTTTTTGGATTTTAGACTTAAAGATAAATCTAGAGTAAATTTTATTAAGGATTAAAGTACATCCCTACCCGCTTATCATATTATCACATGTGACATTGACAGATTACAAAAAAACGAACACAACAATGCTAAATGTAAATCATAATATTTTGTATTGCATAAACTATTAAATTTACTTTAAAAATAAGAAATATATTTTAAAATAAAAAGTAATAATGTCCAGTAATAAACTGGACGTAATTTGGTCACCTATACATCAAGACAAGTTTGTTGTGTGGGGTCAAGATATAACCTTATACGAAGTCTCTCGTTTACAAGATATCGACAAAAAGAGTACTTGTATGTATAAATTGATTCATTATTAAACCATGTAAAACATAGCCTAGGATTTTATTTAATAACAGCCTTACTTTTTGTCAATTTAATATGCGCATTTGGCATTGCTGTTATCAAAAACAATGCTCATTATAATTATCTAAACAAACACAAGTGGGAAGTATCATTTTAATTTATCTATAAGGTTTATCACATAGAACATTTAATAATACCCATCAATATTTATTCACAAAATATTTATTGTATTTAATAAGAATAAACATACATTTTTATTATAAAACTTCATATTTCTGTAACTTATTTATCTTATTTATATATATTACAGATACTCAATTATCATCACAAAATGGTGCAACAGTAATAGCGTCACAAAGTGGTAATGGAGTCCGATGTGTTGATATCAGTTCTATAGTAGACCAGCCAGACCCATTACTAGCATTGGGTCATGCTAGTGGCAAAATAACATTGAATAGTCTGAAGCAGACATATGATCCCCTGGGATTAGTGGGCAGAGAATTTGGTATGATGATTGTATTTTTTTTTCTCTTCATGTTTTTTCCCATATATAGTAAGTAGAGAGAAGAATCTTTGTAAAGACACTTCTTATCCCCTTTCTTTCAATTAAGACAGGTATTGTGACAATATCTATGTATTCTTAGTAAAATAAAAATTATTTAAATATATCCCTGAAAGAAAATCTGTAGTATTTACAAACTGATATTGCCCCAAAGTAGCATGTTAGCCATGATTTTTACCCAAACTAAACAATGAAACTGATAATTTTATTTTATATTCCAGTGGCAAAGTATCCTCGTCCATGCAACTCAATATCATGGAGCAAATCAGATACAAACCTATTAGCTGTGGGTATGGAGAAACATCGTAATGACCACTGTATATTGTTATGGGATGTGAATATATATGGATCAGATGAATATGGTGGTAAGTGAATATCTTATTAAGTAATAAAATAATGTCAGTGTTTCTTTTAAGCTTCATTTCAAAACTAAAGTTGAGTGTTTTGTATTGATGAAAATAAATATAATCTTTCAATTTCAATCAATTGTAAGTGGGGATTGAACCCACAACCTTTGTATTTACACATTACAGTCAAATACACCTAAACTGCACCTCAATAGCTTTTCTAACATGAGAAATATTTTTGTTTTTATATAATTGTATTATGTTTTATTTATTATGTACTTCTTAGCAGAGCAGTTATCTTCCCCCGTCTCATCGGCAATACGACCAATAGCAGAGGTGGGACTGGGAGAAACAGCACACTCAGTGGGGTGGTGCAATTTTGCCCCTCGAACACTTGTAGCATCTATGAATTTAAAGCACATAAAAATTTTTGATCTAAGAGGTCAGTGAAGTTATTATTGATTCATGCAACAAGCTTAGTTTTGTTCATAGTTTTTTTTTATATGCCAATAGATATAGGTAACGGTTGTGCAGTCTGGAAGTGTCATATTCTAAAAAATGGTATCTCTATATTAGATACTCCTTGTCTGTTATACCTGGGAGATGGTGAAGTATATAATATACAAAAATATTTTTTATATGAATTATGTTATACATAAAATGGTACAAAAATGCTTGTATAACCTTGTTAGAACTTGTAAATTTAGTTGTCTTGTAAAAATAAATATCCTAATGGAAGAGGACTAATAATAAGAGACATGCATTAGATATATTATAAAATTCGAATTTTGTTCAATACTTTTGTAAGAACATTTTTAAAGTGTTATACAACTCAATCTGTTAAGTTTTGTTATCATACAAATATATTATAATGCAAGTATAAGACAATGTATAAAAATTTGAGCTTCTTGGAAACTGTCCAAGCACTCTGCATTGACTTCTCAGGTTTGAGAAGAAATGAATTATTTGAAAAAAGAAAAAGAATTATTTGCTATTATATCCTCAATGTGCTAGAAAATAATTCTTTTATTAACGGTTACACACGTTTTTGTTATATACACATAGAGCACATACTTAAGAACATATATGCATACTTATACTATTTACATTAAAGTCATAGGAATCTCAATATAGTTAATTTATGATATCCTGGACACTCTTTCTCGTGGCAGAGGGCTCGGAGCGCGGCAGCAGCGTGGCGAGCAGCCGGCAGTGCCTGGGCGTGAGCTGCTCGGCGACGGGCTGGCGGCTGGCGGCGCGCGGCGAGGGCGGCGTCGCCGTCTGGGACGCGCGCGCGCTGCGCCGCCCCGAGCTGCTGCTGCCGCTGCCCAGGCCGCCGCGCCGCGTCGCCTGGAGCCCCGCCAGGTACTCAGGTTTATTCCGCTAAGCTAACTCTATTTGTACTTACATTTGTAGTATCCTAATTGGTGCTTTCTATATTGTGCAAACAAGGGCACTCTTCTTACGGGTCCTTTATTTTAGGAATGATATATTGTTATAATATGTGTGCTGTTGCTTTTTCTTTTATTTTTGTGTTTACAATAAATAATATTACAATATTCTGTGGATCAGGCCCAACCTGCTGATATCGCTGCAGCGCGACTCCAACACGCTGCGGCTGCACGACATACAGCAGGCGCACGACGCCGGCAGCGAACACTCCTTCGACAGCGTGGTATGTCTGTGTACACGTGTATAGCTCTGACTGTAGTGCTGTCTCTTTTTTATAATGGACATTGGAATGAGATAGATATAAAGTAGTGCGTTCATTTGATTGTATTGATGCTGTCTGTCTCAATGTATATACTGCTAGCTCTTACTTTATTATGTCTGTTTGAATGAGACAGATATGTAAAGAAATAAAAGATATCAATTAGTGCTTTCGATAGTGTGGAACATGCAATTTACATCTCTATTTTTCATCTCTATTTTATTGGAATGAGACAGACATATATCAAATAGAATGTTTCCAGCAATCTGCTATTACTGGGGACACAGGCGAACCCATAGCAATGCCATCTATTTGTAAATAGAATACTTGATCGAACATAATCGGTAGTTTGAGATATTAATGGTATCAAATGACAGACAAGTGCCACCTCAGTCTACCTGTGACCACGGACTACTGAAAAGTGTTCGAAACGTCGGGTTCTAAAAATGTATTTTCGAATACCAAAATTGTACGCGAGTAATCCGGTTAAAATAGTTTCATTTCAAAATGTGTAATAATCGCGAAAATCAAAGAACTTATTATGTGTATTAATTAGTCTGTGGTTTTCTTACGTCATACAATAGATAATATTTATTATACAGTGCAAGTGTATACTAGAGTGCATATAAGGTATTAAATATTCGCAACTCAGGTATCTGCAACAGCGGCGCTAGAAGACGGCGAGTTGGAGGAGGAAGGGAGTGGAGTCCTAGAGCGCGACATCTCTATATGTGGGACTCCGTTGGCTTCCTTTTCGTGTCACCCGACGCGTAGGGCTCTGCTTGCGCTTACTGTGTCCGGTGAGTTTAGTAATAATGTCGAACACTTTCTGTATGTATAATTTGTACATATATTTTTTTATATTTATATAAAAAACAAAACATTTAAAAAATATATTGAATCATCTAGAGTTAGTAGAGATATGTTAGGTGTTTTAGAAAATAAAAATCATAACGAAAAACTAATGACAGTGAAGAAAAGAGTCACGACTTGTCCATAGATAATGTTGTTTATTGATTGTTTGATTGGTCAGGAAAATTTATTTTAAATATGAAACAAATTATATTGTAATGAGTACAATTCATAGCCTGCTAACTTTTATGTACTCACATGTCTTTCTCCTGTAAGGTGCTTACTGAAATCACTTGTTACTTTTTTATACCTACTAAGAATATGTGAACTACATTGTATTTAAGTTTCAAGAGATAATGAGACTAGTTCTTTAGATTTTTTTTTATTTTTTCATAATGGACGATATCAGGATTGATGCCTGCCGATTGATGCCTGTCGATCTTCGTTTCTGTAACTAGACCTATAATAATAGGAATTTCTAGCATTATTGGAAATTGTAAAAGATTAAGATGAATTTAAATTTCGGACAATTACTGGTCGAAACTGGTGTGTGGCATAAGGAGTTTAAAATGACTGCACGTGATTATCCTTCCCCTGATAAAAGTTTCGATTTCAGTCGAAACTTTGTTGAAATGTTAAGGTTCGGTTTTCGGTATAAAATTGGTTTAGGTGCGCTGGTGGAGCACCAAGTGTCGGAGCGCGTGGCGGTGGCGTGGGGGGCGGGTGGCGCGCTGGCCTGGGCGGCGGGCGGCGTGTTGCACGCCGCGCGCGCCGCTCTTCCCGCCCACGACTACGAGCACGTGGCGCGCGCGCGCGCGCTGCAGGACTACGGACTCAAGGTAGCGCCGGACTGACGACAGTAGATGTCGAGAGTCAACTATATTTAGATATTAATATAAGTCAGTTTAAATTAAAAATCATTTGTAAATACGTGACAACTAGATTGTTATTTTTTTTTACTTTTGTGTCAGGGTTTTAGAAGTGCATTAATACATAAAAAATTTTTCAGCCTGATCTCTGGCAAAACGCTGATCTCGTCGACGACGAAGCCATCAGTGGACTGTGGCACTTCCTAGCGCTCAGCAAATCTCTCGTCGAGGACGGTGAGTGTCTCGATCAACGAACGTTTAAAGAGCGAGTAGACTAGAATTAACAAGTGTCGTTCGTATGGTGTCAGGCTGCATCCGCAACAGCCCGTGGAAGCACCCCGGCGTGAAGAGCGTGCTGCGTCCCGCCGGGGAGGGGTACCGGTCGGAGGCGGTGCCCACGCTTCTCCCCGACCTACCCGCGCGCAAGGTCACCGTGTACCGCTCCGCCGAGCGCACGCGTGCACTGCAGCTGTGCGGCTGGGGCTGGGGCTGGGACAGCGCCGCCGCCGGCGTGGAGCGCGCTGAGGCCGCCGGCGCGCCCGCTCGCGCAGCCGCGCTCGCCGCCTTCCACCTGCGCCTACGCGCCGCCCTCGACGTGCTGGCGCGTGCGCCCTCGGCAGCCACCCGCGTGGCCGCGTTGGCGCTTGGCGCCCGCCGCCGCCGCCGCGCCGCCCTCCGCGCCGCCCACCGCCACGGCCGCGCCCGCCGCTCCCGACGAACGGCTGTGGCGCGATGCGCTGGCGGCGGCGGCGCCCGCGCTCCCGACCCTACCTGCGCGCGCTGTTGCACTTCGGCGTGGCAGCCGCGCTACCACCTGCGCACGCGCACGCGCCCTCCTCGCCCGACTACAGCGCCGTTCTGGTACTTGCGTTACTTATCTCTCCTCGTATCGCCATCCCCTTTCGGGCACGATCTCCAATCTTACGCAGTGGCATAGCCCTGAAGTAATGCCCCCGCTTCACTCCAGGAGTCAAAGGAAATCAAAAAGAAAGTAAATATTATTTTGTTGATCTTGATCTTCTTCGAATTCGCTAGTGCATCTCAATGTTTCTTGTATATATCTTTCTTTTTCTATTTCTTTTTTAAATATATTTTCCAATTGTTAGAATATATCAAGAAATGAAAGAATGTATCATTATTGTACAAATAAAAAAAGGGTATGTTAGGAAATAGTTGTTTTGTAGAACGAGACGGAGATGCGCCTGGAGGACCGCGTGGCGTTCGCGTGCATCTACCTGCCCGACGGCAAGCTGCACGAGTACGTGACGCGCACCGGCGACGCTCTGCGCGCGCGCGGCTCGCTGGGCGCGCTGCTGCTGAGTGGCGTGGCGCCAGACGGGCTGGCCGCGCTGCAGCGCTGGCTCGAGCGCGGCGGGGACGTGCAGACGGCGGCGCTGGTGGCCGCGCGCTGCGCTGGCGCAGAGCTGCTGCGCGACGCGCGCGCCGTGTCCTGGCTGGCCGAGTACCGCGCGCTGCTGGACGCCTGGCGCCTATGGTGGCCGCGCTGCCTGCTCGACACGTGGGTGGCAGCCGCGGGAGGCGCGCCGCCGCATGCCGCCGCCGGCGTGGCCTGCACGTACTGTGGCAAGCCCGTGGCCGCCGCGCACGCGCGCCCGCGCCCTGCCTTCGCGCGCCTTCCGCCGCCCGCCGCCAAGATGAAGCAGGTCTCGTCCTGCCCCAACTGCCGCAAGCCGCTGCCGCGCTGTGGCGTGTGCTCGCTGCATCTGGGCACGGGCGCCGTGGGCGTGACGGCGCTAGCGGCCCCTCCCACACCCTCTGCCCTGGTGGCGGGTTCCGGGACGGGCGGCACTGCGGCGGGCGGCGGCGCTGGCGGTGCGGCGCTGGGCGTGGGCGGCGCGAGCGGCGCGCAGTTCGGCGGCTGGTTCAGCTGGTGCGTGGCGTGCCGGCACGGCGGACATGCCGCACATCTACTGCAGTGGTTCAGGTATTATTTTAATTTTCTGATGTCTGATGTCTTTCCTTTTAAATATATTCAAAGCACTGTATGTGATATTAAGAGAAATATCATAGCTTTATAAGTCGGATGCGGTCGGCGCTGACTGTATAAGTAGTAAAATGATCATTCCTTTATTCGAGCTTTTAGCATCTATAATAACATTCATCTTGAACCATTAAATATACATATAAAATATTTTTTTTGTTACCTGCGCAATGACGGCTGACGAAGACACTGAATTCCTATGGTGTTGCAGGCGTTTTTCTCCATTGGCTGGGTTCTTACGTAGCAGATCGTTCGTTCTTTGTGGTCGTTAACGGTTTCTAATTAATTCTTACTCATGTAAAATAGTCTCTGGTGTTCCATAAGGCTCACATCTTGGTTCTGTATTATTTAATATGTTTATTAATGATCTCCCACTCTGTTTTAGTCACTCCACCCCTTTGTTATTTGCATATAATTTGAAGCTCTATAAAATAATATATACATGGGAAGACGTAAATTTCATGAAGATCTAGATGCTCTGGTAAATTGGTGCAAATTTAATGGAATGGACTTAATGTATCAAAATGTTTTCATATTAAATTTACAAGAAAAAATATTTTTTTCCATCAACATATTTTATTAGTTATACGGAAATCTGTAAGACTGCATCGATTAGGGATCTAGGCACAACTATGGATTCCAAGTTAACATTTATACTACATATAGATTCAATGGTGAGGAAAGCTTCAAAAATGTTAGGTTTTGTAATAAGGTATTCTAGATTATTTAAAAAGGCTTCCACTAAAATCATTATGTATAACTCTCTTGTCAGATCTATCTTGGAATATGGCAGTGTTGTCTGGCGTCCTCACTTTGCCACACATATGTTACGCATAGAGCGGGTGCAGAAGAAATTTGTCAGGCATCTTGTGTACTCTTTGGGTAAAGTGCATCGTGACGAGTACTCTTTAACGAGCGTCACTAGATTATTTCAAAATATCTGACCTTAATACTCGGAGAGACGTAAATGGCCTTATTTTCCTGAACGAATTGGTAAATTATCAAGTACACTGTCCACTTCTTCTTGCTAATCTCTATTTTACAATACCCCGGAATATGCCATGGCATTAGACTCTTTGCACCACCTCGATGAAAAACAAAACTAGGATCAAACTCTCCTATTAAAAGGCTCACCTTGTTTAACAATAAATGTTGTATCCACGCATATTGACATTTTTAACATGGCCCTAATGGAATGTAAAAGGGCAATATGTCAACTATGATTTTGTTAATATTGTTACAGTTATATTGTATTTTGACATTATTGTGTTAACTTTGCCTTTTCATTTCTCTTTTGCATGTGATGTTTACCTTTAAGAGGTATTACATTAGTTGTATTAGTTTTAAGAAAAAGTAAATTTACTTTAATTATTTTAATGTAGCAACCGTTGGTAACCGTGTGTAACCATAATTGCTCACAGCGAGCATTCGGAGTGCCCGGTGAGCTCGTGCACGTGTCGCTGCAGCGCGCTGGACCCGCCCGACCCCGCGCCGCCGCCCTCTGCGCCGCCCGCCCCGCCCGCGCCGCCCTCGCCCCCCGCGCCCGCCACCTGACTACCATGACCACTGTCTCGCCAATACCGGTTATATATTAAATACTGGCATTATATTATTACATATTGATTAAATTCATTTATATTGGTTCATAATTCAATACATTATTGATTATATCTTTGCAATGTTCCTAGTTTTTAGTTAAATACACGCCGAGGATAGAAAGAAACACGACATATATTGATAATTGACGATTTATATAAAATTTATGATTTTAAATGCATACTAATAATTGTACAACTTAAAATCCACATTATTTAAGCATTTTCTTAAATTGTCATTGCGCAAAAAAATAGTTTTATTCATTGCTTTTATAATAAAATAAGAAATACGCGCCCATAATAAACTAAATACATCCTCACAGCAATATTTAAATAAACGATGATTTAAAATCATGATTAACCTCAATTAAAGTATTGTCAGTCCTACAACAAGGACACCACCAGCGGCTATGAAGGCAACAGAGAAACTTAACAGTTGCATTTTTAAAATAAAATTTAACAATAAGTTTGTATAGTGAACACCAACAGCATTTTATTTATATATTCTTGAATTTGCTTCAATATTGCGTAATAATAACGTTAAACTGGTTTTTTTTAATTATGATGCAAAATTTTTGTAAATTAGAATTATACATGTACCTATTTTATTTTGTAATGATTAAGTAACAATGATATGTACTTAAAGTAAAAAAAAATAATTTAATGTTTACTATTTTTCATAAAACGGGTGATTTTTTTTTTTTAAATAATGATTGCTTGTAAATATAAACAAATATTGTTTACTCCTATAAAACTTTTAATATGAAATAAAAAAAACTAACAATATATCTAATTCGTGTGTGTAGAAACAAAGTATATTAATGCATTAACAAAACACTTCACGTCTTTACAAGGAAATGTAAAATATGCGGTAGAATATAGGGGCCATATTTTCACCAATAGTAAATTAAATACTTTAAATTAATATATTACACACACTACCATGTATACTTTGTGGTACATACATTCACGTTGCTTAGCTGTTGTTGCTTTTTTTTTTCATTTAAATTAAAAAAATCTTGGTGGCAGATTTGTGGTGTTTTTGTTACTGTTTTAGAGTATATAAATTTAATAGTCGTTATGCTTTCTATATTCAGGTATAGAGAAGTGCGATCCTTACAAAGTCCACCGTTTTACATTTAACTTTATTTTGAACGTACTAGTGGTCGTCCGCAATTCATATTTGCGTCGACCCCTCGACACCCTTGTTATGTTTTTAACATTTCTTTACACAGTAGTTTTGACTGCATAACGTACAATTCACCTTCATGCTAAATTTCACCTCATGTCATATGGCCAGTAAAGTCCCAGGAATAATAATAGAAGTTTTATATTCGAAGAGTATCTCAATCGACGAATCGACAGCAGATATATGTGGGAATTTTCTTTTATTTTAATAAACCCGGGTTCTCAAAACCAGTTGGGAAATACAATCGTACTTTTGGGTGTTGTTGCAGCTTCGTTTTTTCCCGCATAGGAAAGCCTAGTGTCAAGATACTCTATTTGTTTACTAAAATATAATTTTATGTTCAAAGTTATAAAAATATTTTTAATTAAGTTGATGTATTGTGTTTATTTTTATATAACATGTATACTTTCTCTCTGTGTACTGTCATTTTGTTTGTATTTGTGTCAATATAATTATAATTAATTTAGTATAAGAAAATAGATAGGTTTAATTAATATAGTATAATATATCAATCCTAAATCGCAATACAATATATTCATAATTGTAATTTTAAATAATTATATGTGACACGATTATGTATTTATGGCATTTACTAAGTAAAAATATACGTTGGGGAATTAACATGAATTAAAATGATTTCAAAGATTGAGTTTATGGTTTTATTGTTGTGCACTTGTTTCATTTTATAACAAATCTAAAGTACTTTGCTATTCGAAACTAATAGTGTTCTACAAATGTAGGTTAAAAAAATAAATAATAACACACATTTATTTCCAAATATATATAATATATACATTTATTAAATAATTATTTCATCTGTATTCCAATTTAACAATAAAACTCTCAAAGATACAACATTGTTTAAATACGACGAGCGAGATCAGATCGCATCCGCACGCTCTCTCTCTCTCACACACACACACACACACACACACATACACACTTACACGCACCGAGTACACAGACAGACAGCCTTACAAAAATATTGATGTATACATAAACCGCGCAACGCACTAAGTGGGAGGTTTAGTTGCACTGAAGTCCACGCGGAGAGTGCAGAGCGCGACACTCCGCGACTACTGAGTACTGAGGAACGACGACACCCATTATATTATATATATATTATGTATACAGAATTTTTTTATTTATATATTTATTTCACTACAATAATAAAATATCACGTTCGGTCGATACGACTCCTTTCCTTCGAGGACACAGAACACCGAGTTTATAAACTTTTATACGTATTTATACAAAAATAACAATATCCACAGCTACGCTACGCTACATTACGCTACTTTACACGTTAGACTTTTAGACATTAGAACGTATAAACATATATATATTTCTCAAACTTGAAGTCTTTGGTATAGATACAAACAGATAATACAAAGGTTCGACGGAATGTTGAAACAAGCTTCCGACAGACGACAGTCCCCGCGTACACTTACAGCATATACACTGATATTACATTATTTGTACACTTAACATTTTTCTACTTTAAAGCTTTCAAATTAAGATTTGTCTTAACCGCCGCCAAGACCCGCGCGGGTCGCGGACAGCAGGAGAGGGGGAGGGGAGGGGGCTCACTTGCCCTCGTCCTGCTCCATGGGCTCCTCAGATACCGAACGCGAGCTCTCCGACCGGCTGCAAATATATATTATTGATTATTATTTATGATACAAAAGGCAAACAAAGTGGGGTAAGGTGGAGGCCCGACTGCACTAGAGGCGTACCTGAGCGCCAGCGGCTGCGTCTGCGGCGGCGCCAGCGCCAGCGACGCCAGCGCGGGAGCGGAGGGCGCGTGCGTCAGTGGCAGCGGCAGCGGCGGCTGCACCGACAGCGACGCCATCGCCGCTGCAGTGTCCGCCGCGTCGCGCTCGCTCTGCAGCCGCGTAGCGCCGCCCACGCCCAAGCTCGCGCCCGCCCCCGCTTCCAGCGCCGACACGCCCACCAGCGCGCCACATCGCTTCACCGCGGGCCAGTGCGGCGCCTGCGCGGCCAGGGCGGCGCGCAGGGCGCGCTGCGCGTGCGGCGCAGGAGCGCGCGCCAACTCGGCGAGGGGCGGCGCGGCGAGGCGCTCTCCAAGCAGCGCACGCACGCACTCCTGCGCGCAGTCGCACATGGCGGCTAGGTCGTAGCCGCCCTCCAGCGACAGCACCACCTTGCCTCCCGCGAGCTGCATGAGGTCGCGCGTCATGTGCGCGAAGCACGCCGCCGACACATTGTAGCCGCCCATGGGCGCGGGGTGCCCTGCTGCTGCGTCGAACCCGCACGACACCAGCACGATCTCAGGGTCGTACTCCTGCGGGGTGGAACGCGACGGTCAGAGCGGTCACGTTGGCGACTGTGGGAATGGGGTCGGGGTCAGCACGTACCTTGGCGATGGGCATGATGACGGAGCGGAAGGCGGCCAGGTACTCCGCGTCAGCGAGAGGCGGGTGTCCGGGCCAGGCCACATTGACGGTGTAGCCGAGGCCGGCTCCGGCCCCGCACTCGGTGGCGGCGCCTGTTCCCGGGAAGAAGTTTCCGTCGTCGTGGCGATGCAGGCTCATGTACAGCACATGCGGGTCCGAGTAGAAGATCTGCTGCGTGCCGTTGCCGTGGTGCACGTCCCAGTCCACTATCAGGATGCGCTGCAGTCCCAGCCGCGTGTGCAGGATACGTGCTGCGATTGCGACGTTATTGAAGAAGCAGAATCCCATGGCCTGGTTGGGCTCCGCGTGGTGCCCCGGTGGACGCACGATGGCAAACCTGTCACAGAGACAGCTTACTTCTACAAGTGTTCATTCGAATTGTGTATATGCTATCAAAAAACAATACATAGATGCACTGTACCCGTTACGCAGCTCGTTGCGCGCAGTGCGCGTGGCGAGGTCGAGGAGCGCGCCGGCGGCGAGGCGCGCGGCGGGCGGCGTGTGCGCGTCGCTGAAGGCGGTATCGGCGTCCACGCCGAGCCCGCCGCACGCCAACCGCACCAGCCGCACGGCGCGTCCTTCCACCTTGCCGGCTGCGCCGCCCGCTACTCCGCTCGTCGCGCCGCCCGCCCCCGCGCGCCCCGCCCATGCACTCACGTGCGCCTCCGTGTGCACCGCCTGCAGCTCCTCCAGCGTGGCCTTGCGCGCGCGCGTGCGCTCCGTGCGCGCCGCCAGCCCCGTCTCGCACAGGCGCGCCCACACTGACTGCAGCCGCCCGCCGTGCTCTGGGTGCGTGGGCGCGTGCGCGCCGCATGCACACCTGCGGACACACGCACGTCAGTCACACCGCGCTTACCACTGCCCTCCGCTACGTCTCTAAATGTGCACTATTATTGTAAGAATAAGCGTGAAGCGAACCAATAAACTAAAACACGAGCGCGCAAAAAATATAAAAGTGGATATACACATGAAAAAGTTACCCATGTTTGAGCATGAGCGCGTCGTAGGCGAGGCCGGTGGAGGGCGGGCGCGCGCCCACCAGCGGGGACGACAGGGCGCGCGCCAGCGGCGCCGCCGCGCCGGGTGGCTCTGGAGGCGCGGCGTGCGCTAGGTGCGGCAAAGGCGCACGCGCAGGGGCCACGGGCTCCGCCTTGCGCGCTGTCAGGTCAATAACCTCGCCCTCCTCCTCGCGCAGCTGCGCGGCGGCGGCGTCGTGTGCGCGCGTGAGCACGGTTTTGCGGATCTGGTCGCGCAGGTAGTGGTGCGCGGAGGGCGGCTGCAGCGCGGGGTCCCCGAGCGGCAGCGGCGCCGAGTGAGTGCGCCCCAGCGGCCGCTTGGCGAGGCGCGCGAGTGCGGCGCCGCAGTACGCACCGGAGCCCGCCTCCGCCTCAGACACGGGCGGCAGCGCCACGGGCACGGGCGGCGCGGGCGGCGCGTGGGCGGCGTGGGGCGGCGGGTGTCGCGGCGCGGCGTGCGCGTGCGGCCGCCCCAGCGAAATGTTGGGAAGCGACGGCGACGAGAAGAGCAGCTCTGGTGCTCTAGCGCCCTCTTCCTCCTCTCGGATGGGTGCCGCGACGGCTCCGGGAGGGGATCCCCGAGGGGACGTACCGTCGCAGTCTACGCGCATACAATATTCATTGTAAATACTTCTTTGATGAATTGGACACAATAGTAAACTTTCTCATATTAATTAATGTAAAGGAAATTAATTTCAAACAATTAGAGCAGTGTTTGTGCAACGGGATGCAGGTACTCACTGCGGTGCTTGATGCGCGTCTTGAGAGGGCGGCGCGCGAGCGGGGAGGCGCGGCGTTCAATGACGCGCGCCTTGAGCCGCACCTTCAGCATGTTGGGCTCCGACGCTGCACATGCGGTTATTGTGACGTCACGCCGACACGACAACACGACGGCGACGAAATCGTCGGATCTAACACCACTGCGCCTCAGTGTGACCACTACTACCTCAGCGACCTCGTCACCCAGCACACGGCATGTTGTAAGTGCTTATTTATCCAACGATTTCGTTGCCCATCAGCATACACACGCTTGTTAATATGTTAATGCTAAATACAGACTAAAGCCTGTACACTCATGCTTCTCAAATTTAAATTTCACATTGCTCTGTCAGCTTTGTCTTGTAGTTTAAAACTCAATTATTCTCAATCAAATCAAATCAAATTACCAAACCACACAATAATTAAATACTTTTCCAAACAATGACTTCAGATGTTAGGACCGATAACAAACGACAACACATCAAGACGGCAGTCGACGCGAGTCGAGCGCACTTACCGGTCTTCCGAAGCGGGTAGTCGGAGGGCGAGGGCTGCGGGGGCGCCGCGTTCAGCGCGAGGGGCAACGGCGCTGCGATGCGGTAGGGGTGTGCGGTGGCCGTCGCGCCTGTCGACGTTATGGACTCTCCCGACGACGACTTTACGATGCCCCTGCATAAGGACAGCACATAATTACAAATAAGCTGAAAAGTTGGCATCGATATCCACAAAGGAGATAGTGGCAGAAGTAATAATCTCACCAGTTCCTGTAGGGCGAGCCAGGTACTGTACCATTTGCATTCGCTGCAGCTTTCTTTTTCAGAAATTCCTGCAAAAAGTATACATTTATTATAGCATTTGTCGTTAAATCATGAGAAAATTTTATTCAAAAGGTCTGAAACATTTGTAGAAATGTATAAACCTGTAGCTTTTGTTTAACTTGTGTGGAGGCATTGGCGCTGTGCTCATGCTTGTCCTTCTTCCTCATGAGCTCGACGCGGTCGCGCTCGTGCCGCTCGCGCGCCTCCCGGGCCTCCCGTGCCTCGCGAGCCTCACGCAACGCCGCTTCCTCCATTGCTTTTTGCTGCTCCCATAGCTACAACAATATATAGCTTATGCTATATTTTGTATATTATAATCGCAAAAAAGTTGCTAAAATAACTTTATCATAATCTAAAGCTTTTCGAGCTTTCATACGAGCGGTCGTGATAGAATTTATATAAATAGTGTATGATATAGCACGTGTTCAAATGTGACAACCACGCTAGGCGATGCGTCATGGATTCCGCAGGCGTAAGCTATGGAAACGATTCAAAATTTGGAGTGTCTCCACATTGCAGGCATACTTCCTATGTTTACACTAATTCTTCGCGAAATGTGAATCACAATTATAAAAATTGTGAAACTGTCGACACAATAAAAACAAAGCATATGCAATCAATGTTTAAACAGCGTGTAGCGCTACAGAGCAAGAAATATTAAAAACACTCGTATAGGTACTTTATTTGACCATTTTTGAGTAATTATTTTTATCATAAAATTTATCGTTTTACTGAATAAACAAACAAAGTATACTGAGTCAAGGGCGAGACGAAACGCTTTGTTAGTGACGAATATAGTCGCGTTAGCAGTGAAGAGACGGCTGCGACAGCTGTGACGTTTGGAAAACTTTAGTTTGTAGAACACGGAAGCGTGGTACGAGAGTCGGGTGGTACTAACGGTGTCAACATGCCGACCGTTTACTAGATAATTGGGGTCACGCTAGGTTAATACAGTCATCCGAGCGCATTATGAGTGATGTAATTGCAGAATACGGGCTAGGCCATTCACTTCTATTTATAGCCAAGCCTGCGACAGCTCCGTAGACACCGCACCGCACCGCACAGCACCTCACCACACCGCCTGTAGCGCACCCTCGAGCCTCGCCGGCATACACACGACACACGAACATACTTGCGATGCCATTGTTATTTTTATTGTCATACCGTTCTAATTATATGAATGCCTATCGCTATTCACTAATAGATCTTAATTATGTAAAACATATTCTATAAGACATTTGCCAAAGATTTTTGAACGAGTTTTGGTGCGAAAAGAATTTAATCGATTTGGCTCGTATTGGAAATTGCATAATCAGTATCTTTCTTACATTTCTAAATATAAATAGGAAGCCGTAAATAGATATGAATGTTTCTTTATATTTACTTTTTCGATATTCACCTTCAAGTGATGCCGGATCTGCTGCTCGTGCTGCTCAGCCAGCTGCTGCTGCTGTTGCTGGAAATGCTGCAGAAGGATCTCCTGCTGTAGCTGCTGTTGCTTCTTTAGCTGGAAGATGAAACCATTCTTCTTGTAATCGTTAATACTGGCGTTCAATTGCTGCATCCCGCCGGTGTCTCTTTAAGCAGTCGCTGTGATCGATGGCGGATGAATGAGATGTTTCTTATTACCGGTAGAGCGGCCAAGTGGATTATGGCCAATTTTCCACCTACGGCTTTTGTACATTAATTAATACGTTGTTATAGTATTCTTTTTATTTTGTTCTTTGACCCACCATTTTGTCGTTTAACAAAGAGTGCAATAACATACACATATAATGCAAATATATTACACAATCAAAGTGTAAGTGAAAGTAAAAAATGAATAAAACAATTCACGATTTAAAACAAATATTGCCAATAATAAAACATCATAATAAAATAAACACAAAAACGGGTGTCATATTCAAGCAACAACAAAAATAATAGAAAAAAATGTATTTGTAAGAAGGCAACAAACCCGAAGGAACAAACACCGCCAGTTTTTTAACAAGCTCTAGAGAATGCTTTGGAATATTCGCACTCAGAAATTTTAATCAGAGTTTAACTGGCATTCAATCGGTAGACATACATACATACATTTATATTGATTAAATGCCAATTAAATCGTAAATGACTTGTCTAAGTGGCTGTTAGACACATATTAAAGTATATCTTGTTTTATTATTTACAAAGTAACGTCTTTAATCGGGTCGTATTGTACAATAAAAGGGCATTTATAGCTCGCATTGTCGTGTCGTGCCAACACGAAGCGCTTCCATTGTATTCCAATTACAAAACGGATCCTTGAATAATGTTTAAACAAATGAATGAGATAAGTTCATTCATAAATAGCAATTTACAAATGTAACATATAAATATACTTTAAGCGACCATTTTTCGGTATTTAATTCTATTTGTCATCAATAAATAATACTATATGTAGAACAAAAAAGAAATCTTCAACTAAAATATATTACAGCTTCAACAAATTTGGTTATCCTACACATACGTCTATCTTTTGTTTATACAAATAACATTCCAGAGTGGCGTCGTATTAACAGTCGTTGAATTTGACACGGACGTTTGTACACAATCGAATATTAAAGGACTCACTTGCAACAGGAAATTATTTTCTAAAGTTTGTTTCGCTCTCTCCGCAATAGGGTTTTTCCTCGGGCTCTGACTCTGACAATGAGAGAAATACATGTAGAATAGTCGTACTTACCACAAAAATGGCCCATGGAGTCTACAAATACTATTAGCAAACAAGGTAGCAATTGAAAGGTAAAGAATAAACAAATATAAAAAAAAAACATATACTATAGTTATGTATGTATTTATGTATGACTATCTAAAAACAGGTTGGTCAGCTTTTTTTATATGTTTAGTGGCAAGGAAACGTACTTGGCTAAAATCTCAGCTCATGAAGTATTATTATAATGTAGTACGGTCTCGGACATGTGACGGAGAGGCTGAGCACGAAGCGTGAAATTTATGCGCTATTTATGTAAATTATATTTATTATAATCTCTGCGGAGAATAAAGACGTGTTGTTAGGCCTGAGTCGGCGATGTTGTGTTTTATAAATATTGAAGGAAGTGTGTATCGTTGTCGCGGGTCGGCGTGTATGCATATTTCTGGCGTCGCAAACATTATTTTGGTTCGATGGGAAAAAGAAATGGCGGGCGTCGGAATGCGCACGCGCCGGGAATAGCCGCGCGGACGGATGTTTTGCGCGCGAGTGTGGGCGGGGTGAAAATATTGTCGTGCCTTGCGCACTCCGAAACACTATTAAAGAAAATGTGATTGTGTTATCACAACGTTTAATGTACCCATCCGTACCAATTACTATTACTGTCATATCCGAAAAGAGAACATTCTCATATAATAGTTATTTGTTGATTAAACTAATGCAATTAATATTTAAATAAAGATAATCTAGAAAGAAAGACTACATTTAAAGTCATATGTATTCACAAGTTAAATATCTAGACAGAATGGCAGTGATGACTTGGGTGGACAATCCTACAGTTATAACTCACGCTCCTTTGCGCCGTTATGACGTTGAGATCCTGCCATTGAGCCAGATAAGCTGATACATATAGCGGCATTGTTTTGACATTCTCAATAACTGGTTGTAAGATCACGAGCACTGTACAACGTTGCGTAATCTTCGTCATGTCATACAGATTATACTGTGTTTGTAATTTGGCTATAATAGCACTATTCATTTTGTCTTGGCCACCAGGATGTGTGACGTGGCAGCGAGATAACCAATCAGTAGGTATCTTATCCAATAGTTTGAGATATTTAGAATTAATGTAAGAGAAGACTCTGCGGGTGCGGGTGCCCATCGTGTTGCACAGAGAGGAGTTCGGGACAGTGCCTGGGACTTGCGACCCAATAAAGACTCAACTCTTCATTTAAAGATACATGGCGAACTATTTATAAGAACTCGAAACTTATAATGATATATTAATATATAAATGAAAGCTTTAAGAGAACAAATAATATTTACTAAAGCAACTCCCGAGAAGTAAATTCTGGATTATTGCCCGGATATAAACGGAGGCGAGGCGTCGGGCCAACGTCGCGCATTTCATTGAGTAGAACAACGTTTACCTCTCCTCACACCAACATCTGTACGATATTTTTATATTATGGGATATTCGATCCTATGGCGAATGTTTTCAGATTCGCAACGGCGCCCAACTTTATAAACGCGGAGGCCGGATCAACACGCGATCTAAATATATCCGTGGATTACACCGACGCATGTAAATTTAGTGTGCGGACGGACGGACTGCGCCACATTATGTATTCGTGTGTTAGTTCCACTTTATTTATATCACAGTCGGAAATTTTTAAAAATATCCGTCCGTTTTTAAATGAAACGGTCGCGCAGTGCAACGCTGGGAAAAGGTCAGGGGAAATTTGTAAAGTGTTCATTTCGACTACCTGCGTGGTCACTGTCATGTTTACACTTAGCCGTGTGAACGTGAGGTAGGTTCAATTGGACGTTGTAACCTTGATCGCTACATGTCTAATATACCAAAACATTGTTTATATTTAGTTATACAGTACAGTATTCATACCCACGTGGTATAATTAAGAAGTATAGAAGATACTTCTCAATTCAAAATCTATAATTTTCAAAATGTGTATGAAGATAGTGTATGTGTGTCTGACAAAAAAATAACAAAGAACTCAAAATAAAATAGTTTATTGAAATCTATACACGTATCTATAAATGAAATCTATAAATATAATGGAAAGTTTGATTTTTTATGTTTTTGAAACGAACAAATGTTCTATTTATTTTTAAAACTATTTGCAAATCTACAAATATTACACATCAAATATTTACAATATAATAACAATACAATGTAATAACAGTTTAAAAAGTTTAATATAGATTTTTTTTTTTGATCGTAACACAAACCACAGTAGCTTTTTAACAAAAAATAAATAAATTCAGTGAAATCAGTAAGTTAATACGAAAATAGAGAACAATTTCCACTATTTCTACACTTCTAGGGTTAATTTTACTTTTATGAGACCAACATCGGTGTATACTATCCCTATCTATTACTATAAGAGTTTTCAAAAATGGTCTACACTGTAAGAAGTTATGCGTAGTCTAATATAAAAAAATTACGTGTCGAACTGAGAACGTCCTCCGTTTTCTTCGTCGGTGAAAAACTTCTAGCATATACAAATCTGCATATGTGTAGTATATTAGCAATGTATGTCCGTAAGTAATGATAATGGCATGTCAATCAGATTCTTCTTTTAAAATTAAAAATAAGTTATTTTGGGGTAAAAATAACGTGTAAGTAGAAAGTAACAAATTAATGAACATTAACAGCTGAACTCAGAGAAATCAATTACCGTTTAACTAAAATGAAATAACACATATTTGTATAAGGATTTGCTTGTATTAGATATACTTTAGTCACTTAAAAGTATAGTTAACACACACACCTTTATCAACTTATGTAAAACAATTTGTGGTATTAATTTTTCCCTTCATATTACATATTTGGGCCTCATCGCTCATATTACGTGGTAATGTTTTTTAGGAATCGCTCGTTTTCCAAGAAGGTGAAGTTTTGGCGTGTAAAACAGACATCGGTTCGCTTATTTTTATTGTAAATATTTCGCGAAAGCTTTCATTGCGAGATACATATTAAACTTCTTTGAGCTAATTATAAGCACGCCAATTTTTATATTATGTACGTATATGTATTCATGTGCTTTTATTCATTCTTTTAAACAAATTTTGCAGTAAATTTTTCTTCTAAGGTTACGTTTTACCGTTATAATCCAATTTTAATGTCACAAAATCTTACTGATGCTGAAAGAAAGTCAAAAAAAGTGGCTTCAAAAACGTTAAACCGACGTTACCTATACCATACTGTTCTTAAAATTGTAACAAATCGATTTATATGTTACTGCAAAAGACTTACTATGGAAAATCTTAAAACTTTCTAAGGAAACCTTTAGATTTAGCAACTTAAATAATAAAAATCCAAACTGTTTTTAATCTAAGTTAATCAACATTTACCGTGTCTTTTCGAGAAGAAAAGTCAAAGTTTTACCCAGGTGTAAGTTCTCCATGATCAATGACGAAAAAACAGTAAGGACTTATACTAATATATATACTTATATATAATATAAGTTTTAATCGAAAATCTTAGGATTTACCATAAGTTACATTACCATTACATGAACATAAAAATGTTAATTGCAATTTTAATAGACGGAGCTCTATAAAAGATATTTTTCATTTACCACAATCTACTGTAAATAAATTTAATACGTCATTATGACTTGGCATCATATAGTAATTTTCCTTTTAAGTAGTTTTTGTGTGGAAAACACAAAGAACAATATTTTCCTACTGTACAAGACCTTGAGCGAATATTACTATTGTTTTGTAGAGGAAAACTTACTACTCAGACCAATGTATTAAGAACAAAATGTTATTGTTTCTAAGCTATAAATAGCTACTTAAAGTCATTGAAAATAACATTATCTAACAATTGGAACTTCCGCATTTGTTCCAAGTTATTATGCCTATATCAAGAGCAGGTAAGAATATTAAAAAAAAAACTAGGCTTGCTAAACACATAGCAGTTTAACCTACTATCCTTTTAAAGATTTTGTGGAAAGATGAGGTCGTTAGAATATTTTTTTTTCCCCAAAAATAATATAGCCTTAAAACACAAAAAAAAACTTTTGACCAATCCAACGTACAAACATTAAATAAAATAAATATATAAAAAAAAATATATAAGATATAATTATTTAAATACAAAAAAACTATAAAATAAAGCAACAAATATAAGCACGCGACGTGTTTAAATGAATAAACATAAAATAATTAAATAAATGCCTTAATTATAGACTCCAAGGCGTATTTCAATGTGATAAGACTGCAAGATTGCAAGAGATGCAATATGTGCATTATCTCACCTGCATAATCCTCTGATGGAAGCTGGTGTCAGCGGCCATTCGGGGCGCGTGCGGCGGCGAGGGCGTGTGGTGAGGGGACCCGTCCGCACCACTGGAGCTCTCGTGCGCCATTTCTGGTTCAAATAAAAACATTTGTAAGTACTTAGTAATACTCAATAAATATTTAAACAATCTCTTAGATAAAAATCTTCTTTTTGAAAAAACTTCATATAATCACAAAAAACATGATTTTTTGTATTTGTAACTCACTATGTAAGAAAACTCAGTATGTATAAATTTGACAATAGAAAAATGTTGATTTAACAAAAGGAATATATATTTAGAATATATTTTTGACGTAGGAAGTATGTATTTGTTAAATTTTTTTTGTGAAATAATTTTATCGTTAGACCGAGAAGGTAACAGTTATATTTATTTTATTTTGCATATATAATTAAACATAAAAAGTTTAACTTAAAAACAATTTGACATCTTATTAGAAACAAACTGCCCTCACCCTTTAGTGACGGGAGGTCTCTCCCGCGGGTGTATTAGGCTCTGGTGATACACAAAGACAACAATACAAATTTGATATGATTAGAAAGAGACAAACATGGGTTCGAAATTGCAATCATTTCGATGTGACCTCTGCTAATATGACCTACATTGAGGGTCGGGGGCTTCAGGGGGTAAGCGGCGGGTGGTTATTTTTAGACATCTATATTTAGAAAGACTCGGGACCCGCACCGCGACCTTCATTCGTTTCGATTTTAATGATTTATTTTGATATTTCTTATTCAACATAAATAAGATTAATTGTGATTAAATTTAGTACTCTCGTAATAAATAAGTGCATCGATAAGATTGTAGTAAAATTTATTACATATTAATTCACAAAAACAAGTAAACTTTTAATTGTTACACAACAAATGTAAATTATTTATATAGCAATCTTGATATGTATTTTATTTATTTAAGGTATGTCTGCCTAATAAATATGTATGTGAACGCTTCCGCGTTATTTATTATTATCACTTTTTATAACAAATTTTTAGTACCTTTTGTTATATAACTACAATAAAAGAAATATGGGTTTTTTTGATAAATAATTATGTGTTACCCGCTCCGGGTGTAGACTTTTGTAGACTATCGTAGACGCTAATCTACGCGTGGGTCGGAATAGGTAATGTGAACGAAGCACATGCACGGATATTCCCCACAAATGTCAATATCTTTATAATGTTTAATATTATAAAGATATTGACATTGTAATGTTTAACGTTTTAAACGTGAAAGAAAAATATCTGAACTCTTTTTAAGAAAATTATAGGCACAGAGGTGTACAACATTCATAGTTAAAGTTTCTATGGAGAAGAAGTGCAGTGAATCCATATTTAAATAAGACTTTTTTTTAGTAATGCATAAAAATATATTTAATTACTAAAACAAAAGTATGTAATCACACTACCGTGTGACGCTGGTGAAGTACACAGTATTTTAAAATGGCCCACACGTTGCTAAGACAACGCGTATATTACGCATCGTATCAAATGTACTACTATGTATTATTGAATCATAATGTATACGTACTATGCTCTTATGCACATAAGTATATTTATTAAAATATATTTTTTAAATGCCCCATGTAGGAAGGACGTAATTTTTTTTTATACCGATAATAAATTACATAAAACGCACACAATGCGAGGACATCGAGGCGCAGTGGGACAGCGTCTAACTGTAAACGCGACGCGGTTGTGGGCTCCATTCTCACTCGAGAAATTATTATATTTGAAATATTTTCATTTTCTCCCTCTAGTACCTCTTAGGTAATAATTAGGGGGCCTCTCTCTCTCAAAGCGCAGCGTTGAGCTTCGCCTCTTAACACGCAATGTATCGAATTCAGGCAGGAAGCGGAGAAAGGAGAGTCTTGACTCTAGATTATCTTTGCCCACTCTACGACTCGGGAAAAAAACGCAAGGCAATATTAATGCTATTAATAGTTTGCATATTGAACGATCGTCTTATCTTGTTTACAAAGATAGCTTATAATTAAGATAGCGACCTATTTTCTACGTAACGCTGTATATTATATTAAATATTTTAATGTATACTCTTGATTATAATACTAAGAACTAGTTGACGTGCACGCAATTTCATTAATAACCCAATTATTAAGGACAGAAATCAAATAACGTAATTTGCATAATGTGTTTCGGTTAACATATGACAATCTGACATCCTCACCGCGTGTATAATTCATAATTCAGTAGTTGTAGTAAAGTTAGATTATGATTGGGATATAACTTACTAAGTAATAATACATAACGTTGCAAAATTAATAATATGACTGCTGAGTGGGATTTGAGCTCATAAACTAAATGTAACTATTACGTACAGCCAGACGTTTGCCCACTGTGCCTCGATAGCGTCAGACCCGATTAATCTTCAACTCACGAGAACGATATTACAATGCAAAACACAACAAAGCTTAATAAATACTAAAGAACAAAAACGTTCGCGTAAAAATAGAAAGCGAACGCGACAAGTGAAGGACGCACCTCGCCCTTTATTCCCATCCTTTTCAAACATACACAATAAAGAGAAGTGAGACAGAGATGGAGAACAATAAACGTTGAAATTATGAAATTCTATTTATAGCATCGCACGCGAGCGACTTAACATGCCTCCTCCAAATATTTTTGGTGAAAATATATATTTTCCGCAAAGTAACACAAATTGATGCTGTATTGGTTTAGTGGAGAACACTGAATTGCGATGAGTGTGGGTTCGGCTCTCACGAAAATAAAAAAATGGCTTCCTGGTTTGATCGAAAAACGTGGCGATGAGTTCGACGTCTCAATGTCACCGTTTGGGAAAGTGTAGGCAAAGAAAATAAAAAATGTACTAGAAAAATATTTACGTTAGATAGATGAATTTGTAGAATTTATAGCAAGAACTATAAAAATAAAGAAAGTAAATCGAGTCATTAAGAACCAAATACAGAAGCTGATAAATAAAAATAAACGATTTGAATAATCTTAAAACTTGTTTTAAACAAATTGAATCCTTTGTATTAATATATTTATCTTTATTATATTAATACATTAAAGAAAAACTATAACGACCCCTTTATACGAGAATTATGCAGACAGAGGAGGAGCTTCATACTATATATACATTACATTGTTTATCTAAAGAAAGATTGCAGAGTATTTTTAACAATATTCCAATATAAAAAAAAACAAAACCCTGTGTTTGATATACGCTTTTATAAGTGGCATACACCGTTGCTATGGCACCGCATATTTTACGCTTCTACATATCTACTAGTAATGCTATAATGTATAATTTATATAACGCTATTGTAACGCAGACGTTTTAAATGGAGATGTTCTTCTTGGACTTTTTAAATCAAATATAATTTTAAGCTGCGTTACCTAATACTAAAAGAAAGGAAGTTGGTAAAAGAATTTTAATTATTCATCTTATTCGTACAATTTAAAATAGATAGGTATGTACGTATAAAAAAAACTCAAAACAAATGTAGTAAAATTAAAAATCATATCGACGTGTCTATTGTCAAGCGGCTTCAGCTTCATTATTTTTGCCGTACAGTGAGTAGTTAGAGAGAACCTAGTGTCAAGAAGTACAACTTAACGCCGCGCCTTTGTCTTAGGTGCCAGAGCGAAGAAATATAATAAATAATTATTTCTCGGAGTGGAAACCGAAACCACAAGCAATGGCTACACGATAGCTATTATAAAGGGAGAGTGCTCAAAACGGTTAATCCAATAATTCACATGCTAGTACAACTTTGTTTATAAATCAAATAAAATTGAGAAAGAATACCACGTCCAATAATCGTAGGTCTCGTGTAATCTAAAAATGGAAGGGCATAAAACCCAACTGGTCGCTCTACATCCCGAAACACTACTATTCAGCTAAATCTGTTTATTCTACGAGGCGGCCGTCTATTTCTAACTGGCTAAATGCAGCCACAGGAAACGTTGCTACTTTATTTTTCATGCGTTAAATACGAATAATTGGTCTTTTTTAAATATTACCTTTAACAAGATAAATATTGAAAGTCACTTGGGATGTGTAATGGTTTTGAGCCTTATTCAGAGAAGGGTCTTGAAATAGAACTTAACCTAACTTACCTAACTTGTAACTTTACCTCTAAAGGCGGAAAGCTTGATAGACATAGATGACTAAAGTGATGTTGATACATCATTGAAAACTATATAATATAGGATAAAAATAATGTAATAGTTTCTCAAGATTGAACAGAAACTTTGCTTATATTTTTTTCAAAACTTCTTTTGACTATCTCGGACATTCTTATAAGAATGTAGGTAAACTAAAGTTTAGAACTTACTTACAAAACGAAATGAAAATATGAATGTTTTTATGAAGTGAAAATATGAATGATTTTGTACAGTACTACGTAGATTTAGGGATAATTACTAATTGAGGGAATATTATCCCTAAATCTACGTAGTACTGTACAAAATCATTCTGCGGTCACGTATTGGCAACGTGGTAGTAAATTCGCCAAGCAATGTGAGGCACTTCCGGCCGCTATTACTGGACAGCGGGACTATTAAATATATTGGAAATTTCAAACATTAAATTACTTTTTCGCACTCTTATACATTGACACATCAAATGTTTAAACATTTGTTATAAATTTAAAAATATTTTTTTTAAACACACTTCTACCATAAATAAATCTTAGAAGGTTATTCAAGATTGCAATAAGTAGAATCTGTAATTTTTTTATGATTGTTCATTGTGTTTTCTGTTTTTCTCGATGATATATTGTAAAACGTTTTGATTGTGATATTAAAATGGAGTGGGTTGATAAAGAGAACCGAATCGCTGTGATTGCATTACATAAAGTAGGTATAATGCCAAATCCAATTTAAAAACCCTCCATACGCAATTACTTAAATGTATGTGAACCAGGCTATTGGTAGATAGAATGAAACCTCCTCTGTTCGTGACGGAAAAAGGCGATCAAAGCAGTAAGGGAAAGAATTTAAAGAAATCCTATCCGAAAGCACAAGATTTTATCTCGAGAGATGAAGATGGTCCCTAGAACCATGTCTATTTTAAAAGATGACTTATGTCTTGCATCCTATAAGAGACGCACTGGTCATTTAACTGATAATTTAAAAAATAATAGGGTGGTGAAATCAAAACCGGTATCAAAACATCGGCACAAGTGTATCAAGATACCATTCTTGTGAAGAAAGCCTCTTAACAACACCATGTTTAATAACCAAATGGCCCTTTCAGTAAGACTCGGCGCCGGGTTATAAAGATCCACCCATCTTGGTTAAAAACAGACGAACCGCACTTCGACGAAGCTGAGAACTTGCCGTCATCTATTCCTGATCTTAATCCACTGGATCATGAGTTATGGTAAGTTTTAGAGAGTAAGGTTTGCTCTGAACGCTATGACAATTTAGAGAGCCTAAAACGATTCATACGCTTGGCAGTGAAGAATTTTCCCATAGAAAGAGTGCGTGCTGATATTGATAACTATCCTCGACGTTTAAAGGACTGTATTCTAGCCAATGGAGACCACTCCGATTAAGCTTTATATGTTATTAATATTTTATATTAATGTATTAAAGTAACAAAATGTAATAGATTACTATTACAGTGTGTTATTAGTTATGTAACGTACAATAAAAAAATGTTGTTTTTCTTTGTAACAATATTTATGACAAAACTTAGATTGTAGGTACATCTATACAAATAAAGAAAATTGGAGTGTGTTTGTAATATTAAAATAACTGCTTTTTCTTAAATGAATATTTATGTATACAAGATACATATTCCAAAATAATATTTCTTCACAATCTATGTCTGTATGCCTGTCTGTGTTTCTCTGGAACGGCTCGACCGATTTTGACAGGACTCTCTGGCAGATAGCCGATGCAATAAAGAGTAACTTAGGTTACTTTTATTTAGGTTAGGTTACTTTTATTATTAGCAGAATCGCAAACTAAATCTCTAAACGGAAAGAATCTGAAAAACTGAGAGTAAATAATTTAAAACAAGATTCTCCATGCCCAAAATTAAGTGCAAAAATAAAAGAAATACCTATGTTACACATAATTGTAGTAATGGTACATATAAGAATAGCAATATGATGATAATTACATTAAAATATCACATAAATCGAAACACTTGAAACTGGATAATGGTCAGATGCTAGCCATAACTCACGACATCTAGTTTGGGAGTGAACTGCGCAGGAGTGAATCACGTCTATAATTAACCGACTATAATTAGCTCGCCGTACAAAGAATATAGCCGTTGCAAGGATTCCGGTATTATTGAGTCACATGTGACTCTTTGTCTTTCAGTTTACGTTTTGTTTTCGTACCCTCAATACGATAGTATACTGCAGATAGTATGTTTATAATACTAGACAAACTACGATTATTATCTGTGAAGTTTAAAAGTGGCACAAAACTATCTATATATTGATAAACTAAATTGTGATTTGCGATAAAAAATGTTCATGAACTCGTGTCACAAATTGTCTGTCTCTTAATCCTTGTTCAAAAGACAAATCATAAAGATCAACGACCTAAAACTTTTGCCTCTCATAATAAAGTGAGTGAGAAAAACGGCAATGTTTCCATTCGTTACGACAAGTGTTAACCCCAGTAGTTTTTGTGGACCTGCCTGTCAACCTGCCGCCGCCGACGGGACACATTGATCTCCCCCGCTTAGAGTCTCCTCTATAAGCATATGAACGCATTCCTATCGACCTATTTATAGATTACACCTAATTCTGGATACAACTAATAAACTATCACAGCTCACACGTTTTTCTTGTCGTTACAAACATTTATTGAGTTGCATCTGAATTTAGATTAAGTCCGGTTACTTAAAATTAATGTATTATACTTATAATTTTGTACAGGATTACTATTTTAAAATACCTTTATTATTTAATATTTATAAAGGTAATTTAACTGGTGAATGCTATTAATTTTAAAACTATCAGTGCGCAATTAATACCGTATGCATTATAATATGAACTAAACGTAGGTTTTTTTGTTTCATATATAAATTAATAAATGCGTTAGACACTATACTATTAAATTTATAATTACAGTATAATTACATACTTCTAGCTTTTCATTTAACTAATTCATGAATAAATGTTGCATATAAGTTCAAATAGTTCATTAAACTTTTCAAGCTGTTATCCGTAACGTATTCATTACACTTTGAATCGTGAATCTATAATATTGTCAATTATATGTAGATTTACAATTCAAAGAGTAAGACCTATTAACTTTTCAAATGTCACTACCGAAATCGCAACTCATAGTTTATAATTTAAAATATTATAAATCATAATTTTTTTGCTCTTTCAGTCCAAGATTGTTTCCAGCTGTTTCGAAAATAAAACAAGTATTGGTAATTTATAGTCGTCAACGTCATCTTGTGCTATTACTGTTGCGCCTTTAATACGCAAAGGTGTGGCGACTTTTATGTATTACTTCTTACCGCTAAAAGTCACAAATGTCACTATGTCATTGCCGGGAACACGATGTCTGGGCGTGATTTTTCAAAAAAATATCAGTTCCGTAACATGACGGGCAAATTTTCAAGGTGCAATATTTATATAATTAAAACTTGGAAAAATTTCCATTTCTTTTCAAATCCAAATTTTACAACCGATATTTCTTAAATAGAGAAATCTAAAAAATGTACAAAGTAGATAAGTCTGTATATCTATATACTGGGCGAGAATAGATAAAGTAACTAAAATTGGATCACCGCAACCTGTTCGCTCGTCGCTCCACGCTCGTCCATCAGAGGGGTTCGCAGGTTATTTTTGACCAACAAAGGCTGAAACAAGTTGCTTGCCGACACAAACTCTAAAAATAGTCAGTTCGATACTTTCTCACTCGCGAGCTATTCTTAGCGGTGGTTATACAAGGAGCTATTTTGGAACCCTTTTTGTTTAGTTGTTGAACGTATAATCCCAAATGGGTTTAGCTCGATTGAATTCAAAATAACAAGTTAAAGAGTTGATCATTTGTGAATACAGCAGTTTGGAAGAAACTATTTAATTACGATTAGAATGTTTTTAAATGCTATATTTTAATTCCTTTTTAAATTACTATGCTGTAACGTGTTCACGTACTGTTTTATAATATAAATTATTATTTTGAAAATTTTAATATAAAATTCTGATAGGACTAGAGGTAGGACTTTTATACACTTTTTCCCACACGAGAAAACGTGGAGTCACGTTTTACACTTTCCGCCTGAAATCGAGACAGTGTGTATTGAGCTGTGTCTTACTAAAGTAGAAAGATAAAAATTATTTAAATATAAACATTCCCCCGAATGAGCAACGAACCCACAACCGTCGCGTTTACACTCAGGCACTGTCTACCCAGCCACGATGACCTCAGTGATTGAGTAATATTGTGATATAACTGCGTCAATACTATGCATATAGGAATTAAGGCGTACTTTCAATTAACCCAGAACCAATGTTCAATTCTGAAACGTTTCCAAGCTGTTCTGGTCGCTGCCCCAACATTACCTTTTGCAATTTTTTTAATGTATCAACTTTGATAAGTAATCATTGTGTTTGAAAGCTATTGATCAATAATAATAAGGCGGGTAATTACGTCTAAATTAACTCAAGGCTGGAGCGGCCGCGTCTGCGCCACTTGACTGAGTCGCTATATTTAGATCCCTATTGACAGTTCCTCTTGCTGGAGTGCGAAGGCGTGCCAAACAAACAATCAAATTGGAGGACTTAAATGGCATAATTGTTTAATTAAACAATAATACCCATATTATTAACATTTTGTGGTAATCGAATATTACCGTCTAAATATCTGATATTTGTGAGACATGTAAGTAAATTTAAAATATTAATTAAGTCGAACTTTCTTTTATTATATTCTATACAAGTTTATAAAACATATTTTGAAATTCAGTAACAGAATTGTAAGATAACGTAGAAGCGCACAAATTTACTTACATAAGCTGTCCACAACTATACGTGCAGCAGGACGCGGTACAAGTGCGACCGCCGGCGCGGCTGGTGTTGCACGACCGGTGAACTCATAATACTGAATATTTCGAACACAATAGAAGTAATTACTTATCGTAGCTATTAATAGATAATTATCAAGTTGTAAACAAGGCATTATGAGGCAATAATCTGGTCAAGTGGGAGACGGACCTTGGATACGCATTACCGCTATCTGTTTGAGGAAGCGTTCCAAAAGTAGACACAATTATTGTTTGTTTCATGTATAATGTTTTTATTAAAATAAATTAATTGGTGTTTAACAAGTTCATTATGAGCAAAGTAAGTGTTTTAAATAAAATAAGTTAAAAAACTGTAGAAATATAGAAAAGTAAAGGGAATATGTTATATACGTATATATGTTATATACATATATATGTTTTATATATTTAACTAACTGCACGTGATATATATAACATATATATGTATATATGTTATATATATCACGTGCAGTTAGTTAAATATAGCTTAAGCGTATATAAGGATGAAAAATTATATAAGCATACATTTACACAAAATTATATATAACGTGTTAGTACATAACACTTTAAATATTTATATGTTTAGTAAGGGTTAAAAATGAAGCGAGGAAAACTGAGTTTAAATCTTTAGTAGCACACGGGTAGTAGTCGTTAAATAATTGTTCTTTTTATATACATTGTTCATTTGAGGAACGTAAACCAGTTTCTGAGATATATTATTTTTTATTTATATTATAATTAAAATTATTGATCAAAGTCAAAGTCACATGATAAAATAACACATTTAATTAAAATAATTCAATAGTTTTTTTTTATTTTATCTCGTTATCCTAATAATTAATCCCAGCAAGGACATCCAGACACGTATGCGAGTTTTAATTAAATTAGCGTTGCTATTTTTTCTTAAACACATGATTAATAATATATAGATACAGATAAATCTAATAAGAGCGTTTTAATAAAAACAGTTCAGATGATAAGATCACCTGAACTGTTTTTATTAAATTTAATAATAGTAGACTATAGTATACATATTGTTTGTCTGCTTATTATCAATGGCAATAAATATAGTCAATGTAAAATCTATACAGCAGTAGGCAGTAACTAAACTAACCATAAACTTCATGCCATGCAGAATTCATAGAGCCATGTTCTCGTTAATCAGATGGCAGTCACTCTTTGCAAATATTGATATCATAAAAATCCGGTAACGGCCGGCCGGTTATATAAGAAAAAGAAATTAATAATTGTAAGATTACATTGGATCACATTGTTTTAAGATGTAACTTGGTAATTTTGACAATTCAGTAAATTGTCAAAAAAGTATCTATACGAAACACATGTTGTGTGAAGATTGTATTACCTGTAATGATATAAAAAAGATTTATGAATATTTTAAAGCACTAAACAACACTAACGTCTATTAAACTGTATTATAATGTAGCCTGATTCGAACTTACTTTTTCTTAAAAGTAATATCTAAAATCTTGTTAACTAAGACTTTTTAAATAAAATATTATTGAAGTATAAATATACGTATTTAAAAAAAAGAGACTAACAAAAAGCATATAGGAAGATTTTCTGAACAGTAAAATGGATGGAGTGTAAAATCCTTCAGCGTGGTAATTGTGCGCCCAACGCATGTCACAGGAGTTATTTTTGCAACATACACATTGTATATCCGCGTACAAACGCTCTATATACAGTTTGTGCGCTAAAAATATAATGCGATATTGAGCATAATTTGAAACAGATTTATAGTTTGTTTGTAGCTATAATATAGTAATTTATTTAAAAAACAATGATTGAGAAATAAAAATTCAAGTAATGTTCATATCTTTGTTAGCATCGTTAATATCTTAACAACCAAGTATTTATATGAACGGTTCCCGTTAACTAGTCCGTAGTCAGTAGAGACGTCACAAAGCATTCCCGCGCCCGCGCAACTGATAACGCTTCCGGCGAGGTTGTCGCCCTTCCGGCTCCTTATCGTTCATTTGCGGTGACTTCTCGTAATCATTGCTCGAAGCAGACTTGTGGGTTTGTATTACTACACCCTTGCAACTGCAAATCTCTTTAATACACTTAAATATGAATCTTACTATTTTGTATTCCAAACAATTAAATATGTGTTTCTCCAAAAAATCTTAATTTAATGCTTTCAAAAATAACTTATTAATATTTATTTTGTATTTCATTTTTGTCAACATAACGTCTAACTGTCTCCCAAGTGAAAATCGAACACACCAACAACTACAGTTAAAAGATGACGATGATGATGAAGATTGCATGTAAATTAATTTATATTTAAACATACCTAATAAGGAAATATGAAAAAAATTAAAAAAAGTTGTCAATTGAAATATGATTCATAAGAAAAAGACATAATAAATAAAACAACCATTATTTCTATCATTATAAAATCAGAAGTGATAATTGAACAAGTCATTTAATTATTATCAAAATATAAATAAATTACTATGAGAAAGTTGGTGGGTGGGTGGGTGTTCAGTTGCAGTTGTAGTCTGCAACGCGTCCTAATTGTTATGCAACGGAAGTTTCCGCGCGGGTCAAAAGCAAAAACAAGTGCAAGAATCTACATTATATATTATTGTTATTTTAGGTGAAGCGTAATTCAATGACCTGTCAGTTCAGCGAAGAGCGTATGCTATTATACATATGTTCATGTTATTTACCGGAATACCCACTTAAAAATCATATTTTATTGATTGCTTCACAAAAAAAATTAATAGCCGCCTATATGACAGTAAAATTTGTATTTGTCATTTTATTATTAGTTTAATGAAAAGGTAGAGAGATAGAGTATTTCTCATTAGCTCTGAATTCGTTCTTATTCGAGGATTTTTTTAAAAAATTACTATTTCCCGTCTGGGTGGGCATAGCTCAACGATAGATTCTGCTCATACCACTCTATGTACCCAAAACAACACTACAACAGATGCGTGAAGTGGAAAATAAAACACATTATTAAACCTAGTTGTAAAACATACACGTACGCTATTTTCGTTATAGTACGTATAAAAGTATATAACAAGGAAAACCGTATCTTGCATGAAGCTATAAACAGAAAACAAATCCACTGTTGTTTATTTAAAGCATTTATGCTATAATAAGTATAATAATTTTATCAGTAACTTAGTTAGTTTTCCTGTTTTAAAATAGAATTTGCCGTGATATGTCTAACGTAATTTAATATGGTTTCAAGTAAATTGTTTTATAGTCACTTTATGGTAATAGGTTTAATAGGACAGAGCTCAAGAGAACAAATAGTAACAAATATGTATAGGCATATATATTTTGAGGCCATTTCCCTACTTTCACATTTTACATCCTTTTTAACCATACCGACGTCACACTAACATTATATGTTCATATATTTGCATTCTCTTGGAGGAATATTTATACAAATTGTAATTTATCCATGTGGGCGCGCATTTTAATATGATTTTCTTAGTTTTACCTGTATCTATCTATTGATATAAGAAAATCTTGCAACGACGAAGATCTATTTCGACACATTTTTAGCCGTCCAATTTGTCGGAAAATTCACACACGTACGCGAAACTGATGACAATACAATATTTCCATAGCATTCATCTGAGATTCTTACCGAGACGACTAGGATAACGAGAAATCATTATAAGCTTTTTACTTTTAGTTTCTTTTTTTTTTTATTTTTATGAAACACACATTCCCTTTACACACATTACCTAAATAAAATTAATATAAGTTCAATTAAAGAAAATTAGCTCTCGATAATATCCACAGCTTGAAATATCTACGTATGCTACATAGTTTACGACTCGGTACGTGAACATTGCACGACAAGTTATTGGCTTCGCACGTCGACAGTCTATCAATTAGTCGTTACGAATGATTGCAGCTATCGTATATCAACGTGACGGATGCTGGGCAAATAAATAGCTTATGTCCTCATCTTCAGCCTACGGAGAGCTCAAGATGGTACGGGTCATGAAAATGTATAAGAAATAAATATATTAAAGTACATCTAAAGAGCGCATTTTCATGCTGTTCAATATATTTTGTTTATTTCAAATGAAACACATACAGTTTTGACATTATCGTGTACGATGCAGAGTTGAGCTGCATTCAAGGTAGTACGGCCCTTAGTTCAGCCAGATGGAGATTTTATTACACTAGAATATAGAGGAAAACCTGAGTAAAGTAAAAAAAGCATCCACAAACAATATAATAACAAAGTGTTTGGTCTGCTTGCCCCAATTGCACAATAGCTTGCTATTCCTGCGTCACCTTGCAGTGCCACTCAGTGCTACTCGACGCACCGTGCTCTTGCAAAACCGACACTATTAGTCATTATTAACGAACAAACAAGACTTCGCGATTTATAACTGATAGCTTCATTGATGTTTAGAAAAACATTGTAAAAGGGGCTTACCCTAGGAGGCTTGAATGTCAGTAAGTGTGTTTACATGACTCTAATTCTATATTAGCATAATAAAAAATAATTAGTACAAGATTTGATACATTTATAGTTTGTACAATGAACATAATATTGTTATCCTAATAACATAAGCTATGTCAAAAGCAGTCGTCCGTAGTAACGACCGTTATCAATTTGTGTTAAAACGCACATTTTTTTATCTTATTCGACTATTCTAAAGTTTAAGCAAAGTGAGTATTAATATTAAAGCTTTAAACCTGTTGTAAGCTGACGTGCAATTTTCTACGGTAATATGAGCGTCTAAAAACGTAAGGGTAAAATGATATGTCAAGACGCCTTGGCCGCGATGTCGCAGACCGGTGGTCGCCTGTGCATTTAGAACGTTGTAAGCAGTTGTATAAGTATTGTTGTTTAAAATATAACATATTATCATATTTTTTAGATAAACTTTTAGCATTCACTATTTTTTAAATAACGATACCCAATTTGTACATTATAATTAATACATTCATATATATAGATACATATGAACTAACTGTATTAAGAGGTAAGAGTTCACTCCGTTCTCCCCTATCTCCTCAATGTGGGACATTGTTGCGTGTTGAGCGGCGACCAACGCCGCGCTTTCTCGTACCAAGGCAAAGAAAAGAAAATAATTTAAATCTAATAATACTCTCATAGTTGGGCCATCCCCACAGTCAAAACATTTACCGTCAGATACTGTACCAAGACCGCCTCAGTAAATAATGAGGCTAAAATTAACCAAAACACATTATATTATATATTGACAATAGATGTGAACAATTAAAATCACATTAATTAAAGAGAACGTCAGCCGACGCAGTGACCAGTACAGAGTATTAACATGGAACGCAATCCATCTCCGCGGACGTGGGTATTGGGCAACACGACACTGCCAATAAATTGCATTCTTATATAAAGATTTGATCTGTTATATATTTTGTTATTAAAACATTTTAAATGTAATGACAAAATTGGCATGCCCTTTGACGATGTGAAATAAATATAAAAGAAAATAGTAATACTGTTGAGAATAGACTTATACTTACTTGATTAATCTTTTTATAAAAAAAAGTTAATTTTTAATGGTCATTATAGAGTTCTTTAAATAAATACAAATAAACAATCGCAGGTCGGACTACTTGCTCCACGAGGGATCGCGAGTGACACGAGATGAGCTGGCGCGGTGCCAATTAGGTGGATGCATCGAGAGATCTCTGAAATTGACCTCCACTTCTGAGCTGACTCACCACCGGTAATTAAGATATCTTTAATTTGACTGAGGATGTTGTTCAAATACTTTGGTTAGGAAGGATGAATATTTAAAGAACTTGTTATGAAAAAAAATATAAAGTAACGTTTCAATTACATTAATACGTGAAACGTTTAAGTTAGTAATCCATTCACAACGTATCAAAAATGCATTTAGTTATAACTTTTAACATAATTACCGAATGTTAGTGTACGTACCTACATAATGATAAAACACAGAATCGCCATCACGTTTGCAATGTGAGGTCAAATAGCATAGCATATATCATTCATTGGACGTGCTTTAAATAATTTTAATTTTAATATAATGACAAATATATATTGAAATCAATCAACGGCGCATTTAAAATATCAAGTTGCAAGTAACCGATCATGTTAATACGAAAATTCCTCTCATCAAGCCGGCTGGCTGGGCTCCAATCAGGTGCGAAGCGTTGCGTTTGGCCATAATGCCCGGCTAATAATACCCGGCCGGGCTCTCCGTTTATAGACTAACGAGAATAGCGTGCCACTGTTATAAATATTCCTATAGCAAGCCGTAGACGAGCTAAATCTGGCCAGTAAATGTGTCGAGCCAGCTTTATACGAGTCGCGAAGCTTTATCCCGTGCATACATATCCCCCTGATTATATTTGAAATTCAAATGTCATAGTAACTACTTAACAGTTAAATATATATGAAATTATACTAACTATACACATAAATATAAAAATGTAAATATATACATATGTACTTTTATTTATAATAAAAATAAAAATTTAAATTTAAAAACGTCACAACACAACCAATGACAACGTACGCCTGTAAAAGCGATGAGTGTGGGTTAATTCAATTTCTTACGATTCATTAATAAGACAACGCGCGGCAAGCCTTCTTTCGCATCGAGTCTTGTAAAACTGGGAAGGAACCATGTAATGTCTACTTTTATTCTATTTTCAACGTCAAAAGTTACGATAGTCATTCAGTAATTTTAGTCTAAACACCTGATTTGGATGTACGAGTATACATACATATGTATGAACAAATGCAAAAATCATCTGAATGACCTTGCTACGTGTAAGCTGTCCTTTTATTAAAAATGATATGCCTCTAGTCGCAACTAGCCATCTGTGATTTTATTACTTACATTTTATATATGTAGCTGTAATTTTTTTTTGCAATTAGCTTACGACTTAAAATCCTCATTTATTAATTTTAACATACAACTAGGTTTAGGATTTCAAACATGACTACGTTATGTGATAGTTAATGACAAGAATTGTATTTTCCTAGTTCATATCGATTAAAAGTTCATCCGCGTGCAAATCATGCATTTTGAGAGGTGTCACACCTTTTTTCGATCGAAATAAAAAAATTGAAAATACTAATGAAAACATTCTAGAATATCATAAAAAGTCACTATTACCACGTGTACAGCCATATTCATACCAACTGCACCATAAAATCAGTGAAAATTGCATAACAAAACGACAATTCCTATAAGAGAAATTAACATTTCATAAATTTAACTCATATAACATTTAAGAAAGAAATGAACATAAAATATAATGTTAGCAAGGTGGGCGAGTAATAATAACAAGTGTGTAATCCCAGAGGCTCGACCGATAAAGAGAGATCACCTGTTGCGTGTCGTAGGCCGCCCTAGACCTTCACCGTGGGCGCGCTACATGCACGATCGTTGTTCCATAACAAATATTGAAAATATTTTAATGGAAAATTTTATGTAAAATACATTCATACTTAATATTATAAATGCGAACGTAACGTCAGTCTGTGACGTCATCACGGCAAAACCGCTAACCCGATGGTGATGATTTGGGATTGGGTCTTGGGATGAACGTAGGCATTTTTTCTCCCATTTTTTTTAGTTTTTCAGGAATTTTACTGTTTTACGAAAAGACCGCCGAAAATACAAAAAATCTTTAGTTCACGCGGGCGAAATACTTAAATTAAATTAAATTTTAAATTTTATCAGACTACCTTGCTATGCCGAAAAAGCGTTGAGATGTATATGTATACTAATTTAATAAGATGTAATACTCAAAACCCTATGCTGGAGCCAACTTACATAATTCCGAATGGACGGAAGAGAAAGGAGTTGCTTTTAAGGATGTAAAAAACCACTAAAAACTATATTATAATTAGTTAAAGACCTTCTTAACTTCCAGTACAATACTCATTGAAATATGTCCCAATTGGTACCCACTGTTTAAAGCAGAACAAAATTTAAATTAAAACACGCGCATCGTGAGGAAATTCCTTAAATGATATACCATTTTTTACTATTATGGATAGATGTGAAAAATTTATGGCAACAGTTTGTGGATACAAATGATACACAGACACGTGACGCCACACCGCCGCGTCACGAGCCTCATTCTGAATCGATTAAGATTAATTCATAACATATTCAGCTACAAATTAATGTTATTTTAAATGTTACATCGATCATAAACCTAAAGTAGTGATATTGTTTAAGTGAATTTTAACTGCATACAGTAACTACTAAACATTTTATCATCGTGGAGGAAATTTCGATTCTTATTATTTTTTGCGACGCAAACTAAGTCAGAAAATAATACGATTTTAAACAACTTTAAATAACGATTATCTCTCTCATGTTTAATTTTGCTTTAAAATCTAACACCTTTAGTCAGTTTACTATTTACAATGCGTCTATTAAATAGGTCATATCTCAAAAAATTTGCATCGTGGTATGGGAACTAAATAGTTGACACATTTTATCATATCAGTACTCAGTAGTATCCAAATCCAAATTCTATCTAAGCTGGTCTAGCTCCAAAATCTAAAGACGTTGGGCTACGTTTAAAATAATGTGTAGGACACTTTCTACCAGCATCTACGCGTCGATTTAAAAATGTCAGTGTTTCAAAATCATTTGCAAATTAAATAGGTAATAATTAAAACGAGGTCGCAGACAAGCTTTTTCGAAACGAAGGTTATGTAACTTTTTTTGAAAAGTGCACTTGACATTTTTGGCTTGTTTTTAAATATTTTTAGGGATATTGTAAGTATTGCGCGACTTTAAAAAATTCGTGTTGTAAGGTTACCTAAATGATAGTTATTGCACGATTTAATTGTATGTAAAATCACTTGTTTTGTACTGAACGTCAACAACTTCGTGTATATATACATTTTTTTATTATAGCTTCATCCTTTTTCCCACAAAGCAAGGTAATCAGAAAGAACTTAGTGTCAAGACACTCCGTTCTCCACTTTTCGCCCGAAATCGAGACTGGCGTATTGAGTGGCGGAACTCAACACCGCGCTTTATTTTAATCATTCCCCCAAGTGGTAATCGCATCTACACCGTGGGGTTTACAATCAGACGTTGTCCACTCCGCTACGACGGCCTCGATGACTAAGTGATATATAAATAATATAAAGATTTTTTGAAATTTATTAAAGTAGGTTTTAACAGTTCGCCCTCGTTACGCGCTGGTATAATTATATACGAGATATGATTATACGGTTACGACTTTCAAACCGGGTACCAAAATGACACATATCATAGCACCTAGATATAAACTAGATACAATTTCATGCAAATTTTGTAAACACACAAATGAAATAAGAGAGATTGTTTTATAGTACATGGACAAATTAAATAATTTTTTTAATACACGTCGATTTTTCCAAATAGCTAAAATACTTAAAAACATTTAAGTTAACATTAAACTATTCCGTAACCATATTGTTTAAGAGTTATGACCTAAAAGAGTCATTATAAGGCTTGAAAAATAGGCGTCATTATTATTTCCGGGAAACTTCCGCCATTAAGCACGTCGACAAAACAATTACGGTTGCTTTTTTAATTATAATAAATAAATGTGTATAATTTTACACAAGCACTTGAACAAAGCAAACAAATATATTATAAAATAATAACAAGGCAATTTTTTTATTAAAAAATTAAATAATAATATCACGCAGAACGAGAAGCAAACGAAACGTTTTAGATATATTTTTGTCAGATTCACGTATTACCCAGTATAACAGGGCATAATCAAAGAGAAACTAGTATCAAGCAAGACACGCCCGAAATCGAATATTTTAGGTCTGCTAAAGCCCTAACGATCTACAGCCATTACACAAAGAAAATAATTAAATCAGTGTTCAAAAGTAGAAAGTAGGTTTCTTTAAATATTATATAACACACGAAATTTACAAAATATTTTTTCAACAAATTTCCATTAAGCCTAACTTAGCCCTAATATTTTTTAATTATAAGCGTAAATTTTATGTTTTTATTATAACAAGGCGTATCGCGCATGTTACCTAATTTTTTTCGTTCGTATTTTCTTTTCTTACTATATATATGATCTGTTTGAACTGATTTTCTGTATATGAAACAATAATACTATAAGAATAGCTTATTTAACAGTCTTTTAATTAAACTAGAAAATTGACTTACTTTCAATTCGTCCCTAATAACTTACCGAAGTAAGTTTAAGTAAGTAGAGGTAACCAGACTTTTTTCCCATATCTCACTTTCAAAATTTTGCCGGTTTTGGTGGACCCCTGCAGCTACATTTCTACCACATTTCCAAATGGAATATGCAAGTTTTAACAAGTAACAGTCAAGCCAATATTTTAGTCTTACACTATAGAAAGTATCCAAATGTCAGCCTCCATTTTTTTTTGTCACGCTAACGTAGACTCCCGTCGTGTCTCCCGTGGACCCCTGAACTACTTGAGGAACTAACGTTTTAAAGAAAGGAAGAGTATTGTGTAATTTAGAAAAACTTCAGATCTAAATAATAAATATAAACCATATTTAATTAGTAAACATAAGGTAATATACTTTATATTCTAGTTTAGCTTCAATGAACTTAGTCTCTAAGGTCATTGTGACGTTATGATCGCAAACTACCTCTACGTAGGTTTTTACTAGTTATATCTAGAAGCCGTTACTTAACGCTTAGTGACGATGAAAATACTATCAACTATGGATATCGATTTATCGATTTTACAATTTGTTTAAATGTCGTGAGTGAAAAATTAAACATGGATCACTTTTTTACAACCATCAACTTTAATTAATAAACAGTGAGTAATACGTAAAAAACTGTTTTCGAAAGCGTAATTACTACACATATAAAAAGAAAACCAACTTTATTCATACAACAAAAATATTTTTTCATCGTATTTCACGACCAAATAAAGTTTCTTGTGTTCAATTAAGTCTACTTGTTACTTAGATGGTAAAAAGCGGCAACCAGCACGAACCGGCTTGTTTTGGTCCTTAGCGCCCTCCCTCATTACTTCCTCCCACGACAATTGCGCTAACCTTTGCTCTATTCAGTATACCTACACGCTTCCATCTCCGCCACTCAATGTCAGGTGTTTTACCTAACAAAGCACTAAAGGTCAAACTAAATAATGATGAAATACAAAAGTCGACAAATTATAATAAGGGTATGTAGGTAAAACAGAAACAAAATGCTTTTATGTAGCTATATATTAAAATATTTTTATTGCAGGTCACAATATACGTCATTTGCGAAAACATGTTTCTCTGTAGGTTACTACTACTGATTTAAAAATTTATATAGTCAATCAGAAATTGATATATATTTAAAATAATATAAATTCAAAACGTTCAATCACTGCAAACTAGTTACCGTTTATAGCCATTTACGATCTATTAAAAAGGTTGTAAAATTATGGGAATAGAGTAATTGTCCGCGACCAGGATGTAACATTGCGCAAGCGCAGCAATAATGTGTGCGACACCGTAAAATTTACGATGTCATTGGTTGCATCGTTAGCGTCCTCCATCCGTCAGGGCGTCTGAGCGTCAAGCACAGTGCAGCGGCTATATTTAGCGTGTTGGCGGCTAGACATCATAAATTTTCATAATGATCCCTCCGCCCCCGTTACCCAATTCGGACATATTAAGAGCTAATGATAAATTATCGTCCATTTGCTATCTTCGAACATTAATATTGATAAGGTGATTGCCGTCTATGATTTGGTCCAACGTTCATCTGACGGATTTGGATGATGGAGTATTTATTCACATAAGAAACACAATTCAAGATTTATTATCAATATAAAATATGTGCTATGAAATAGACATTCGAAACACATTAAAAACTTTTAGTTTTATCTGATGGTCTTGGGTTCCGTTAAACAACAAGCAACGTCATTAAAGAAACCAGAGGTAAAAAAGTTACTTGCTGCCAGTTGTTTATTTCTAAGCACAATGCAAATTGTGGGAGATACGGAGACGATAAAAAATACGCTAAATATTATTTATATTAACTCGTGGTCTGAATTTTAATGATCCAAAAATAAACAGTATGACGCCTATACTAATTAATTTTAAAAATTCGACTGGTCGCAATTAAAAATTCGACTGGTCCGTTTTTGGAAAACGAAGGTCAGCCGCAACTATGAAAGATATTTAGGTTATTATAATCTATACTTTCATGGAATGCCTTAATTCTGTTCATTAAGTAAAATATTTTGGGTATTTTTGGATATCTGAAATAAGTTAAGAAACAATTACTTAAAATGTTCAAACACTTAAGGTTTTAAAAGCAATACATAAATAAGTCGTAATTGCTAAACTTTACATACGCTAGTCAATTTGCGAAAGTAACGAATAATAGGAAGTTATCTGAAGTTAAATATATAAATAGTGTCACATTAAACGTCTAAAAATATTTGGCATTGAGCGAAACTCGTCTCATTTTGACAGATAAATTCGCTACAATTTAACCAAACTAACGACTATTTCATTCGTTTTACCTACGGCAGCTACTACTGAGTTGTGTACAGCAACGGACAATTTTTTTTTATATCCAGGGATATATATATAACTAAAGTGCAGATTTTTCAAATTCATTACAATATATTTTTACATTCATTTCATAAAATAATAAATCTACAAAGATATCTTAATTGAATATGTTAGCAATGCCTTTCTACGAAATAAAGTATGGAAAACTGAAACCTTATTTCAGTGAAATTTAATATAATTTTTGCAAATAAATATCATGAGTCCTACCAGAGCGGAGAAATTAAAATATAATTTAATCCCCGAGTGGGGATAGAATCCACAACTACAGCGCTTACAGTCTGACGCAAATTATTTATATACGAATTAATTTTAATTAGCAATAAATATTTTCTCTGGTATGTAAGAATGGACGTAAAATAATTAAATTACTTTGAAAGTGACTCACAAGTCATCGAATTAAGTTTTAATGAAAGGACAAGTCGATGGATAGGACTAGCCTGGTGCGTCAGAGGATATCGGCTATTTTCTTTAATATGATAAACCTTCAGACTTAAATAGTCGAAGCTATATGTAACTGCTTCATTTAATTTATTTTTATTACCCATAGTTTTATATTGTTTGGTGGTCAGAATTATTACACTTTCTTAATTAAGTGTTACTGTGACGCAGTCATTCATTTTGCGCATGGAAAAATAAGCATTGCGCACTAACTATTGCTTGAAAAGAAATTATGAACGCCTTAGAAAATGCTTAGGAATTTAGGAAAACTAAGTCGTAATTCATTTACTTTTATTCTAATTTGCTACTAAATGTAAGAATTTGCTCTTTATTAAATTCTTGTAGTAAAAGACTTTACGATGTCATAAGATAACGTCACACAGAAGCCAAGCACATGTGAACCAGCCAAGTGTATGTAAACCTTTATGTTTACGCGTAAATGACACACTTTATTACTTTTGTTGCGCAAATTGTATGGGATTTAAAAATAAATACATTATACTAAATTTATTAAGTGCAATCTTTTATGTTTTAGGTAATTATTAATCAGCAAGTATTTGTCTGGACACCTTATCTACTAATCACATTCAAAATTGTTGGTTTTCCCTTTATTATTATATTTATCTATCATTATAAGATAATCTTGCAACGCTGTCTTAATACACTTTTTGATATAGAATGGCAGGCGTAAGTAAGAATGAAGAAAAACGAGCTTAGGTCGAGAGAATGAGTGAAAAAAAGAATGTTAAGAAAAATATGCGAGCAAAGACGAGCGGTAAGAGAGGTTGGGCTAGCCCTCGGTTGACCTTCGTGAACTCAGTGTTGAAGATACTGAAGAAAGGTCACGTGAAAAGCATTGGGACCATGAGGATGAGGAGGAGGGCGTATATTGAAGGCGGAGGTTGAAGACTGTGGACGAGGGAAAAGACGTATCCAGGGACCGTAGTGTTTGGCGGTCCATTCTCGTCGACCCCGTTAGACACGAGTCGGGATTTAATTGTTTATACCACTTGCCAGGATGACCAGGATGTCGACACAATAACTTTAAGCATCTATTTAAATTGTTCTTTAAGATCATTTATTATAATAGATATTTAACAAATATAAATTGAAAATTGACACAATATAATAATGACACCACAATCCCGCTAGGGATAAAACGTGAAGCTATCTATAGTAAATTCGTCTTATTATGTAACTAGTCTTATAAGACAAGAGTAAGACCCATTATAATTCTTCGAACATTCATTTTGTAAAGAGATATCTATCTATTTTCATTTAGTGCTATCATATAAATGTAGTAAACAACAAAATAATATTAATACTAATTAGATTAACACATAAACCTCTGCAGTCTTACATGCTTCGATTCTTACAAACGCATATAGGTATTTTAAATATAAACAATTTTTCCGACGGGGAATAGAACCAACAACCATCATCACACAGTCATACACGTTTCAATTTCGCCAAAATAGAGTACAAATTGACATCTTTGCCTACTTTTAAAAGACGAAAAAATATAGGAAAATTCAACAAATAGTAGTCGAGTATAAAAAGTTAATCTTCTATTGTGACAGCGGCAAGGCCAGTCGGGAAGCATCAGACGACAAGTGACAAATAGTCCATCACGGACAGAGCACAACAGCGGCGGCGACTTCCGACTGCGCAGACGCGGAAACGTTGAAAGCAATTTCGCGCGCTACTGCCTCCTAAACGACATCGCTGATAACTCAAAGCTGTTTATCTATGGCGACATTGTTTTTATACTATTCATTCATAACAATGGAAATATGTGATTTAAAATCTATTTTTATACAGCACAGCGTGGCGCAGTGGGACAGTGCAGCGTCTGGCTGTAAGCACAAATGGGTGTGTGTTCGATGCCCGCCCGGGTGATTGATTATGTTTAAATTATTTTCATTTCACCGCTCTAGTAAGAGAAAGCACGGCGTTGGCTTCCGCTTCTCGACTCGCAATGACTTGAATTCCGAAAGTGGAGAACAGAGTGTCTTGAAACTAAGATCTCTCTGTCTACACTGCTATACGGGAGAAGGCGTTAAAGCTGGTTGTTGGTTTTGTTAAATTTTATGTTTCATTTCATACTCTGTCGTGGCGCCCATGAGGTACCTATGCTTTTCTTATTAAGAAACTCACAATATCTTTAAAATGGAGACAAGAAAAACATTGTCCGTATGTAATATGTAGAACTCTTTATAAAGAACGTTTAAATACTTCAGAAGTTGCGTATTACCTATAAATAGAAACCATTATAAAAGGTAAAGTAAATTAATAACTTATAATGTCAATTGATAATCGTATCTGATAGACCTGACTGGCTGCCCTTCGCAAGCCTCACTGGTAAACAAATCTCGATTTCCATACTTGGCTATTACCGTCAAGGCTTAACTAAGTTCCTTGTACTTTTTACCGGTGCCGGAAGCTTAGCGTAAATATTACTATATGTCTCTTGTTGTTTTGAAATTTATTGTTAGAATATATAAATTATGACGAAGTTTATTATTTAGTTCAAATAATGACTTTTATCTTATACAAAATCTAAAACGGGCATGGTAATTTATAATCCACGTGCCTCTGTACTTGTACAATACAATGGAAAACAAAAAGAAACTAAAAACATAACTATTAATAACACGTACAGATAGGAAAAAGGATTCTAACAAAATTCCTCGGTCAGTGCTTGTTAAGTGACGAAACAAGTCGCACTTTGTTTAACCAGTCCAGAGAAGTTCCGAGTGGATTCGAACCCGCTACACCCCAGTGTGGCATACAAACCATTAGCGTAACGATGACATCAACTATTAAACGAAAAAAGTTATACCTATTAAAACACACAGGTAGTAGGTATAGCACAATGAGTCGAAGTACCTAAGTAAACCAACTATTTGTGGGGTATTGACGCCAATGCGGTTAGTGAGCCATACAGGATAATTAAGTTGGACCATTACGAGGCATTTTCATATGAATGAACATCAAATGAGGGACATGACTAAGACGAGGTAGGTAACTATTGCAATACTAGGATCTAGCATTGGTGTGTAAATAACAACGCAATACACACATAAAAAATTTATATGTGTAAAGATAAACGACTGGTTTTTGTTTACAATCATTTGTAAAGGTTAGGTAATAATATATTGTATTTGTTTGCATTATACAAGGATATATTAAATTGTACATGTACAATGCCTCAGTGTTCATTATGGTTATGATAGTAGTTTCAATGCAAATATTTATATTTAAAAAAAATCTAAGTATTTAAGACATAGAGCTAACTAAAGTGCTTGTTTGTATAGGCGGAAGAGAAGAACGAAATGATGCCATGACATTAATTAAATATAACATACAACATTGGCAACATATATAAAAATATAACGTGTAAATAATTGCATCATTGAAATTAAGGAAAATATAGTTAGAAATATTTTTTGAAACGAGCGGAATGATGATGAAGGACACTTCATTATCCAACATTATGCGAAGATGGGTCGCTGTCTAGACAAACTTGTGTATTTATTTCGGTTGCTGCGCGTGCGTCATTCGCGAGACGTAAGTCGTAACGCGAAAAAAGCGGCAATTGTCACTACGAACAAATGCATCCAAAGCACTTGTCTCGGATCCGAGATGAGATCCGAGTTGATTGCTACGTTGTACGTAAACGTGATTGTGTGCCGGCCAACAATAACAAACTAGGTAGATTCAACCAAGGTTTAGAATATTAAGAGTTCAGGAATCTACAAAATGACTGAAAGCGTTTTCATCAATTCTTTGTTTTTTTTATAGGTTCCAACACCTTCCACATATAACAAAGTAGAATCAAAAAACAAGCACTAAAATCATTTTATACACCATGCCCCCCAAGTTGGAATCAATCCCAGTCAACACGTGAACAGTTGAACATTGTTCCACTACGTTACGATGACTCCCTTTTTGTTAATTAACCATAACTTAGTATGATTACTGTAGACATTCTTCGTTCAGCACCATTTCTCTTAATTCTAGTTTCTTAGGACATTACGTCATCCCTATAAACAAAGTACCTAAGTGGACTAACAACACTAAATGTGACTTGACGATAATTGTTATTCTCATGTTTACTTAAAGTTTAACTGCGTCATTCAATTTATTCCATAGTTCTTAGATAAAATAGATGTTTTACATATCCTAAAGTATAGGTAAAGGACATATGGCTTAAAGTTCAAAGCGAATCTTGTGTTTCTACCACATATACATGTGCCTAAATGTATATTATACTTTAATATACACATATATTTAAAGCTGCCCTTTTGTGGTTTTTTACTATTAAGTTAGCAGATTTATTCCAAGCAAAAAGTTTGATTTTAATTATAATGTTATAACAATTAATTCTTTGTTATTTTTAACTAAATTCTATTAAATACATATAACGTAAATCTTTGTAATCCGTCTGTGAATCCTGTTTGTAAAGTGTGCCAATAACTTGTGCACAAGTGATCCATCACGGTTTCCGGCTCGGGGTCAGTGGCCCGCCGCGCCGCCAGCCAGCATCGACTCTTCTCTGGAACGCTGACTGGTTACGATGGGTAGGTCACACGGAATACCTCACATCTATTGTATTCATCTATATAAACAAAACGCCACCTTTTGTTTACCACACGGAGGAACTAATAATAATTGAATAAAAAACATTTACGTGAATGGGGAACGAACCTACAACCCGTAAAACACCCAGACATTTCCCCATGCCACCATAATGCCGTCAATATGTATAACTCCACATGTACCTTACACTTTCCATATATTAGCAGCTTATCGACGAAACCGAACGGACTTTGTAAATATATATCTGCGTCATTATCTACATATGCAGTTAAATTTAGATTTCTTTACGATAACAGTTTTGATAACGTTACAATAATGCTCAATGAGTTTTCAATATTTACGTATTCTATATATATTCTGTAACTTGAATAGTTTATATGAATAAATTGATTGGTGCTTTAAACATGACTTGAGATGTGCTTTGACATGTATTTTCAAATGACAACTTTAGTAATAGAACGCCTATAAATTATTAATATATATATATATATTTACACAAATTACCGATATATATATATATATATATCGGTAATTTGTGTTTGAAAAAACAATAAGTGTTTGTTATTGAAGACACTGTTTAGGAGCGCTAGGGTCATTTTTTGTGCCATGGCTAGAACTCTTTTAACATTTATGTTTCTAACACATATCCCATATTTTCCAATATTGTGTTCTTTGCCAAGTTTTTGTTTACCAAATTTTTCCATTAAAGTCTCCCATTACTATAGTGTTTCTTTCAGTACCTGCTAACAGTTCAGATAATTTAGCATAAAAAATGCCTTTTACTTGTTCTTCTGCTGCTTCCGTGGTGGCATGCACTTGAATAATGCTCCATACCTCCTCATACCCTGTCAGTGCAATTTTAAGTACGGTTATTCTTTCTGAAACTCCTATAAAATCTACAATATTTTTCTTAAGTTCTTTTTTATAATAGACCCGACACTGTTTGGACCTTTTGTTTGTCCAATGTAGCATAGTATAAAGTTATTATTTTCTAAGATTTTAGTTCCCAATTTTCTCACTACTCTTAAGCCAAGGATATTCTATTTAATATGTAGTAATAAACTTATATCTGTAGGGATATGTTTCTTCACCCATCACATAATATAGTCTGTCAAAAAGACAGGATCTTCCGGCCCGCATAATGTAGGAGATATGAATATACCACTTGAAGTCTATTGAGATTAGTTATGTATTTTAACACTAAAAAACAAACTTTTAAGACTTTACATTTTCATATTTTACTGTTTCAGTACTTTTAGTGTTATAAGATTCCAATTAGACTGCAGACATTTGGCCGTGAAATAAAATAGTTTTATTAAGGATAAAAACTATTTTAAGTTCCTAGTGACGTTACGTAAACAGAGTAACAACCCCATTGTTACTCTGTTTACGTAAACATTTACACAAACCAAAATATATATTTATAAATTTCAATGTAATTAAATTTAATAAAATTATGGAGCATTGACGTCAATGAACTTTTTTGCATAATTTTGGCAACTATATATTGCAACACTCGGCCATGTGTTTTTTAGTATTACGCAAGATCTACTTGAAGGTTATTATGCAAAATTTTGAATTTTTAATTTTTTTATGACATAAAATCCTAAAAAACATTTAGTTACAATTGAAGGGAATATACATGGAGCAGTATCATTTGCAATAAGACTGTTTACTGAACCGTTAAATATACACCTAAATCATTATCGCAACATAATTTATTTCTGTTAACTCTTTGAACATGACACGATAGTATAAATCTATTTAATAAGTGTATATAACTTACTATAAGACGAATCATGTACTGTAAACACATAAAGAATACATCGAGGAAAAAAACTATTACTATATTAATGAATATAACCACCACCCTAAATAAATATTGTTTATATGTATTTTATTATAAAACAAAAAAATAATAAACACACAAAAAAAAAACCATTAAATTAACATAGAAAAACTAAATGGAATAAATGTCAAACGAGCGGTAACAAAGTTTGCGTCAAAAGGAGTAGCACACGAGCGCCACGCGGCCGCTACATGTCTAAACAATCAAAATCAAATATGTGACGTCTTATCTAATGAGACTATTTATACACATACAATTAAAAATAACGCGATAGCGTCGACATACATTGATTGTTTAAGATATACGTTTGTAGACGATGAGTTATAACTTATAACCTAATTGTTGACATGCACGTGCGTAATGAAACCTGGTGTGTGACTTTATTAGATCCTTCTGGTTAGACAAATCGCATTGAGCTCTCCAAACACACATGGTCTGTAAGTAAGCGAAGAACGGAAAAAATTATAAATAATATTAACCTTGGATCCAAGATGTAGTCTATTATCATTGACTGGTATACTGTTGCCAATAAACCTGACATAGTTCTAGTAGACCGAATGGCGCGCAATGATGATTGATCATTGACATTGCTTTTTTACATAAAAACAATCTAGCAAAGGCAGAAACGTTAACAAAATATTAGGAATTTCCCTTACGCCCCCGCTAGATTATCGTAATGTGAAATTACGATGTGCCTATTATTATGTTTATAATTGATTCAGGAAACAGCTTAGTAACGAAAAGCTTTACGAACGAATATGACAGAAACAAACGAATATCTCAAGAGGCTTTCGCTTAACTTTTGGACCAAGAACCAGATGCAAGCAGGTATGCAGAAGGCAGTATTACTTGTAACGACGCGTATTATTAGGAGGTTCCTGATTCTAGAGCCTTAGTCACGAATGGCCTGTAATCGTATTGCGCTGTGAATTTTTTTTATATTTTAAATGTATTTTTTTATTTATATTTAACATGTAAATATAAATAAATAATCTTTAGTGTTCTTATACTAAAAATAATATATGTTGATATTATATCCAAGAAAAGAAACTACGGAAAATCTGTAAATTTAAACTAAACGGGAGCTTTTTCTTAATTGTATTTTAAAAATGTTATATAATTAATGTGTTCCTGTACGACGAAAAATGGTAACATTTTCTTAAAACTTAAGATTTACCAACTTTGTTGTTTAAAGTCCGAACTGTTTCTAACCTACCATATTCGACATTTACCGTGTCTCTTCGAAGTAAAACATATGTTTTACCGAGATATAAATTTAATAAGTTAATAATCTAAAGAATAATGATCAAAGAACAATTTGGGCATTTACCATTAAAGCTGATACATCTTATACATAAAAAGAGAGTATACTTTGTCTGTATTTGTGTTTTTTTTGTATTTTCTTAGAAACTGTTGTAAATAGAATTGCTAATTGCGACATACGTAATTTATAGTACCTTTCATTATTTTTCTAAGCTTTGATTTATAAAGTATTGAATAAGTATTAATTAAGTATTAAACAACAATTTTATATAGCATTGTTTCTTGGTCGTTTTCTTTTCTTCATGAATCGATTATTTAATATACAACGTATCACGGTGGTTAGTTTGCTAAATTGAATGTTGGTACTTTCTAATCGTGACACAAAGAAGCTTTAATAGCTGCGAATTCTACAACCAAAATTGATTTTCTAATTTATGTTATGTTTTCTGCTTAAACTTGTGTAAATTCAAAGTACTTCGGCAAGTGGCTAGCTAGAATTACATTGTGAAGGAGAACGAAATAATCTTAGTATAATTCTAAAAGTAAATCGTGACAACACACATGAAGTAATTTGCGGCGATATCAACCGAAGAAAATGATAAGAACTGAACACGGATACGATACGCACACACACACAGAGCATCGTGCGGACGAGCGCGCACTCACAACAGCGCGCGATAAAAATAGCAACACCGATAGCGCAAACACACCAACACACGCCCACACGCTGTACGTGAACTGTAATAAAAACATACATAGGCACATCGAGTGCGCTATGAATAAGACACAAATTGAAATGGAACCATACGACTTGTTTATATAAACGCCGGGTCGGCCAGGGGATGGCGGCAGCGCCGGACTAGAGGCATTCGCCTCTAGAAAGCTGTTTGCGAAAATATTTGGTCCCGACGAGATAAGGAGTCCAGATCTGCGATCTGTCCACAACTAGAGCCACCGGACCAGTACCGGTTATGTCTAGTTCCAATAATAGTCCGAGGAGAGAAGAATGCTAAAGGATTGCGGACTCACCTAAATTGATAACATACATGGCTTGGGAGCGCTCGAGCCGCTGCGCGTGCTCCACGGCCTGGTAAAGTCCGGAATCCACTTTAAGCACTTTGTAAAACTGTATCACAAACGGTATCCACTGCGCTCGACGTAAGCATCTTATGTCGGCCGCGGCACGACACGACACGGGACGGCACTGTACACGTCGCGCGAGCTCGGACGACAGGCAGACACTGACTGCCTACTCGGTGCTCCACTGGCGACTAACGAGGCGCGGCGCGGAGAGGCGCGGGCGCCGCGCTGCCCGTGCGCCTCATTCACGCGCTTACCGGCCGCCGCAATGGCCGCGCCCGCATCGCTTTTCTTTCAAATGACGAAAATCTTGGCAGCAGCACAGCGGCGTGTGCCAGAGGCGAATGCAACTTTCCGAGAAAACAAACTTACATGAGACTGACACCAAACAAGCGATGACAACATCATTGTTAACAGAGGATTCGCTTCATTACAAGTTCACGATCTAGAAACTTGTATATCACATACTGATGGATTGACTGTTGATTGGAGACAGTTCTAGTTCTCAATATGTAAACTAATGTAACATGCGCTCCACTACAATAATACTGAATTACTTAGTCTGGTCATAAATACTGTTATAATTAAAAATAAACAAAATATTACTTGCATTAAGAAATTAGGTGTCGTGGCTAATACAATTTTTAAAATCCTCCATACGCTTGGTATTTGGTTGTGTACCGGGCTATTGATAGGTACAATGAAACCTCCTCTAAGAAAAAGAAAAAGATCTAACCGTCCATGTAGTGTTCTTACGAAAAAGGCGATCAAAGCTTTAAGAGAAAGAATTGAGCGCTGCTCGCTCTTGCGCGCTTCTTAGAGCAGGCCTTCAAGGGTGCCCATCACCACCAGAGACAGGCGGCGGTAGCCAGAAGTGACTTGCTGGCTCCCGCCGCCAGGCTTCACGGAAGATTGGAGTTCCCGTGGCCTCGACTAGCGGCGGTCGAGGTTCACCTCGTTTTTTTGGGTATACGGACGGCCTATCTGCCAGTCCGGAGTTCCACATAACCACGTCCGAGTCCCCAATCGGACTGGTATCCATAACGGACTTCCTCAAGTTAAAAAAAAATAAAAACCGCACTTGCAGCCTATAGGAGACGCACTGGTCATAATTTAAAAAACCAGCATAGCTTAAGTAGTTCTTTTAATTAACGTTACGCAATGGGAGGTCACAGAAGAATTGTTTACAGATGAGGATTTTTTTTAATTGAGCAATATTTTAACAAATAAAATTACCGTATTTATGCTGTAAGCTTCCTAATTAGTCAACAGTGTACAACGTGGGCATTATCCGACTTCAGTGACGGTTTGGTTTGATGTTACCTATGAGGGAGTGACTTGAGCCATATTTTTGTGAAAAAGGTATCAAAAATCAGCACAAGTGTATAAGTTAAGTTGGCGTTCTTGAGAAGGTAGTTAGGCCTCTTAACAACACATGTTCAATAACGAAGAACTGTCCGGGTCATAAAGCTTGATCCGAACTTCATCAGAGCTGAAGACTGGCCATTATCTAGTCCTGATCTTAATCCACTGGATTATGATTTATGATTATTTTTAGAGAGTAAAGCTTGCTTTAAACGCCAATATAATTTGGAATCCCTAAAACAATCCATACGATACGATACGATGGCAGTGAAGAGTTTTCCCTTAAAAAGAGGCGTCTTGCTATTGATAACTGGTATCAACATTTGAAGGACTGCAGCCAACGGAGACCACTTAGCTTTATATATTTTTTATGATTTTATATGAATAATAGCACACTGTAATAGTAATAAATGTTACGATCAATAAAGAAAATGTTTTTCTTTTTAAGGCATGAATAAGTATAGTAAATACATACGTTGGGTATCGATTGGTGTAAGCTGAGGTCACGGTTTACGAGGATAAGATGATAACATTTTACCTGTAGACGTGACTAACCTCACGGGTTTAAACAGCGGATTGCGAAAACTAGCACGACGCGGACACTCAAAGAAGCCAACCGGCAGTAAGTATGCCAAACATACGAGTTCGTATATGCGCATGAATTTAATAATCAGGCGACCAAGACCCCCAAAAAAATCCTTACATAAATGTGTTGAGCTACAAATTGTAAAATATTAACGTAAACAAAACATATTACAGAAAAACATATTTTTAGAAACGTTCAAACACATGGCTTAGGCCGCCTGGACTATTTCTAAGAGACGCGGGTGCGAATCCCGCTGCGTTCAAATTTTTATACGTTTTCTAACAGTATGTTTTCAATTTCCTAAGTGTGTAATTAACACTAAAAATGTTAAAAATATTATAGAAAACAACAATTAAATCTACAATGAAAAGTTCTCATAGCGAATACTCATGAAACGGTATAATAAATATAGGAAGAAGTTGCTGATTTATAAATTATTTATTTAGGAATTAGTTACGTTACCTTCAAAATAGTTTAATATTGTTTGGAAACTACAACACATAATTAATTTGAAGCAAACTTGATGTTCAAAATGTATTCTACTACACTAAAAAAATATACTTTTTTTAGTTTTTTTTTTTCTTTATCTATATTTTTCAGGTTTGTATGTGTACATACAAACCTGAAAAAAACCGTAAATCTAGATTCATAAGTATGTCTCTATCTTTTTATTGATGCGACTCCTCAAAGGCATCTGACCGTGTACAATATAAAACTTAACAGTAAAATAAGTTCTCTCGCGAACTAAAAGGTTCGCGTTACGAAATTATCTCAGCGTCAAAGTCGAGGCCACGTCGCGGTGTCAACGTGACGCGCTGCCGTGAAATGTTACAAGCTTGTTACTAGAAATGATATTATTAGAAATACCATTATTTATACAAAATAAATTAATAACAACTGTTTTATATCGTATGTAATTAAGTATATAATAAAATCGCTTGAAATTCATAAAAAAAATTACTTAAACAATAGGTATATGATAATTCACTCATTTGCATTATAAACTCACTCTGACAATAATACATTTGGATGTTTTTATCATATTGTTATTATTTGTTACTAAAAGACTTCCTTACTAACAAGTGGTCTGGTTTTGAAATTCTCATCTCATCAATTAGTTCATTGGTTACCATAGCTCGACCAAAAACGACCAAACAGCTTGTATGGGAAAATTATCATGTCTTTACTATTTTAAAGCGCGGCGATCTCAACTCAATCTCACTCAACACGCAATGTTTCGATTTCGGCCGGAAAATGTAGAAGGAAGTGTTAGGTTTTAGTTGTCCATCGCGCTAAGGGGGAAAAAATGTGAAGCTGCTTTGTTTTTTAAATTATTTAAAATAAAAAGCACATCAAAATACAACAGCAAAGTTTTAAAAACTATATGTAGTATACGTACAAAACTCATAGCTATAGGACGTTTCAGATATCAAATATATTGCAAACTCGTATGGAGACGTAGTAGTATTCGAACGCGCGCCGCTTGGATACCATCCAATCCCTATAACGATCGTATAGCTAATAAATAAGATGTTATCCAAAAGGTGAAAATAAAAAATTCAAAAATTCGCACAGATTTTCAATACAAAATAGTTTAGAAATAATTACGAGTATCTAAGTGCTATTTTATAATAGCACTTACTTAAATATTTAAACATTAAGAGAATTGGGTCCCGAACATCGTATCACGCACTTTACGAAAGTTAAATATTTCTCAGTAGCGAACAAACGATTGCCGCTATCAGTAGCCAAATCATCGGCGGTGTCTTAATAGGTACGTCATCGTAAGTACAACTTTATAATGTTAGTAGGCACCTACAAGAAAATTATTTAGACACGGATAATAATTGAACGTAGCAGGAGGAGGCTCCGTTTCCCACTTTCCGTCCGAAATCAAGACATTGAATGCTGAGTGGCGGAACACAACCCTGCGATTTGTCTTGCTAGAGCGGGGAAATGAAAATTATTTTAAATATGCTTAAGTATACTAAGAAGACCTTGCGGCGCCACGATGGTCACAAAATTATTATAAGTAAAATTATTTTTTGTTAAGATTACATATCTTCGTATTCGTATCTATAGACATTAGATACTAAGGCGCCTAGAGCACGAGTCCTTTTTTATCTTGTCATTTTACACACCACAAAATATTATTATTTGGCGGAAGTGATAAATAAAATGTAATAGATAAACATATAAGTTTATGAATGTATACATTCATAAAAATGACATCATGTACCTACTGTTTTACATTGTACTTTATGGCCTACAAGAAATAACTTTATAAGTCTTATGGAAGCAGTCAACTCGTTTTTAGGAGTATAAAATTTGGCATATGTAAATATTACCCACATGATCATCATATTCGATAAAAAGTGACATACAAGTTGCTATGACAACGTGTATTTTAGTCGTCAACAGGTCCTCGAATAATAAAATAAATCTTGCTATTTTTAATAATATACACCACAATGTGTTATATGGAGATATAATATTAGTAAGCATGTCAACTGTTCTTAAAATCCAGAAAGAAACTAATAAATAAGAAGCTGCGTAGGCAGAGCGAGCGCCAACCCCGATCATCGACTTCTATTGGTGTGATATAATGATTGTACTCGTATTGTACATTCATAATTCATAACTTTTTCGTTAATGAATCAGTTATCAATGAAACTGAAGTGATAACAGAAGAACTGATTAGAAGGAAAATTTTTGCCTAGCGGCGCGTAACAAGATAAGATAATCAATAGGGAACAGTACAAGTTTTATCTTTTTATTTCAGAATTTTTTAGTAGCAAAGTTTAATTTAGCACACATTTCCAAAAACAAATGTCAATAAATCCTTATTGGCATTTATGTTATCAGTGTTGGCTTGAGAATATGCAATGTCAATTGTTGCCAAACGCGAAAGTATGTGAAGAAGTGATCGGTGTCCGTAAGTTAGCGATGTTTAATCATATATTCTATACCATCATATAATCTATACATATTATCTTCAAGCTTCCTCCTCAAGATTAGAAAAATACACAAGTACCTACCTGCCAATTACGCGCTGAATATTACAGTTTTTGTTTTATTTGGGGGTATTTATTCCCTCACGTAATTCGAAGGTTTCAATTTTTATCAATTAAACATCACTTTCAACAGTTCGTACTCTTTTTGTGTTGTACTTCTGGTGTTTTGTTATTATTAGTCAAATTAATTTCAGAATTGATAAAAGAAAGTGAGAATGTGATAGTGATAATAGAATATTATTATGTTTCACAGAAATTATAGAGAAGATTACGACGTCGAGACTTGTGCCGTAATAAGCATCGCCGGGAACCGTCTTATAGGGAGTCCAGTAGACTTGAACGTCATCGGATCAGACAGGTTAAATTACCTTTTGGAATTTATATGAATATTGCGGATGATTTTTAGTCGGGAACGGAGTGTTTTGATACTACGTAGCCAGAGAGATCTGGCTACCCTGCTATGCGGGATAAGCCGTAAAGCCGACATGAAAAATCATGTTAATGTAAAGTGATCCAAGAGATTTTATCACGTGTATAATTTGCACTAATATGTGTATATTCAATACCAATAAAGGACATTACTTATTAGTGATAAAAAAGGAGAAAGTTATTGCGTGTTAATTTGCATTGCGGGCAGTTTATTGGGCTGCCACTTTGCTTATCGACGTGAAAATTTTATATACAGTAGGTTTTTAGGTAAGTTTTTAGTAGTAGGTATTTTATAGTAGTAGTAGTTAACCCTCTTCCCGTTAACCGATTGATTTGAATTTGGTATACGCCTTTGATTCTGGTGACAATACAATTATCCATATTCAATATTATTGTGAATCCAAGATGGCCGCCGCTACAAGATGGCGGACAACTTAGTTTTTTTAATCCCATCAATATGGGTATGAAATGAAAGGGCTTATCAAGTAAAATTCAGTGCACTATACAAAATCAAAATCAAAGATGGCTACTGCTACAAAATGGCGGATAATGTAGTTTTCAATCCCATAAATATGGGTATCAAAATAAAGGGCTTGGTAAGTATAATACAGTATACTATACAAAATTACAATATGAATCTCCCACCCAAGTCAAGTTTTACAATCGAAAGACATGGCATGTGACTTCACCCACCGGTTATCATTTAATTATTCAATGAATATGATACAGGTCATCCAAAATTCATTTAAAGTGGACGTGCCCCATGATTTTGTTTATGTTTAATCAATGCATATGTTTAAAATTTGTATATTTCAAATAGACATCATTTGTCATAGGTGTTTACATAAATGTATATTGCATTTTTAGGAATTTATGTGACCACAGATATATCCAGAAAGTGAGTAGGTTACTTACTAGTAGTTACTTTATTTTGAAAATATAACAATATATACATATTGGTACCCATGACTGTATCCATAAAATTATTTTTTAGCTTTTAGTACATTTATCTGCAATATAAAACCGTTTAACTTAAAATTTTTTTTTTGCTTTTTTATTACATACGTAATACCAGGGATTTTGATTTATTTAAATTATAAAAAAAATATGCATAGATTGCAATGCGTGCTTTGCTTATTGACGTGAACATTAAGCACATATGTAAATTAGTAAATACATTATCATCGGTTGTTATGTACTATTAAATATTATTATTGTAAATTATTATGAAATATATTATCACGTGTATGGATTACAATGCGGGCAGTTCTTAGGACTGTCACTTTGTTTTCTGATACGAAAATGATTATTATTTAAGACAAAAATAATAAAAAGAAAAGTGCCATTTTAGGCAACACATTAATTAACAATTTACAAGACGCACATACTCAGTTACAGATTAAACCTGTGAAATTCAGAATGCTGTACAAAGTATATATACATCATACATTACTCGATTCCCGGAGATATCATCGTTACCGCAGCCAGGTAAACATCAACCGATTACACCTAATACTATGCTACTGGGCTACGCCAGACCTGCTGAGCTCTCTGTATCTATGAGCCTACTGTGCCTACTTGTTTGAAATCACAGCTTCTGCAACCACAGAGACTCCGACTGCAGAAAGTACATTTTCTCATGAAACTCTAGAACTAGGTAGTACTGTTATAAATATATGACATTAGAATTGTTCAGTGATGATCTTTCGGAGGGGGAATACGTACAAAACGTAGGTTCAAGACGTACAGTCCGGTCTAACTAAGAGACTGCATCTAATATCATCACATTACCGGACTTTCTAAAGGGCATACGTAAATAATTTGTGAATATTTTTTTCCTACCAGCAAATTCTGCCTGAGTTTATGTTCTAGAGCCTCCTAGGCCTGCAGTAGAAAGTGCTGTGACGAAACAGCACGACGGCATCGACCCAGCAGCCGTTAATAAATTATACAGTGTGATATACGGGTAGACTCTGCCGTTATTAAACTGTGGCTAATTTTATCTAACTGGTTCAGCACTTATATTAAATGTTTCGAAGTTTCCGTATTTCACCCTATATTTCAAAGTTATATTTCTTGTAATAATACATTTTCTCAAACAGATACTATAGGACTGAGCAAAAGTCTCAACGAATTATTAACACCGATGCTAAATCTGAATGTCAACATTTACATATATATCGAATATTAAACGATATATTATTACCATTAGTAGGACATACATACATTTTGTGTTTGAAAAACGTTTTTACTGCAAAATATTAATTTACTAGTCTGAGATTCATCGTTAATAAGGAAAAAAGTATTCTTTCCTCAAGAGCCAAATTTTTAAGCCAAAGCACAAATATTTAGGTTGCATAATTATCACACAAAAATTCCAACTTTATGTTCGCTCGTTAGGAAAATTAAATCTATTTAAAAATATTTGCCTGTGTTTAAAAATATATATTATTCCAAAATTACAGTATATACTCGCCAATTACGCACTGTAACATTGACATTGTTTTTTTTTATTAGAGGATATGATTACCTTCATGTAATTCGAATCAAACTTTAATCATTTATTTCGGAACAGAGCTTATTATTTAAATATTTCACCAATATATGGAAATCTTTTCGGTAGAAACTTTTCAGATAATTATGACAGAACTTCATCATATATATATAGCATACAATTTTGATATATTAATAAAAATCAATACTAAATTAAAGTTAAAAAAATATTATGTCAGCACTGTAATATCTGGAATTTATACTCACTTTAAAATCATGCATGTTAGATGACCTAATGCCACACTTTGACTTAACAGACCAAGTAGATAAATCCCACTAGTGGGATCGAACCTTCAACTGTTGTGTTCAAAATCAGATACTACGTCTAAGTCCGTTAGCGTCAATTGAAAATCATAGTGGCCAGTTCATGTGTTCAGCTATCAAACGATCATCAGATATTTAAAGGCGATGAAACAGCGGGTCTAGTCGGCGCCTCAATCGGACGTTACTCACAGTCTCACACATTACCGGCATAAAGATTAATAACGCTATGTTTACTTTTGCTATCAACTGACTCAACCCTTGGCTGGACGCCTGCCGGCCTGGAGCCTAGGGCACAACACTGAGGAGTGATCACTCGGAACACACAATATACAGATATTAATAAATATTTGCTCATAACCAGATGCGTGATGGAAGCCGTCGTCGCGCAGCGGGACAGTGTCCGAAAGGCGATAATTGTGTGTTTGACTCCACTCAAGGGAATGAATACATTTTTTTTTACCCCTTCGGTCTAGTAAAACAAAGCGCGGCATTAGGTTCCGCCACTCAATCTTCCCTGCTATATGCGAAAAAGGCATGAAGTCAAAAATAAATAAATATAAAGAAAATGAAGCTTAATTGTAAAAAAGAAGTCAAATACATAATAAACACAGAAATACAAAGCTGTATGTTTATAAGCAACAATAAAAAATATTTTGTCCTAAAAACTGAAAATGTCTATAGAATTCAAGAAAGTAACTACTGCTGACTGCGCATGTATGTAGTCGTACACAGCATCGTAACTGATTTGTAATAAGTACTTATTAGATAATTATGAAAACAAAGGCTATTTCAGGATTAACAAGAAAAGGCAGCTCGTCATGGCAGGCGCCGGTGGAGACGGACGATTTACGCATCGACGAGAACGCCGCCGTCTGACACCGGCGCCGCGCGCCGCTCTCTGAAATAACTCACAACTCAACACATTAAATAATTTAACTTAATCGATAACATACGTGATGCAGACCTTGAGGCCAATGTCCAAGGGCCTCTACATTTATTATGAACTATTTATAAAATTCAAATGGCATAATTACTATGTATTAGAATTTTTGACTATGAACTTTGAAATTTATTTGTAATATAAATTTAATAGGCCCATACTATTTCGACACAATGAGAAAAAAAAAAGAAAACGACAAGTAGCATCATATTACTAATAGACTGAAGATATAAATAATGTGTTGCTTATTAATAACGAAAGCAAATAAAATATTTTTTTATTATATTTTTCTTTCTATAGAAAAATCTGTGTGTTCACTAATGAAAGTAGATTATGTAACCTATACATATACTATATGCTAAAATGATGTTTTACATAAAACGTATTATAAAAAATAAAAAAAAATAGTGTGTTTCGACTGTATCTATTTTCGCAGAAGATGACGCGCGATGGTCCGCGATGGTGAATCACACAGGGAAATCCAACTTCCGAGGTGTGACTGTCACCGTTGTTGGTGGCTCTGGCTTCGTGCGTCAATGTTGGCCTAAATCAGCTTTTTACCAGTTGTTTATTTCTAATTTACACGTAATGTTGTAGCTGTCATTGTAATAAATAACATACTAGGTAGAACAGAGTTTACAAAATTATATTATAAAGAAAACCCGTTTCAGAATATATAAGTCTTTGAAAAGCTATATTTTTTTAGTCTTGAGAGCTATATTTAAGACATTAAAATTACATTTAATATTTTCAAAACATTCAAAAATTTAAAGCTTAAAACTACCAAATGTATTTTATTGTTTATAGGAGTATATGTAGTTTGTTACCATAGTATCATAGTACGAAAGGTAAAATCAGTTCTTCGGCCAATACTTTCTCTTTATCATAAATAAATTACTAGTTAGGTTATGAACCATACATAATGAACTTACTAGTAAGGTGTTGTTCTTATAATAAATAAAAGCTATAACAAGTATGATATAATATGAACAACCAGGTAAATAGTTTAACAGATATAGAATATAATAATAAAAAGCGCATAAGTAAAAAGGATAATATTGAACATACAAGATGTTTTAGGTTAAAGTCTATATTGATTTTCCTTAAACTATGAAAGACCATGGTAAAAGAGGTTATTTTATCGAATTAGCCAAACTAAGACATGTTTCCCATAAACTGTTGATCGAGTTCAGTACATCATAACTCCCAGAAAAAAATTTAAGACCGAATTTTATGCTATTATATTTTTTCCTTACTAAAAACACATATTTAGTGGAGAGTGTGAGTTATTGACTGAGTAAGCGTGTTTCTGTCTCTATGTATGAGACAGAGAGAAAATGCGCGGAGATTATGACAAGTTACTTTAATCCATGGTGATATAAGACAACTTTACGCCTTTTCCCGCATAGCAGAATGGTCAGAGAGAACCTGTGCAATGTAAGTGTAGTGTAGTGGGTGAGCCTGAACGCACTCCTTTGTACACTTTGAACCTGAAATCGAGACATCGCATGGCAAACTCAACGCCGCGATTTGTCTTGCTCACTAGATTGCAAAAATTTAAATAAATTAATTACAATCACACAAGCGAAGGAAATCAAACCCCTATTCAATAGCAATAACAGCTTGACGCTGTCCCCGCGCCCCGCGCTACGATGGCAGAATATGAGAAACTAGTTATAATCAAAAAAATACGTCCATAATAATCAAAAAATTATTTATTTTCATAATTTTTTGGTTCCCCACCCCTCACGAAATGTTGACGACCTCTAAATTCCAAAATAATTTAATCACGTTCGCCTTCAAAACAAAAACCAAAAACCGGTCACGGCAAATGCGATATTTATCTAAAACATTTAGAAATACATCCATACAAGTGATTTATATGCAAGAGTTACACTTACGAGAGGTTTACTTTGTCGGTAGTGTTTTAAAAGTACAACAGTACCAATACTGTAACCAGAGATGATTTGAAGGAAGTGTAAAGATTTTATTCACCTTAACGCGTACTTACTACTGTACTTCAATTATATGTATTTGCCTAAATAAAAAATTAAAAAAGTTCAATATTTCTTGTAAAAACAGAGAGAAGCGTTCCTTGAGAATTTTGTTCCTCAAAAAAGGAGTTAAACAATAGAATCCATAATATCTAAATAAAATAACAATATTCTAATATTCCCTCCAAACTTTTTGCCCATCTTACAATAACTTAGATTTAGATGGAACTTGAGTGGCACCCTTTGTAAAAGGAAAACATATAACAATATGTTGCAAAATATATTGAATAAGGAACACAAGAAAGCCGATCCCATGAAAGAATATCAAACCATATTTAATAATTTACAAGATAATTAACCTTGTAACGAATAAATTTTCGGAACACGTGTATCTACATCCTATTATTTAAACAATTATAGTGAAAAAAGGTAGTAGTCTAGTAGTGTGTTGCCGCGCATATAAACCACGTATGGTTTCATGTGTGACCGAATATACTGTATCTATTATGAGGATATTTCTTCTTAAATAAAATGTTATATTTAAATATTTTTGGCATTTAGTTTAATAGAATTTCGACTTGGCTGGATATACCCGATGGCTTAGTGGTCAAAGACGCTTGAACGGTTTCGAGTCCCTATATGTAAAAATTTTTTTATGTCTTCATTAAATGTTTTTACCAAAGTGTGTGACAGAATATCAATGGAAAATATAAAGCATATTTACTTTACGATATAATAGACTACACGATATATTAGTTCCATTCGGAGAAGAGCTATTGTACTACAGAGTCTATGCATTAACTGCTTTTTTGAAAAATAAAAAAAAGGCTTTCAAAATCATTAAAAACATAAGCGCCTAGCTCGAAACATTGTGATGGGTTGCCAATATAAATTAAACTCAACTGCATAATACACGAGTAAATGCAAGCAAGAGATAATTTTCATATCATCACTTGACAGTTCTAAGAATGTGCGTGAGCGTGAGAAGAATACCATACTATACTAATTAGGTTGCACTACTGATGCTGCATAAGAGCAAGGTGCATGTCCCTATAGGTATTTAGTAGGTACATTTATGTGTACATCAGACCATTTTGATTCCCCATTTGGGTGAAAGATTACATATATTTTTTCATATCTCCGCTCTGGTGACACGCAATATCTCAGGATTCGGTGGAAAGTGACGTACACCCTCTTGACACTAGGTTATCTTTGCCTATCCTACTATGCGCGTAAAAAAACAATATACTTTTAAAACCTACACAACATATCTGTGTGTAGTGAATTGAAAAAAATCTTGTAATCGATAGACTCACACACACACATTATAATTAAAAATGTGAACCTTGAAGCGCTTTTTAAGTCCGTGTATCTAAATAGCTGCTACGTATGCACACGTGTAACACAACAGTACAAACGACTTTTCGATACCCTTAGATTCAAACACTTTTTGTAAGCAACTTATTTCCTATAGTAGGATAGGCAACGAGAACCTAGTGTTAAGAGACTCCATTCTCCACATTTCGTGTAAAATAGAGACATTGAGTCTGTGGCTGCAAAAGTGGCTGAACTCAACACCAGACTTTGAATCAAACCCACAATAGCGATTACAATTAGACGCTATCTCATTACGCAATATCCTTAGTTACAAAATTGATTTTCATTAATAAAGCATAAATTCAAAATATTTATTCATATTTAACAGTCATTAAAAACATTTAAAAATCATCTTTTATACTCTAAAACAATGCAATAATATTAAGAAATATGAACATTTCTGCAAGGCTATAAATTCTTATGAGAATCCAATTAAATTATCTAGGTGCCGTTTATAAATTAAAACATTCCGTTATACATAAAAGAAGTGATCAAAAACTAGTAAGCGAATGTCATGCAGAAGTACACAAAAAAGATGTCACCTGATTTTAAAATTCGAGTAAAAAACTATTCATGTAAGAAAATAAAATATTATATTAGCAGTGTTTACCTGTTGTTGATATATTTGTGCTCGGATTGACTGACATTGCGTTAAAGTTTTAAAAAATGTTCCTTCACAGCACTGTCACAACAATCATTTACTAATATACTCGTATACTAAATATGATACCATTTCATACAATTTACAATGAATCATATAACACTAAGCGTTTTCAAAAGTTGTGAATAGATCAAAGTTATTTAGTAAACAACACTATAGCAAGTACTCGTTAGTAATTTGTGGAATATAACATTCTGAGTGAGTGGTGAGCTGAAGCGCAAGACACACGCTCTTCCCGGCGGTCAGGCACCAACTGTCGCGTACCGGGTGCCACGCGCAAGGGTTGGGGGTGAGGGCGGGAGAAGGAAGCACAGCCTCCAACCAACAATAATTATGTAAGGAGGGTTGTTGCTATTTTTAGAATTAAGGCGTACACGTAACTACGTGAAATTTACAATGTTTTAAGCCAAGTAAGTATTTGCAGTCTATTTGTAGAGCTCATTCCTCAGTTTCACAAGTAGCAGCAGCCCCGATGTTTTCTTTTCTCTCTTTCAAATGAGCTAGATTTTCACTTAACAGTTGCAATACCTACGTAATTGAAATTAACAGTTTTCAAAAAAAAAGCTGTTCATAAAATAAATCAATAAAAAATATTTAAATCATTATATCAGAATACTAATTACAAAGTTCGAGTCAAGTTGTTAGTCCTTAGAAAAGCCGTAAATATCAATGTAGAGTGTCCTCTACATTGAATAAGGTAATCTGTTGACTACCTTATTCAATTACGATATATTTTCATAACAATATCTAATAGAAAGTTGTTATCGTCTGTCGAAGAGTAAAATCTCATAAGCGTAGATGTGTTGCAAATGTACCTACTGTAGTATATATAGGTTCGAGTGCGCCGGGCCGCGGGCGCCTCCCTCCACGTGCAAACCCCCCACTGTCTGCAATTAATTAACTCTTACAGCGTAGAAACAATAAACGTGTCTAACCGACAATAGATAGTTACTGTTGACTTAAATTAAAACTACTTCCAGTATATCAGTGCAAAATACGTCATATTTTAATACACAGTGGTGTAATCCCGACCAAGTACAGGGTACCAAATATATGCTATAGATAAATGTATTCGTTATAACAAAGTAACATGTATCTCTAAATTCTCGCTGACTAGCCCATTCGATACGAAGATATAAAATAAAACAAATGAAGCACCGCCCGGGTGACCCATCACTTTGCAATCGGTTCCGCTGTACATATAAGGGCGTTTGCATGTTACACGGCAGCTCTAAAAGCATAATAAAAAAGGAATTGAATTGCACAAGCACATAATTTTGTCCATATATGTATAGACACTAGTAAACAATTAAAAATAACTCAAAGCTACCGCCCTTGCAAATGAGACCTTGCTATTCTTCGATCATTTATACATAAATGTTGCAATCAATTACAAAGTACGCACACAAAGGTACAGGGTGAGTTCGTTAATCGCTTTAGAACATTTACCCAGAATATCATATAATATGTCGATGAAAAGATAATGTTATTGTAAGGAAAATAATGACAGATATTCTTAGAAATACGTTACACATTATACATAAAGGATGTCTTTTATTATCACACATTTTCCTTATTTGGCATTCACCAGTTTTAGCTCTTTTAGAACAATGGTGTGTATGTGGATCGGAAAACATAAATATTACAAATACTCTGCCGAAAAATATGAACCCCTAACTATCGCATTCAATAACGCACGGATCAACTACAACGCTAGAATCAAAATTAAAGAAAAACTTACGGACTTAAGCTCCATAGTATATCTATGAGCAACGAGCACATAAATTGTACGTTTGTACATACTACGTAATATGTATAGGATAAGCGTTTTGAAGAGTTTCAAGGTATTGATTTATAAAAGTGAGACGCAGTGAAGGAAAAGCGCAATTCCTCTGCAAAACCTTTATGCGAGAAACGTGCTAGTTTGTATCGGATAGCGATGTCATATACTATTTCAACACAACGAGTATGTACAATATCAACATAACAAGTACAGGAGGTAGCGGGATCATAATTATATTTAAGCGCCTATTCCATATACGATGCGCTATATTTTTTAAGTAATATATTAATTTAGTCCTACAGTTGAATAGTTTTTTATTAAGGAGTAGGAGAGTGGCGAGGTGATAAGTATTATATTAATTTTCAAATGTGGTATATCTTTATTGTCACATATAATTATACAATATATCTTTATTGTCACATATAAATATACCAGACAGCTTCTATTTCTTACTCATGATATAAACAGTTAAGTACAATCAAACCATGGTGTTATCGATTGAACAATATAATTACAAAACTCATAAAAAGTGTTCCTAGCAAAATTGAGTAATGATCGCAAAAAAACATAAATATAACTGAAAAGAAATACAAAATCATTTTTGTTGAAATATAGTTGTTTCAACGCTACCGAGGCACTGTGTCTTATAATAAGCGCAATGCTTACAGATTTTTGTTAAACTTGAAAATATTTTGGTTTTACAATACCTAGCACGCAATGCCTCTAAGGTGGGTGGAAAACGGTGGTGCATCTCTATGTTCCACATGATGCTGGCTAGAATTGTTGGAAGATGAAAAAAAATATAAAGAGCCCTCGATAGATACTCAGAAAGCACCTGGATTCACCTGCCACCCTATCAAGGCTCGTCTCCGTGGGCGTGTGTTGACAAACGGAGTTATCCAGTCTATTTTTAGACGGAGCCACGCCCATGGGGGCAGGGCGGCCCCACTCCACGGGGCCTCCCCGTAGGCGCCCTTGACCTTCCGTATCCAAACAACCGTAGTCACAACACGTTGAGACAGTTTGCTTATTTGTTCCCTTAATGGTTTTTTAACAATTTATCGTTTCTAGGATAATTTGGTATTTTTGGAGAAATTATTATAACATCTTTTGTATGTTATGAAATTTGTTTGTTTTTTTTAGGTTTAAAAAAATATAATTTACTAGCTTTCTAGGTTCTGATTTAAATTTTACAAATATAGCATATATTTTGTAACAACTTATATAATCCTTTTTTGTTGCCACCCTTATAATATCAGTTGCTTAGATTGTCACTTATCACAAGTCTAGGCAGCCCTGAGAACTTCTATGTATATATTATAATAAAACTGATCGTTGTTTGTGCAAGGAAAATATATGAGTAAATATTATTGGGTATATTATATTTATCAATGTAATAGAACCCAAAACATTTTTATTTTTGTCTATGCGTTCGTGCACCTAATCTCAGAAACGGCAGGCAACTAATTTAAATGCAGTCTAGACTAGACTGTTGAATTTTAGTAAGCTTCGCTTAACATTTAGTGTTCATTGTTTATTTTATTTCAATAAGTTCATAAATAAAAATCACAATCAGATGGGAAGATTAATGCACAGGAGAGAGAGAGTTCATAAATAAAACAGTTAAAACAATTTAAATTTGGACAATATTGCTATAAAAAAAATGATTTTTTAATAAGACAGAAAAGTATAAACAACTCGCTGTATAGTTTGTTATCAGTTAATGATCATAATTTTCATAATTGGACTAAATTATAAATTAAAGCAAATTTTGTGGTTTAAGTAAGAACGAGGGCGGTCGTGAAATCCAGTTTACGCAGCAAAAACCGCGAGCAAGTCGCTATAATTTTTTTTATAATAATATAGTGCGTAGATAGAATAATAATATAAAACTTTACTATTATATTGCCTATATGAACATGTCGTTTATTTATTACCAGAAAATTTTATAAATACAAACAGGCAACTCAAGAACAATTTCTCAAAGCTATTTTCAAATAGGTATGTCATATTTCATATGGAAACCAAGCATACAAATGCAAAAAAGGAAATTCCAACATTTAATTATATATTTTTAATATGTAATTATATATTTTTAATAATATTTAATATGGTGTTTTGGCTAGGGTTTTATTTAAAAAAAAAAAAAAAAAACCAGTTCACGCTTTTTCCCGTGTAGTAGCAGTAGTAGTAGTCAGAGAGAACCTAGTGTCTAGAGACACCGTTCTCCACTTTCACCGCGTCCACTTTCAGCCCGAATTTGATAAATTGCGAATGACTGGCGGGGCAGTGAAAATTAATTAAATATAATCATATTTAGAAAACGTTTTCTAAATATGTATTGTTTCCATATCCTAAGTGTGCACTTTAAAAAAATATATAAATATAATCATTTTATCGAATGGGCATCGAACCGACAACCGGTCGCATTTACAGGCGTCTACTGTCAGAGTGCTATCCCACAGCGTCACGATTGCCTTACTATATATAAATTTGGTATAACTTAGGCGAATAAAAAAATCCGAATATAATATGTATTTATTTACTTAGCCGTTGACGAGTTGCCACTTAGAGAGGAATTAGTGTTATTAGAGTTGTTTCATAAGGAAATACCCGCTCGCGGCTTCGCCTGCATAAACTACAAAACTAAACTATTTCATTTTTTTGCACGCCTGCGTTCTCATTTAAATCACAAACTTTGCTTCAACTTACAATTTAAATGGTCGTTACTTTTTTTTTATGAACCTATTGAAATGAAATAAGCACTAAATGTTAAAGCATGTTTATCACAGTACAATAGCCAAAATTTTACTTAAATCGGTTAAGCCGTTTCTAAATTTAAAATCATTGTTTTGGGTTCTATTATATCGATAACTAGCTGACTCCGCGACTTCGTACCGCCTCAGAATTAAATAATGTGTCAAAATTCAATAAAATTAAACACAATTATAATTTACGAGGACATTTTCTACGAAAGTTATATATACTTAACTGTGTAATTTTTCTAATTGTTGCAGATGAATGACATATTTGTTGTCAAATATATATTTATAGTCCGTTCTGTAATTTTCTTAGAACGATAATAAATAATAATTTAAATATTAATTTAGAGAACAAATTACCAACTAAACTATTGAATGCATAAATTGTATTGTATATCATTAAATTATGCAGCCGACGTTTACATATTCTAGGTCTTTTAATATTTCATACTCTAAGCTATTTTTCTTGCGTAATATTTAATTTACAAATGCACCTTGTTTAATAGGAACGCACAGATTGTATGGGAAGATACACAGTTTCTTTATGTTTTCTGACCTTTAAACTTTCCTTGGACGTCTACAAATATTTTGAAATCTAAAATTAGCACAATTGGCCCAATTATTCTCGAGTTTTAGCCAGACGTCATTTCTATTTTTATATATACACTTCATAGATTGAGGGAACTTAGTGACTTTTTACTCCGTTTTCCGCTTTCCATCTATTTAAAGACAGTATATGGGGGCGATGCTTCACGCTGCAGCTTATCTTACCAAACTATAGAAATCTGAGCAAAAATTTTATGTTATGTAAAAGTTACACATGGCAGTAAATGGGTGCAGTGTACGGTGAGACAGTAATTAATAACCTAAAAATTTCGTTAATTTATGTTTTTTGTCAAAACTGACAATAATAGCCATAAATTCCAAATTTTGAATTAGGGTTGTTTCGATAATATCGGGTTTAATAACCCCAAAAATCATTTAGAGTATATAGTAATAACATTTTTTTTTTGTGATATTAGATTTTTGCGGTACACGAAAACCGAAACTTAAATAACTATAACTGTTGTATAATATTCATAGGTATATCAATTACATATATTTTAACAGTCTATGAAATTGTAAATGTATGTATAATCAGCGACCCTGCTCGCGGCTTCTCCCTTAGTGCAAACTATACTATTGATAACTACTTATTCAGTTTTTCGCCCGCCCGCATTCTCATTGAAATCAAGCCAAACTTTGCTGAAATTTATAATGTAAATGGTTATATTTTTGTATTTATGAACCGATTGAAATAAAATAAACGCTAAATGTTAAAGAAAGCTTACTACAACATAGTCAAAACTGCACAAAAGAAAAGAAAATTTAAAAATACTTTTTGGTCCCATTTAGGTATAATAAAAAATGCCCTTTTAACAGTATTTTTTTCATATATCTTCCATGTTACAGTTGATCAGTTTATTATTTATAGATATTATATATTTTTATATGTATATTATGTAGATTTATTACGAGATGTGTTGTCACAGATTATATAATACATAGTGAAATTCCTATAGCCAGCAGTTTGGACAGCGTTCACTGTAAGGGCGATGGGTTGCATGTTTGTTGCACCCACCAGTAAACAATTATATGCTTTAAATCATTTCGTATCTCCGCTCTTCTAAGAAAACGCGGTAGTGTGAGTTCGGTCATTCAACACGTGTCTCGATTTTCAGAGAAGGTAGTGTGGAGAATGGATTGTCTTGACACTTCTGGTAGCCTTCTTCTGAATACCCTGGTACTTTGGTAGTATTGAAGCGCGGAAGGTGATATAATACATATATCCTCATAACATCTATATATATATATATATATATATATATATATATATATATATATAATATATATATATGTATATATATATATATATATATTGTGTCTGTAAGATTCTAAGATCTTACAACTGTTACCAAGAGGTACATGCTCGTTTAGCCTTCTTCTCTTTGTCAACAGTGCCTTCAAATTGAGCAATGTATTGTATATACGTCACTTTCCCAAACCGTTAGGAAGGAATAAAAATCAATACAATTTTTTTTATCGTAGCGAGAATCGAACCCACGTCCTATTAGGTGTAACGTTTAAATCCTCTATGTAAAAATTAAACAACCCACTCGCCATATTTATAACCACCCACTATGTATAAATGTCAAAACACAGGTTATTACTACGCAGATGATTTATAAAATTAAAAACTCTCAAATCAATCATTTAACCTTTGGAATATACTAGATTCTGTTTAATTTGTAATTATTCCAGGAGAAAATGTATATATTGTTAATTTGTTTCAGCATTTTGCTTTTCCCGCATAGCAGGGTGTCGTCTAGTGTCATGACCCATTTCTCTAATTTCCGCCCAAATTTAGACATTGAGCGCTGTTATTAAGAGTCTTGTTAGTACTTTTTTATTTTCGTGACGCAGTGGCACAGTGTCTTACTCTAACCGCGATTGGTTGTGGGTTCGATTCCCATTCAGGGGAATGTTTATGTTTAAAATATTTACATTTCTCTGCTCTGGTACCTAAAACAAAACGCGCCGTTGAGTGGCGGACACTCAACACTGTTTCGATTTCGGGCGGAAAGTAAACAACGGAATGTCTAAACACTAGTTTCTCTCTGCTACCCTGCTATGCTGGAAAAAGCGTGAAACTGTAAAATAAATATATTTGATTTAATAACGATGATATATTGCTATTGAATTATATATAAGTACTAGGAATCTGGGCCAAAGAGCGTTATCTAAAAGGTCACTTATCATTTCGCTTTATTCACAAATTAGCTGTTAGATATGACCTTTCAAAAATATGACACTCCCACATATTTCCGAGAGACGCGTTTTTATATTGTTAATACAATTCTAATAAATAACACGACATCCTATATATTTACGTACCTATATAAAGTAAATTAAGTTACAAGATAACGTGTAACTTCAAAACTTAGATGTAGCCGTATAAAGAGCCATGAGCATTTAAACACACAAGGTAATCTGTTGAAGTGCAAAATACGCGTTGTAATTTTACAAAAGTACATGTCAAAAATATGGTAGTCTGTATAATATTAATTTAATTAATTTCTAATTATGTGTCTACAATACAAAACAAGTCAATAATTGTTCTATCTGACTATCCTGCTATGCGGAAAAAAGCGTAATGCTCCTATTTCTTATAAGAAAATGTTGACCTAAACTTTAAGCATTCCATATATCCGTCCGCATAATTTTCGATATCATAAAATGCGATCGTTTTCGTAGAAAAAACTTTTCTTAAAATATTAACATAGTGGTTTAACAACAGTGGCTCTATTAGACGTCCCTAAATACAAATATTTCATACTTTTCATTAGGTTAGGTTATATATTTCTCTGTTTAATTGTAAAATGGAAAAAGGCCTTACTCGCAAACTCGTTTTTGTAACTGTGGGAGACGCGTAAAGATAAAGGAGCATATAAGCAATTACTTGGTAATTTATTACAAGTATATAATCTTGCAATCTCCAAATGAAATAGGCTAATGTGTATCAACTAAACACATATGTTTTTCACAGAACCGGAATAAGCTTCACACGCGATAATTTTTATGTACTTCACATCAAATTAGTTACAGATCTATCAAGTATAATATGATATTTGAGATGTACTTTTGAAGTCACTGTTTCGATCGCCCTTATAGTTGAACGTGTTCTGTGATAGACACTGTAATCTACATGTATTTTTTTATTATTCTATGAACATTTACAGTATAAAAGGATAAGAGAGAATTTTGCGATAGTACACTTCCAATCTTTACTTCATATAATGTATAGATTGTTTTATTTATGTATAATACGTCGCTGGGGGGTTGATAGACCACCACCCTCCACCAAAATATGCTATAAATATAATATACTTAACGACCTTCAACGTTAGAAATCTAACGGGCGACTAGAGGTTTTTATAATTAGAAAAAGTATTAACGACGATCAAATGGAATATAAAGTTGTAATAGGACTATGTCACAACACAACCTGACCAAGTTACTAATATTTTATAAATACAGAAAAATAACGAAGTTAGAAAATCAAATTAAACAAACATCAAAAAGAAAATATAACCAATTATATAACGAAATAAGTTAATATATATAAATGCATATAGTCATAAATAATATGGTTCTACAGGTTTATAAATAGTGTGTAAGATTATAAATAAGATTTAAAGTAGCTGTTTTAATGTCCAATTGTAAAATATTACTTAAGTTTTTAAATGTATACATATATATATTAATAAGTTTGTAATTATCATAATTAATAAAAATTTAGTAATGACTTATTTAGTGTGTTTGGCTTAATTGGTCAGAGAATAAAGGTTATTAATAAATAAGAATAAGCGCGTCACGAACATGTGGCGTTCCGGTCTTTTTTAGCTCTTATCTTTTTTGCTTTTAGTGAAGTTATGCTATAGTATGTAGTTCCATGGACTAAAAAAGTCCGTTTATCAGTGCATTTGAAGGACTGAAGGAGTCCCTACCAAGAGTGAAATCCGATGGTCATTGGTTCATCTGCTTCTCTCTTCTATTGTTGGTCATTTGGGTTTCACGTGGATAAAATCTCCATGCGATTTGCCGTAAAATCGCAGATCGGGTCCAGGCATGCGTAGGCCACTATATCGGTTAGAGATGATTTTTGGGCCCGATGGATGAATCTGCCGATTGCATCTTCTCCGGCGTCAGTGCGCCAGGTAATTGCAACGCTGTCTCTCGTATCACATGCTGTCGTTGCAAGTACTACACGTATGTGCTATTTGTCGTGTATGGCACTTTTGCTACATTTTGTCTGACCGATGACTACAGACCCGTATGTTGCTCCCTGTGGCTCGTTGATAGTAAGGGTGCGTGAGTTTTCTGCCCTTTCAAACCCTCTGCGTACGAATTGCAGTGTGTTTTAGGAATCTGCTTCTCAGGGAGCGAGTTATCGATTGGACTGAGAATATCCCCCTGTAAACCTTGTTTAGAGCGTATATTACGTCCTGTGGCTATCTGTACGATGTCATTTGCTCTTCTGCCGCCATTACGATCGCTGCAAAATGTTTCATTAAGTTTTCTAATCTTTATCAGATCGCAAGGTTTGGCCTTGATGGTTCCCTTTACGAACACCGTATACTCAAGTAAGTGGTCGTACATGAGATTTATAGATAGATATTGGGTCTCTGGCGTCGGCATTTAGACCCCGAAATCAAACACGTCACGCTTTGTCCCATGAATTAATATTATCACGTGTTATCAACAATCAATTTCGAAAACAAAAACACGTAAAAATGTCTATCACGGTTTACGACTACGTCAACTTTAAAGTCATATAAAGATCTGCCGTACAATGAATAGTAAATAAATACATTGATACATGTTTAAATTTGAATGGCCTGATCATATTTAGCCTTGTTTCGGATTATTATGTACCTAATGTATAAAAAGATAATCAATTAAACTTATATACAAATAATAATCCCTAAATAATATTTACAATTAAAGTGTTTATTTAAATTTTACGGTGAATCAATTTTGTAGGTTTTTACAGCTTCACAGTCGGCTTTCTCGTATAATCAGATAGAATCTAATTTCAAGACCTCTAGCTCTCTATTTTCCGATCGAAATTGCGACGTTGGAACTAATGGTGAAACTTAACGCCGCGCCTTGTGTTATCAGAGCGGGAAAAGAAAATGTTTAAAATATTATAATCATTTCCTATATGTCCAACTGTGTCACTAGGTTAAAGAGAAGATATACTAGATATTTAAGATTTGTCATGACACAAATATAAGACAAAATCTTAGTGTGGTTGGTAGAACCTTTTCTGAACACTGACAGTTTTGAGTTCAACTTACAATGGGGAAATTAATGTTTACAATATTATTCGGTCTGGTTACACATATCCAGCATAAAAGGTTTTATTAATATAATTATTAATATTATTTATAAATATATATTTATTGCCTATTAACCTATAAATATATATTAATTAATACCTATTAACCTATAAATATATATAAATTAATAATAATTGTGAAACGAAAAATATAAAAAAAATAATATATGTTATACAGTAGGTACTTTACTATATGAATATATGGCATTTTTAGTTATTAAAAAAATAATAACTGTTAAGCAGGTTTAATACAATGATCATTATAAATCATGCATGGGGAAATATGCATTAGTTAATTTTAAAGTAAATTGTATACAATTATAGATAATAATATTAATCGGGCAAACCTACCTAAAAGTTCCCCCCCAAATGGGTACAAATATCGACATTCCACCGACAGGAAAATAAACTAAGCAACATTTTAGATCCAAAATAAAAATGCCACTTTTACCCACTGAGAGTATATAAAGATAAATATTTCGGACACGTGGAAGATGACAAGGTCAGGGGGCGTCGAACCGGGCGGGGGAGGAGAGCCGGAGGTGAGCGGGGTGCAGAGCGGGGAATCGGAGGGGGGGGGGCGCAGGGCTACCGCTATTTATATGTAATCGATATCGCCGCGCGGCCGTGGCCTTGCTGCCATCGATCGTGACGAGCCCCCGACTCACAGCCCTAGATTTGAGGATAGAGCATTTGTTTTGCAAGGATTTATTATGACTATGTTTGTATGTATGCATGTGTCTTTGGTTATATTAGGTTTTTATTTTATTATTATTGGGCCATATAACAAAATACATTAACAAGTACTTGGGCAAATATAAAAATTAATATATATTTTTTTTTTTATTAAGCATATTTAAAAAGTAACTGCCTATAATTTCTTGTAAATAAATTTAAAACTTAAAGTAAAGAGATTCTTATAAAAGAATTTTATAAAAGAGATTCTTATAAAATTTTTTTTTTTTTATATATAGATAAAATAAAATATTTACAATATATTAATGAGGTCAAAATAAATTTATAATTACAATGCAGACGATGTAAGAGTATTTAAAATCTAAATCTAAATTTGGTTAATTTTCCTTATTATTATTAAATATAATGTCCTGCAATATATGTTACTTTATTTTTTCAAATCAAATAAAAATAAATTAAGATTTATATCTTTATATAATTTGCATATGTTTTGTAAGAATATTTCATGTAAATTAGACATTTAAATCATACCTTCACAAGCGGAGGAGCTGCCTGGATCATCTGCCATATCTCATATGCTGTTCTGTAAAGAAATTGAATTTTATTAAACATTATTAAATACCATGGCACAAATTAAAACAAATTCTATAGATTACTTAATTAAATACAAGATATATAGATTAAGGATATATTGAATAAAAGTATTTGATATAACAAATATAATTGGTCTTCTTAGAGAAAATAAATAAAAATAATCACATGGTAAATACATGATCTAGTAGTAAATATTTATTTAATAAAAAAAGATAATGTGAGTTATGTATGAGTGACACATTTAGCAATAAAATACTTCTATGGCAACGTATTTAACAAATGATAAACATAATACAATTTAAGAGTGGAAAGAAACAGTGCGAAGGTCAACAATGTGTTTTGATGCAAATAGTAAGAATTTTATTTGTATAAGCGGGAAATCATAACATCAGTTGTTCTAATAAAGGTTTTCAATGTAAACAAAGAGCGAAGTAAATACACGTGTGATATTTGTAAGCTGACCACATTTAGCTATTTAGTTAGATTAAATTAAAATGAATAATAACCCGTTTGAAACCAGCTGTACTTTCAGGAACTTGGACAAGTTTGACCACAAATAACACAATATTATAACATTTCACATGTAATCAACATTATATATTAATACACAGTATAGCCACACATTATTAAAAGCGTATTAATAAGTTTTATACAATTTCTTTTCAAAACAACACGAATTGCATGTTTTGACGAAGTTTTGACATCTTACGTCGAAAAATTACTGTCTTATTTTATTCGAGTTGCGTTTAACACGCACAATAACCTGCACTGACCCATTTATTGTGGACCTGATTGGTCAATTACGTTCTAACTAGAATCTTGTTAGCACTCCACCAATAGCAATGTAGTAATTGCAAATTTAACAAATGAAATTATTTAAATATGATAAACTTATTATGCAGTTCACGACGTCTCATTGTATGCATAATAATTTAAATAAAGTGATATTCCTAATTCATTGTCCATTTAGAAAATATATAAATAGTAGATTGAATAAAATAGCTACATGACATGGTACTTAAATTAAGTGCATGTTGATCAAATTAACAAAATATGTATTTTTTTATTAGCAATATTATTGTAATAAATTGTGTAAATAAAATTGTCGATAATTTTTTTTCTATTGTTATCTGTAATTAAATTGAACATTTTGACATTGACATTTGATATTGTAAAGATTGAATCATATGTTATACGTACAAATCAGTAATACGCTTGAGACACAAACAAAGAATTCAATTAATAAAGTATTTATTGAAAGTTAATAAAATGTTTTCTTCGTTTTTTGGCAAACGAAAATCTTCTCCAGTTGAAGACGATATCCCTCCCATACCTGGAGCAAAGCCCGATGATGGTTTTGTAGTGGTCGAACCGACTCCTCCAGGGCAAGGAGGACTTTACCCTAATGTCAGTGGTCTTTCGTATCCTCAGCGTCCGGCGCCGCTTCCACCGGCTCAACAGAGGATAAAAGTGGATACTACTTTTCAGTACTTAGACGGAGTTCCTTTTAATCTGTCTCGTGAAATACAAATGTGGGCAAATAAGGATACATATGCAACGGAAATTGGTGACCTACTAGCCTTCCTTACAAACAAATTAAGCCTTGAAAGGTATAATTATGACTTTTCTGTTGAAAAAAGTGTAATAAAAGAATGTTAACATTTATTGTGGGTTGATTTGGTTCTAAATAAATAATTGTACTAAGAAAAGGGGAATGTCCTTTTTATAAATCATGTCTATTTAAGAAAGAATATTACAGTAATACTATATGAAAAATAAAATATTTAATGATAAACAAGAAGAAATATAAAAACACACATGATCCGAAAAAAAACAAGTCTATGATACATATAAAATATATATATTTAATCCTCCCTTAAGTACCTGTAGTTATTGCCATTGAAATTAAATATTGTATAAAAAATAATAATGATGTTTAATTATTTTAAGTGCCATTTATAAATAAATACATCAATATGTAATAATAATCTAATATCTTTGGACATTTGAACATTTATTATGTGAAATGTAATTATAAATAACACATATTATGCATAAATCTAGATACTTTAGTAATTATAATGTATTGTATAAGTAACATTGGCTGAGAAAAAAATTATATTAGAATCTATTACTATTTTATAATCCTAACACAAAAACATACAAAAATATTAGAATTAGTATAATATTGACATGTTCACAGAAAATAAATAAATAATAATAAATATATTTATTATTATAACACTAAAATTAGTTCACTATATGTACAAATAAAAAAAATCTTTTATGAAAATGAGAATTTCTAGTTATTTTAATTAATATACATGAAAAGTCTATGTACCACAAAAGAGGCCATTTCCATAATGATAATATTTTACACATTTTTACTATTGAATATGTAATCATATAATATGAGTGCTATAAAATTATTTTATATTAATCCTTTGCTCTATTTTTTAAATGTCATATTAAAAAATAAACTTTAAGCTAATTTTAAGTGTTTTATTTAAAGTAACAACTTAGAAAACATAACAAAATTAACATACTTTTTACTTGAAGAAAAAATGTATACTATAGTAATACATAAATAAACAATGTGTATTTCTTTCGTGTATAATCTATTTTTACTTTTTACATTTATAATGTTACTTTATAAGTAAGATGAGATATCTTCTAACTTTACTCAAACCAATGTTCTTTACACACATTTTACTATCCCATTAAAATTTAAGTATATAATTAATTTAATATAAATATATATTATGAACACTATTATATATAAATATATATTATTTCTATAAGAGTTATCAGACCTAAGAAATATTCATTCACCTTTATTTAATTATATTACCTTATTACACTGACATGGCGTAATATTTATTTACTTATGTGCCATAATGCTCAAATATATATTAATAGTGCACAATATTATGATGTAATAAAGTATAGTTTGAATAAAACATTGCACAATAGACCCCTTGGAAGGTTTTGAGACAGAAACATCTTCACTCCAGTACTAGATTTCATACAATACACTAACATTTAATAGGAGTAAAAAAATTTAAACAATCTTAGTATAAAGTCTTTAGATTGTTACAAAAACTTGTAAACTTGTAAGAGAAGTGTAGAAACAACTGCATACTAAGCATAGCTTATATAATGGCAGCTAAGCCACATATAAATGCAACTATTATGAAAAAAGGCAGCCATGTCTTCATAAAAGCTCCAAAGCTGCAATAACACAAATAAATTAGTTAAATGACACATATAATACATAATACTGTACATTATTAAAGAAATTATAAAATAAATATTACCTGACATATCTAGAAAATGGTATCATGTATAAAGCAAGCTTAACCATGTTCCAATTTTTACATCCATCATAGTTCATGATATTAAGTGCTGTGGCCACATGAGAATGACAGTTATCATAAAATATTATATGCTGAAAACATAAGAATTTAAGAATTTTATTTTTTATGATAATTATTTAATAATTAAAACCAAATTATTTTCATACCATCCTCTTTTTATAAATTTCTGAAGACTCTGCAACAGCTGCATCCCAACCAGCTTGTCCATTATAAGCTCTTTGTGGAGAAAGCTGCCAGTATTTAGTAGGATTTCCAAATGCCATTAAATCCTCAGATACAAAATATGGACCAGCAAAATCTCTAATCACTCCATTTGACATGCAAATACCCATATGCCCAAGGAAGGGGAATATCCATCTGTTCCAATAAAAATAATCATCAAATTACTTGAATTTACTTATCATTGAATTTAGATGGTAACAGTAAAGTTTATAATATATGCAATATTCATTAAAATAAACTTGCGTTAGAACTGGAATAGGCGTCCACACAATGCAGTAAGGATATCTGGCTCGAGCATGATCAATAGGATCCATTAGAACTGCTTGTTCACGATCACTTATGTCTAAAGGACTACCAGGACTTTGGTTACCATTCATTGTATGAATGAAATTGAGACTAGACGTCCCAGGCACCCATACTCCTTAAGATGTCAAGAAAGCTGGTAGTTATTTAAGTATTAATAAAAGTATAATAAACGTAAATACGCTAACTGAGGTATACAGTTGAATGACAAAATTAATGTTTTTTTGACAATCGAAGTACCTGCATTTGACTTATTTTCGATTTGATATTGTTAAATGTTATAGATGTCAAGTTTATCTGACAAAATTTTTAAGACGATTACACCAAGACCAAGTGTATTTAAGTTTTATCCTATATTAAATAATGAATTTTTAACAGATAAATTAATAAATCTACATTTTGGCTAACTAGTATAGTTAATCTGTGAAGTTTAACCGAAATGTCAAACTACGGTTGTCACTTTGTCAGTCATTTTGTCTTCACCTTGTATTGTTGACGAAAATGTTTGGCGCGAAGGCGCCTTAAGTATTTTGTATATTGTTTTAGAGAATTGTGCTTTGCTTTATAAACTAAAATCACAAAGATGCCTGCTTTTCTAAAGTTTATTGATATGGAAAACTTCAAGTCCTATCGCGGCCATCACCGCATAGGTCCTCTGAAGTCTTTCACCGCTGTTGTAGGTCCTAATGGTTCAGGTTTGTAACTGTTTTTATATGTTATAAATTACTTATTCTTATTACTAATATATCAACATTCTTAGGAAAATCAAACTTCATGGACGCTGTGAGTTTCGTGATGGGTGAAAAAACTTCACTCCTGCGTGTCAAGCGCCTTAGTGATCTTATACACGGTGCATCTATAAACAAGCCAGTCTCCAGAAGGTATGGTTCAATATATATTAATTTAATTAGAGTGTGTTCATTGTTTAATAAGTGTTTTTTGTAATTAGTGCATCGGTAACAGCTACATTTATTTTGGAAGATATGACAGAAAAACAATTTCAGAGGTCTGTTATTGGGCAGTCGTCTGATCATAAAATTGATGGCCAAGTAAGTTGAACATTACAATCCATCAATCCCAATTTTAAATGATTTACTTATAAATTACAAATTTATGATATTAAAATTATTCTTGTTTGCATATTATAGTCAGTTTCAATAAGCCAATATCTGTCAGAATTGGAAAAATTAGGCATCAATGTGAAGGCCAAAAATTTCCTGGTTTTTCAAGGAGCGGTTGAAAGCATTGCTATGAAGAACCCTAAAGAAAGGACAGCACTTTTTGAAGAAATTAGTGGGTATGTTATAATTTATATGTACTTAAATGTAATTGACAAAGTGGCTTTGTATGTTTTATTTTTGTTGTGTATTAGATATAATATATTTTAAATCAATTACAATGTATATTAGTATACATTTCAAAGTTAGAGTTTGAATTAATAAAAATACATAAAAGCCTTATTATATTTCACAAGCTAGTTTTTTTTTATTAATTTTACAACAATGATTATTTTATGTCAAAAGATCTGGTGTACTAAAGGAGCAGTATGAGGCTTGTCGTGCAGAAGTGAACCGTGCTGATGAAGAAGCTCAGTTCTCTTATCAAAAGAAAAAAGGAGTAGCTGCTGAGCGTAAAGAGGCCAAGTTTGAAAAGGAAGAAGCCGAAAAATATACAAGATTGAAGGAAGAGCTGGTAGGTTATTGGGATTTTGATTTGTGATGTTTGTTTTTGTTACAGTTCAAATTTTGCTTTTATTTTAAAGCCATTAACTTTTTAAAAAAGAAGAAGAAAAGATTTTGTTTACCTTTAGTATGTGAATTACGTAACAAATAATATTAAAAAATATATTTTTTATGTAATTAGTAAGTCTGAGACTAAATCTTTAAAATGTATATAAATTTATAAAATATATTAAGCCATCATGGAGCAAGGACTGTATATTACAATGCTTAAATTATTTCTTTTTTGTCACTGCTATGATGAGTTTTACATATAATGCATTGAAATTGGGTAGACATTCTGTCTGCCTATACTGCTATAAGAATATGTTCTTAATCCAATATTTTAAATTCTTTTACATATATTTATCTAGCAACAACAAAAGGTAGAGCTCCAATTGTTCCATCTATACCACAATGAAAAAGATATTCAGTCCTCGGAAGAGGAACTACAGCACAAGCAGTCTGAGTTGGCTAAAGTGGAGAAGAAGCGTCAGAAAGCAGAAGATAATCTTAAAGATAAGAAGAAGGAGGCAGGCACTGTGCAGCGGGAGTTTGCTAAGATTGAGCAGGATATACGGGAAGTTGTAAGTACATTATGGTAATATTATTATGGTAATTATGGTAATATTATTAATATGTTGAATTTGTGATTAGAATAAATAAAATTGGAGTGCCTGTTTGTAATATAAAAAATTCCTTATATTTTTATAACTAAATGGCTTCCTTATATTTTTATAACTAAATTTATATCTTTATATACAAAGTACATATTTCAAAATATCATTTTTTACAAATTTTGTCTGTCTGTCTGTTTGTTGCTGCTTATCTATGGAATACCTTGACTGATATCGAGGATAATTTCACTGACAGATAGCTGGTGTCATAAGGAGTAACTTACTTACTGACATTTTAAATTCCTTGTGGATGACGTTGCAGCACAGTTGTTTTTAAATTAATTTATTAAAAAATATATAACATTTTAAAAATATAATCTTTTAATAACATGTTATTAGATAAGTTTAGTATTCGAGTGTCAAATTGTTCGAGTGACTCGAGTCATAAATTCCTATCTGAGTCGCATCACTACCTTGTATTAAATATTGTATAATGTCTTTTATATTTATTGAAATATGTTTTATAACAAATGGTATATAGTTAATACAACAATAAAAGACAAAATAGTTATGATCATGAATCTACCCAGGAAGCAGAAGTATCCAAGAAGCGGCCCACATTCATCAAGGCAAAGGAGCGCGTCACTCACACACAGAAGAAACTGGAGAGCGCAGTCAAGACCCTGGAGCAGGCGCGCAAGGCACATGAAGCGCACCAGGCTGACATCAGGCATGCCCATACTTGATTTCTCTTATAATATACAATATATATAAATATATGTTTAATGTTATGTTTAAAGCAACTTCACTCGCTATTTCACGTATAATAATTCTCTAAGACTATAATACCCTATTATAGTCTTAGAGAATCTAGTGTCGAGACACTCCGTACTCCACTTTTCGCCCGACATAGAGACAGTGTGTGTTAAGTGGGGTAACTGAATGCCGCGCTTTGTCGTATCAGAGCGGAGTAATGATAATAATTTAAATAACCATTACTGGGAATCTAACACCCAACCGTCGCGTATATAGTCAGATGCTCTCACACAATGCCAGAATGCCTTCTCAGTAAAATTAAAATAAAAGTAGAAGCTAAATATTTTTATTACATTTTTAAACAAAGATACTTGGATATTAAAAATAATTGTGTGTAATGGTATGTGTGGTCGCGGTGCGCAGCAAGTTGGAGGAGGAGCTGCGTCAGATCGAGGAGCAGAAGGCGACTTGGGAGGCGTCCATCCTCGGCACCAGCCACTCACGCGCGGACGTGCATCTCGAGGAGGCGCAGGTCCAATAATATGTTCATTATTTATTATTTTATGGAAATCTTAAATATTTTCATTAGTAACGGAATGTCCTGTTGATAACCAGTGTCATTAAAACATGTGCGCAGATAAAATGATATATGTATAATTTGCAATGAACGTTGCGGTGCTCAGATCCGCGAGTACGAGGAGCTGAAGATGGAGGCGTCCCGGCAGGCGGCGCGCTACCTGCAGGAGCTGGACTCCGTCAACCGCGAACAGAAGGCGGACCAAGACCGCCTCGACAACGAGCTGCGGCGCAAGGGCGAGCTCGAGAACAAGCACCGGCAGAAGGTAATCGGAACGGCCGTTTTATAGCAGCATGCGAATTCAAGACATACGAGGCATGTTGAGTGGCACTGGGACTAAATATTTTTTACACTTTATTGACTGTGACAGGGTCACGAGAGGGCCGAAGCTATGAAGCGTGTGGAAAAACTCAATGAACACATTAAAAGTTCGGAGCAAGCTCTGGAGGAACAGCGGCGATTGAGAGCCGAACTGCAGGTCAGGTTTTGATGACTTTTAGTTCCATTTGTTTGTATTTGTAATAACATACACAGAATATCTTTAATGAAAATGTAAAAAACTGTCCTGAGCAGGCGGACGTGGGCTCGTGCCGCGGAGCGGCGGCGGCGCTGCAGGCGGCGCTGGAGGACGTGGCGGCGCAGCTGGGCGACGCGCGCGTGGACAAGCACGAGGAGGCGCGGCGGCGCAAGAAGCAGGAGATCGTGGAGAGCTTCAAGCGGGAGATCCCCGGCGTGGTGCGTGCCCTCCCTCCGCTCGCCCTCCGCTCGCCCTCCGCTCGCCCTCCGCTCACCCTCCGCTCTGCTTCCAGTACGACCGCATGATCAACATGTGCCAGCCGACGCACAAGCGCTACAACGTGGCCATCACTAAAGTCCTGGGCAAGTACATGGAGGCCATCGTCGTGGACACCGAGAAGACGGCCCGCAGGTGCATCCAGGTGCTGAAGGAGAGGATGCTGGAGCCCGAGACGTTCCTGCCCTTGGATTATATACAGGCTAAACCTTTGAGGGAGAGGCTTAGGTAATAAAACATATGTTATTGGTGTGTTTGTTAATTGTTATATACATGTAGAAACGAAGAACAATATGTTTAATTCTTATGTATTATTTTTAATTAAATCATGTACTCGGGTAAATATGATATTTTTAACATTTTAAGGTGTTATTCACGTATAAAAATTTGAACGCAGCAAGATTCGAACCCACGCCTCTTGGAAACCGTCTAAGCGCTCTGGTCGCTACGCCTTGCATTCTACATCCGGCTGCTTCAAAATTCTTATACGCTTATTACAACTTACTTTTGTGTGTTGACTATAAGTGATATGATTTAAAGTGGTAGGATATTAACAATATTATCAAAGCAGTATTCATATTAACTTTTTAAGATTTTAAAATGCTTGAGGCACTATTCAATTTAGGATAAAATTATGTTGGGATATTTTAGCGACATATTTGTCATTGAATAATTGAATTATTTAATGAGTGCTTTTTTTATTTTTGCAAAAAGAACATAAATTTATTATAGGAATAGTTTGATTTTTTTTATTTATTAGCAACACAGCTATATTTTAGTATTCACAAATACATTTATCATGCACAGCATGTGTACAGAAATGAAAATATTTTGCCCCCGACCGTCACCCTGACGCGTGCGATGTGTCCGACAGGGACATAAAGGAGCCCAAGAACGTGAAGCTGCTGTTCGACGTGCTGCGCTTCGAGCCGCCCGCCATCCACCGCGCCGTGCTGTTCGTCACCAACAACGCGCTCGTGTGCGAGACGCCCGAGGACGCGTCGCGCGTGGCCTACGACCTCGACCGCACCAAGAACAGCCGATACGACGTGCGCGTGCCATTTTGCACTTATTTCGTTGTTCTAAGTTGACCAGCCTGAAGTTAGCAAACATAAATATATATATTGGGACCCATTTGGAAAGTAATAAGTGACAAATCATAATGATGATACGGTTGTTTGTATGGTATTCGAGTCTTCTGTAGATTTTGGCTTTGCGCATTGGTCCCTTGTAAGAGCTTATGACAAAAATTAAATTGTATACAAATGTAATAATAAGAGTACAAAATTAAATTTTAATTTAGTGACGTTTTTGTTTAAAGTTTATCAATTTATCAATATTAAAAAACGATTAATTTTGAATTGAATATTATAAAAATTAATGTTTTTAGGCGCTTGCGTTGGACGGTACATTCTACCAAAAGTCGGGTATCATCTCGGGGGGGTCCCTGGACCTGGCGCGCAAAGCTAAGCGTTGGGACGAGAAGCATCTCTCACAGTTGAAAGCTAAAAAGGTAAAAGTCTTGTAAGAATAAGTATAACCATGTTTTAAAATAAAATCTTAAATTATCACCATTGTGGCGCAATTGTATTATGCTTGACAGATCGCAATGATCGTGGATTCGAATCCCACTTGGTGGAATAATTTAAAATGTAAACTGAAAACTTTGACGTTCAAAATATTATACATATAACTTCTTATTTTCAATAAAATTAAATCACTTTGATTTTTAGATGATTTACTTTAGACTAAATATTGGATTATGCCAGTTATCATGCAATTTTTAGTTTTTTATTACATTCACCAGAATTTTATGTTGATTTTCATATATTTTGACTATTGAACGGCAGATGTCAACTTCATCCACCAAAACCGATAAAAACACCTATGTTCAAAACATGAAAATGATACATTCTCTATTTAATATTAAAATAAACAGGAAAAACTAACAGAGGAGCTCCGTGAGTCCATGAAAAAGTCCCGCAAGGAGTCGGAGTTGACCACCGTGGACTCCCAGATCCGAGGGCTGGAGTCCCGCCTCAAGTACGCGCTCACCGACCGCGACACCACGGTACTGGGATACTAATGTACTACCCATCCTATCTACAGTACCTATGCTACATACGTTACCTACACTGCCGACAATTCCTACACTTCTTATGCTACGTACACTAGTACATATATTACTTTCTATATTATATCCTGTACCTATACTACCTCCGCTACCTGCCTTATTTGGGTTATCTATACAGTATTGTCCTATAGAGTATATGTTTTAGTCTTTACGGTTTTTTACTGCTAGCCTTTGCCACATGCATTCAGAAAGAACCTAGCGTTGAAACACTCCGTTCTCCACTTTCCGCCCGAAATCGAGACCCAACGGCCTATGTCTTAAGAGACCAGAGCGAAGAAATTAAAAAAAATATATATAATCGTTCCTACAACTGGGAATTCAAACCACAACTAAAATATTTCTTTATTTATTAATAAATAGATATATATTGTCTTTATATAACTGTTCTTTACTTTTTTTATAAAATTGTATTGGAAAAGAAATAATTTAGTATATTTTATATATTAAATTAAAATAGTAATAAGAAATTGTATTAAAAATACTATTTATTTGTAACCCACTTTACTTACTATCGCAGCTTAAGCAAATAAAAGGTCTCGATGAGGAGATTGCTGAATTGGAACGCAAGATGGAAATGTTTGGTGTAAGTAACAATTGTTGCATGGTATTTGATATTTATTAAACATAGTGTTTTAATTTTTTAGTTTGACTTGAGGCTTGAACGGCACGCCGGCGATGCGATATTTATTATTAGTATGTAAAAAACTGTTATAAAGAAAATTATGCAGACGGAAGAGTCACTGATAAAGTAAAAAAAGATATTTGAAACACAACAACACGTTGCTAAAGTAACGAGTATTTAACACGTCAACAACTAGAGCTACAAGTAACATTTTAAAAGTTATAAATTCTATTTAATAAATAATTTGCTAATTTTTTAATTATTTTTTTAAATTTTCAGCCTCAAATAGAAGAGATCGAGCACACGATCCAAGCGCGCGACTCCAAGATCCAGGAGGTGAAGGAGAACATGAACAACGTGGAGGACGTCGTGTTCCGCGGCTTCTGCAGAGACATAGGCGTCGCCAACATACGGTACATACCCATCACCACTAGGAACCCCACCGTCACAGGCTCGTACCCGCACTCCACGGACAGACTACCACGTCTACTCTAGGATAACATTTCTCGAAATTCCTACGGGAACGGAAAACAATATGGTCAAGTGTTAGAGTCGATTTACGAAACTAGACAAGATAAAGTAGAATTGGAAATTTATATAGTAAGTAAAAGTTATGGAGTCACCCAAACAAAATATTGCGTGCGGGCGTGTTTGTGTGTGTGTGTGTGTTATAAATCAAGAATGTATACTTTTCAGGGCATTGTAAATTAATTTTTATTCGCAAATTCTTTATTATATTTTTTTGTAAAATTGTTTGATTTATATTTATTTAATTTAGTAATTTATTTACTCGACATGTTTAAAAGGAGAGTTAATATTGTGACCCGCAGCCAGTACGAGGAGCGCGAGCTGCGCGCGCAGCAGGAGCGCGCCAAGCGCCGCATGGAGTTCGAGGCGCAGATCGACCGCGTGGCCTCCAACCTGGAGTTCGAGCGCTCGCGCGACACGCAGAGTGAGTGCGGCTCCGCTTGACAAGTGTCGCTTACGAAGGTCTTTCCACTGACGACGCGACGTCCGCAGAGAACGTGACGCGCTGGGAGCGCACCGTGCAGGACGGCGAGGACGAGCTGGACGTGAACCGCCAGGCGGAGGCCAAGCAGCGCCAGGACATCGACCGCGAGCTGCGCCGCGCCGACGCGCTGAAGGCGGAGCGCGGGGCTGCGCGCGCGCGCCAGGACCGCGCCGACGAGGCCGTGTCCGCGGTGCGCATGCCCTTTATACTATACTTTTAACCCACAACTTTTTAAGAACGCGGCATCTGCCTGTACGTTCGATCAAATGTGGACTGAATATATTATTTTGTACAGCAAAGCATACCGTTGAGTTTCTGCCGAGTGTGCCATAACAATCTAAATTATGTAAATTTAAAGGTTTGAAAATAATATGGTTAATTAGTGACTAAATGTAAATGCGCGTCCAGGCTCGCAAAGAAGTGGGCACCGTGCAGAAGGACATCCAGAGTATCCAGAAGCAGATCTCCAGCGTGGAGGCGCGCATCGAGAGCCGGCGCAGCGAGCGACACAACATACTGCGCCAGTGCAAGGTGCACACTAATTGTTTTAATATTTAATATAGAAATTTTAAAAATAAGGAATACCGCTGCGTTCAAATTTTTATTCGTTTCCTAGAAATCTTCTACACAAATACCTCTTTTGTTGTTTGCGGTATGTTATAAATTTGTTAGTTCATTTTATTGTTACTGGTGGGTGCGTGTGTGTGTGCAGATCGACGACGTGATGATCCCGCTGCTGGAAGGAAATCTGGACGACACGACGGAGGCCGACACCGAGTCCTCCAGCCTGTCCAGCGCGCAGCTACACCTCCGGGACTCCAGGTGCACACTACACTCACTATTCATGATTAAACTAGTTTCCTAAACATTTTTTTATTACTACTCTAATATGAACAGGATCGAAACCAACATTTTGTTCTTTCTTTAACTGTTATTCACACACTTAAGAAAATTTAAAACAAAGTTTAATTTTTAACAATATTTTTTCTTTATAATACCAAGTCCAAGCATTGACGACGATTGACAAATGAAACTCAATCAAACTCGCCGTCTTTTTCGGTCGTTAATCGTCGTGTCAAAGGGCGTGAACTAATCGAAAGCAATTTGAATGTGTGACGCAGACTCCGCGTGGACTACCGCGCGCTGTCGGAGGCGCTGACGGACCTGGACGAGGCGGACGAGGTGAAGCGCAAGGCCGACAAGCTGCAGAAGGCCATCAACTCGCTGCAGAACACCGTGGACAAGATACAGGCGCCCAACATGCGGGTACGGCTGCTTTCTCTGGGTCGAGTACACGTCGGCTTATGTGGGACGCAAATGTCAATCACAGTAGCACAGTGCACCATACTACACTCTGGCATTTTTTACTACCGCCTTTTATTTCATCTACTAGAGGATGAGGAGGCTCTTCTAGTAGTAGTCTTTTACTTATAGTCTTCTGTGGAACGTCACTTGATTTAATAAAAATATAATAGTAGCTTGACATTTTAACAAAAATTTTTATTGTCTTCTAGAGGTTACGTAGACAATAGAGTTACTTCTGGCATTTTATACGCACTTTATAATTTTAATATAATATATGGATAGTTATAGTAGTAATGTTATATGATTTCAGGCGATGCAGAAACTGAACGAGGTTCGCGAGAAAGTGAACGCAACTAACGAAGCGTTCGTAGTGGCCAGGAAAAGGGCGCACAAGGCCAAACTTGCTTTTGAAAAGGTAATTCTTTCTTTTATACACAGGCTTGCTTTTAGGATAAAAAAAAGAACAGTCAATTATTATTACACACAGTAATCTCGTCCGTACAGAATAGTTAAATTCCCAGATGGTATAGCTAAACGCCTAGGTGGCACTACAGATACGACACACGCTTAATAAGATTACAACAAGGCTAAAAATTACCCGAATGTAATAATTATATATATATAATTATTACATTCGGGTTCAAATTCATATTAAAATATATACATATATGTATATATATATTTTAATATGAATTTGAACCCGTAACCTCGAGTCGGTAATGTCGATTGAACATGCTTATTACAACATTAATGAGTGTTATATATTATATTTGCAATTCCCAGGTGAAGAAAGAAAGGCACGACAAATTCATGACCTGCTTCGAGCACGTCGCCAACGAGATAGATGCCATTTACAAGGTAATATAATGTAATACTAGCTTGTGCCTTACGCGGGAGCGCCCCACTAACCGACCACCGTCGCAGGCGCTGGCCATGAACCAGTCGGCGCAGGCGTTCCTGGGCCCCGAGAACCCCGAGGAGCCGTACCTGGACGGCGTCAACTACAACTGCGTGGCGCCCGGCAAGCGCTTCCAGCCCATGTCCAACCTGTCCGGGGGGGAGAAGACCGTCGCCGCGCTGGCGCTGCTCTTCGCCATACACAGGTCGGTCGGGCACCTCTTCTTCCGAATGATGATCAGTTAGTGGAAACGGAGCTGTGTTAAAACTTTCCCATAAAATTGCTATATAAACTCAATAGTTTGCAACAAGTAATGGTTCCATAAAAATTGCTTTATTATTTTTTGCAGTTTTATTCGCAAATTTATAAATGATATAAGTTTAGTTAATTTGTATATCTAAACAAAATAATATATTTCTTCATTTATATTTTTATACTAGTCAAGCTAAGGCAACTCACCTGTGATGGTAAGTGCTCACCGCCGCCCACGACTCCGTGTAACACCAGAAGAGCTATAGGGATGTTATCGGCCTTTAAGGTGGAAATAGACGCGCTTTTTGAAGGAACCTATGTCGAATCGACCTGGAAACACTGCCGCTGGCAGGCCATTCCACAGTTGAAAGGAAGTTCCTACGAAACCGCACAGTAGTAGAGTGCCACGTATCCAGACGGTGAGGATGTTATTTGAGTCTGCTACGTACTGTGCGGTTGGATAATTCAGCGGTAGGAATCAAGTCAAAGAGTTCCCCAGAACACTCCCCATGTTAAATGCGGAGCGATTATTAAATAGCCATCTCATTTCAAGGACAGTTAATTATAAAGCCAAGTCCCAACAATACAATAAACGCTACATTCCAGTTTCCAACCGGCGCCGTTCTTCCTGCTGGATGAGATCGACGCGGCACTGGACAACACCAACATCGGCAAGGTGGCCTCCTTCATACGCTCCAAGAAGGGCTCGTTGCAGACCATCGTCATCTCCCTCAAGGAGGAGTTCTACGGGTGCGCTGATGCTCTCGTCGGCATCTGTTCGGAGGTGAGTGCGGGTTTTGAACCAACTATTTAAGGATATTAATGATAATGGACACTTCTTTATCAATAATAGTAAGAATTTAACAAAAAGAGAGAGGTGTCGTAGTTTTTTTTTAATTCAGCAAGGAAACAAATTATCTATACGTTAATAAAACAGTAAAAAATTATATTTTTTTAGCATTTTAAAGTTTACATACTTACAAATTTAAAAACATTAGAAAACGTATAAAAATTTTGCACACAGCGGGATTTTAACCCGAGCCTCTTGGTAACCGTCTAAGCGCCCGGACCGCTAAGTCATGCGCTTGATCGATTCCTACCCGTTCAAATTTTAATACGTTGTCTAAAAAAATAGTTCTTGTAAAATACAATATTTGCACGCGCTCATCTTCGTAACTACTGGACGGATTTGAATGAAACTTTTTTGTTGTATAGTTTTAAAGTCTGGGCGGGACTAAAGCTGTATTTTATTTTAAGGAATAGACGCTACGCTCAAAAATTGGTGGAAAATCAAGATCGCAGAGTTAATTAAGGTCAATTCAGTATTTTTTTCTGTTTCCAGCCGGCGGACTGCCTTGTGAGTGACGTCATCACGCTGAGCCTCGAGAACTACCACGATTAGTTTTAATTGTTTCATTATTTCCATTTAGTTTGTAAGTTATTTCCATTTGATAATTATTGTTTCGATGATATATGAAGATAATTATTTATTTTATTCGTTTGAAATGCTTAATTTAAGATATGCACGGATTAATGTGATATGCTTTTTTTTTCATAATTATCAAACCGAAGTGGTTTTGGGTTTGAACAAAGTTGTTTAATAATCTTATTAGATATTTCTAAAAGGTATAAAAAAAATTACGAAAAAGAAGTCAATTTAGGTGTTTACGTTATAAAGTTCTGAAAGTACAATACAGTCATTTAATTCCTCTCATATTAAACATTGTAATTGTACGTACACCCTTGCTCCGTGTCTGTCTTCAGTCTAAAGCACTGAGTTTTCTTCATTGCATATTTGTATGCTTAATATATTTTAAAAAGCGAGGTTACCGCTGATCTGTCTGTCTTATTTAAATCTAATATTGTAATGTAATTTGAGATACATTTAAATTTTAAGAAGGTTAAAAATAAAAGTTTTGTGTTTGGGTACAATATCGCGCTCTTTATTTACAATAAAATATCTATCTTACAATTTAGCTAGTTTTGTTTTATTTAACATTATTTCAATTCAATTCACATTATATGATAGCATTTAGATACAAAAAGAAACATGGCAGACTCTATATGTCTGTGTCTGTACTGATAATATTTAAATTCTATTAAGTTGTGCTTAAACTATGAGTTAATTTCTAGTATTACTTTAGTTTTTATTAATGTAGCAACAATTTGCTTCATGTAAATTCACATATTAAAAAATAGGAAAAAATCGTGACTTGTCACTCTGTAAAATATCAAATTTAGTAAATCTCCAGATTTACCAACCTGAATGGTAAAAGACCCAGCAAATCTTAGGTTCTACTTCAAGGAGACACGGTAAATGTTGATTAGGTAAGGTTAAATTAAAAACAGTTAAAGACTTACTATTACAAATAATAAAGCTGAAGTAATTCGGAATTCTACAGTATCATATATAAAGATTTAAATTGAAAAAAAAATACATTTATTATAAATAATTTGTGATAAAAACACTATCTATCATATAATGTGAGCTTCACAACTTCCCATAACATTACAATAAATGTAAATTTAATTAGCACTATATGTATCACTTGACCCGCAGGTCTCTTGCCCAATTCCATTGAAATTAATAAAATAAACAACAGTGTAAAGTCAAAATTGTTAGTTATTTTGAATTTCTTTTGAAATCCACAATTATATCATCTACATATATATTCTAGAGAACAAATATGTAGATTCTAAACAAAAAATAATTTTCACTTCAAAATTGAGATAAATAAAAACTTAAATCAAATTTACTTTTTTAAGTAATGTTTTTTCAAAAGAAAGAAATATCTTTTTCTTTTGCAAAAACATTTTATACACTATTTTCAGTGTTTTTGGACACTTATTACATTAAATGTATAGAAATTTAATATAAAAAATGGTACTTGTGTCTCTTAGATGTTCAAACTGTCACAGTCCTTATAGACAACTAGATATTACTTAATTTCAGAATTAAGATGTAAAAGTTCCAAAAGTTTATATTCAATTTCAACACATATATTTAATAATCATTTTTCTATATTGAAAGGTCGGCTACGAACTAAATAACTTGTAACACGACATGTTTTGTTTAAGGCTCAGCGCACACCGGGTACAATATGTAACAGACCACTTAAATATTCTTTAAATACCAATGAAGTAAGGAAGATTTACTGAAGAATTAATCAAAAAAAGTTAAAAGGGCTGCCGGAGACACCTTCCTCGTGAACTGATTTATAATAGAATAATGAAGCCAGATTGTTTCATTTCATCAATTTCAACATCTAAAATGATAATTTTTATGTATTACGTTTGTTTTCTTGAATCTTTTAGTAAAAATTCTTAGTCCAGACTATTTCCTACTATGAGATTATTAGAAAACATGAAGAATTAAATTATAGCAGGGTCTGTACTTGTGCCTTTTGAAAACAGACCAAGTGCTCTAATTAATCAGATTGCACATTTCTGTTAAGTAGCGTCTAAATTCTGATACATTAAATAATATATTCAAATCAAATTCAATAAGAAACAATAGAAACCATTCGCCCACAAATGTAGTCAGGAGCTGTGACTCGGCGCTCGTAGAGGCGAGTAGCGTTAGTCGGGCGAGTTTGGTGGGCGCGTGCTGAAGTAGGGCGCGCGGTGTGGCTGCAGCAGCGTGAGGCACACGGAGCACACGCGCGCGGGGGCGGAGCGCGGGCCCGCCGCCACGCTCTGCGCCACGCACGCCGCGCAGAAGATGCGCCCGCAGTGCCGGCAGTGGATCTGTACACATTATCTTGTGACAACTTCTAACACAAATTGCTCGAGCTCCATTATCGTTGGATCTGGACACGGGTGCACATTATCGGATAATTAGACGGCAGAATGTGAGTCAACATAGAGTTGCAAGATTTGTTTACACAAATAAAGTAATAGGTATATAATTATATACAATGTTATAATTTTAAATATATAAAAAAAGAAAGATTTGAAATTTAATTGATAAGTCTGACATCATTTTGCATTCAAAACATTATATTTAATATCATTATAAACCTTATAAACCAACCATGTTTGCAGTTACACATTGTCCCACTACAACATTATTGCTTCTATTAGATTTAAATAAAAATAAAACTATATTTATGACAAGAGTATAGGTGTATTAAGCACTGAATACTCAGTGCTAGTACCTTCTTCTTGTTGGTGGGCAGGTGCACGTGGCAGGCGGGGCACTCGTTCACGTCCTCGTCGTGCTGCCACCGCACCTCCGTGTCTGCCTCGCGGATGCGCTGCAGCTGCACCTGCACACACCCATTTAGAATGATTGGAAAACAAAGAAATAAATACTCTTGTATGATACTGATTAAATTATTTACAATAAGAACTTATTTAGATCTCCAGCTTCACATTTTACCTAATTACAAGATCTTAAATTTTCTTAAAACTCAATAAAATCCAAATATATTATACAACAATGTTAACATAATATAAATACTTAGTTTACTTAATATAAATACAAAATATCCGCCGACATTACCTGCAGTGACTGCGACAGCCTCACAAAGTCCTGTTGCACTTTCTCCCCGTTGTCGAGCTCCTGTTGCAGCACACTCACCTTCGAGCGCAATTCACTCACTTCATTCTGGAGACGCTTCTGTTATACAAAAACAAAATATCTAAATTATCTTCATTTAATAAACATATAAGTATTTGATTAGAGCCATCAAGTTGCAGTGGCAGTGTATTATAAATGTGATGGTTGTGGGTTTGATGCCCACTGGAAAATATTCTTTCACATATTAATTCACACATAAGGTAATATTTTCAAAAGAATAATTGAAAATAAAATATTAAAATTTTGTCAATACATTAAGTGTCCACATATATACCTTGTCTTCCAACAACTGCTCTATCATGTCGTTGGAGTGCCTCAGCTTGTCCGCCAGCTCCTTCATCTGCTCGCGCTCTGTCTGCAGCCTGTCTAGCTGCTCGCTGCATTGAGAAACAATTTACCAAGTAATCAATTAAAATGGAACGAAACTAATAATTATATAACAGAGCGGAGAAATTAAAATAATTTAAATATTCCTCTGAGAGTGTGCAGAACCCACAACCAATCGCGTTTGAAATCACACACAGTTCTGCTGTATCACGTTGAAAGTATAACTTTGTGTAATAAGTACCACAGTTAATTAAAGATATTTTGCACATATAAGGTGCTTACCCGGCTGCGCGCAGCTCCGCGGCCGCGGAAGCCAGCTCGTCGTCCTTGCGCAGCAGCAGCTGCGCGTGGTGCAGCAGCTGCGCGCGCAGCTCATCCTCAGCGGCGCGCGCGCGCTCTCGTCCCACCGCGCACACGATCAGCTGCTCGCGCAGCTGCAGCGCCTGCTCCTGCAGCTCCTGGGGCGACAACTCGTTACGTTACTTTCACGTCAAATCTTATGGGGTCTTCGCAGACAAGCAAACGAGCGTTCGGGTCACATGATGGTAAGTGATCACCGTCGCCCACGACCCCGTGTCGACACGACACCAGAGGAGCTACAGGGATGTTGCCGGCTTTAAGGTGGAAATAGACGCGCTTATTGAAGGGACCCTGTTGAATCGACCTGGAAACACTGCCGCTGGCAGGCCATTCCACAGTTGAAAGGAAGTTCCTACGTAATCGCACAGTAGTAGACTGCCACGTATCCAGATGATGATGATCCCGTTATTTTATTGAAGCAAGCTGATCTGAGAAAAGCTCTGATCTTGGCTTTTACATTGACTATATAAATAACATGCACGGGTGCAAATTATAATTGAAAGAGAACCTTTTCTAACTATACTTGCAAAATATAAACATTTACTAATTAAAAATATATATTAACATGAATAATAATGTAATAAATTTTACCACAACATTGTCTGGTAGATTGATGACTTCATTTTGCATTTCAGCTGCTTTCTTGATGTACTGTCCGATTAGCATACTGTTATCTTTTTCTAAACTGAAACAACAATAGGTAACACTTAATTTTCATATATTTTAATATATTGAATTACTTTGTCAGTACATAGATATTTATAAAGTCTTATGTGAACAATGTTATTCTTGAAATAAATGCAAATTGCATACAATAATATCTCTTTATCCGACGTATATCACCAAGTTATAAACAATTGTTTTACTCGTCGAAGAATTAGGCGGTAGTGGTGACGACAGTGACGTACGCGTCCAGCTTCTTCTGCAGCGTCTCCCTGTCGACGGTGAGCTGCGTGACGGACAGCAGCGCGCGCTGCGCGGCGGCGTCGGCGGCGGCGGCGCGCTGCGCCAGCATGGCCTCCGCGTCGCCGAGCGCCGCCCCCAGCTCCGCCAGCTGCGCTCCGGCAGCGCCGCGGTGCGCGTGCCACGCGCGCACCGTCTCGTCCTGGGCGGCCCGCACGCCTTCCAGTTCGTCGGTTGCCTGCATTTTTGTGAGGATGTGGGTGTTCATTAAATATATAGGAAACAATCTCTATTAGTATTATTAGTAAATTCAGAATGATACAAAATACTTTTTCTATTTTAATATAATTGTTACAGCAAAAAGTGTATTCAAGTAAGTGTAATCAACTCTATTTCGCCCATATGTGGAGTAGGCAAAAGACTTTATATTGTATTATTGCTAACTTGAACAGGAAAAAAACTATAATAAAATATAAACATTTTTTAATGGGAATTAGGAGTGTCCACTTAAAAAATATATCGATATAAAATATCGTACGCGACGTCAATATTTTCCGATATACCGAATAAATATGACAACATCGATATTGTTATTTTTCTATTTATTACAAATGCGTTTTTGAGTTTCTTTTTTGCAACAATTTTGCTTTCGTTTTATTTCAACAACCACTTCAAGTATTTTTGAAATCCAACAAATCATTGCATATGGTCAGATACTTACTAACTGCACCATAGTTAAGTACTAATGTATACCATTTTAGTCGTAATTAAGTTCTAATGATTACCATTTTAGACATATAAAATGATATATTGCCATAATGCATAGTTAGTTACCAGCTTGAGAGCAAGCTCGTGGTGCGCAGCGCGCGTCTGCTCTGCCACCAGCTGTCGCTCGTAGTTCGCGCACATGTCGCACTGCTTGCACTCTGCAGGTGCTGGAACAAGAGGTACTTACTGTAAATGCATTTTGTGTTGGCTGGACATATCTGGTCTTTCAGAAAATTTCGCGCAGATACATCAACACAGCACACCCAATGAGAGATGACGAACTGACACAAGATATCCCCCCAAGAGTAAAGAAATCACAGTCGTGTAATAAGTTCTTTGATTTTCACTATTATTACACAATTTGAATTGAAACTATTTCATCATATTCATATTTCATCGCAGTCATATTTGTCGGCCCATCACTGCCTAAAAATCGGTTTTGCGAAGTCTGTAGCAATAGCTACCCTCCATTCAACTTAGAAAGCGCTATATTATACTAAATACATTTATACAATAATATCCATACCAGGGGTGAATAGATTGACAAGTGAGAATTGCATATGCAATTTTTTAAATATTAATAAGAATAAGGATCTCATACAAAGGGTAAATAAAGGATAATAAAAAAAAATCAGGCAAAATAAAATCAGTCAAAAAACAGAATTTATCAATAAAAATTGAACTAAATAAATGTCTGCCCTAAAAAATACATTTTCGATTTTTCAACTTACTCACACTTGGTATGGATATAGTAACTATATTTAATGTAGATTATATAATCATATAGTGAAAAAATACTGGCATTCTCTGTAAAAACTTTACTATGAAAAATTCTGTACTCCACCTACATATTTTTATAAAAACACGACATGTAAATCATATTTGCTTCACATATAAATATAAAGACAATTTATATCAGACATATATGATAATATATGTATTTATGATATATAATCATAAACTATGATTTGTAAAATTATATTGAATTTATTAGATTTCAGCTACATGAAAATTATTAAAGCCTTAGTGCAGCCCATTTGAATTTTCAAGATGTATTATAGTTAATTATTATCATATATAAATTTTGTTTCGAATATTAGGTTATAATTCTACATAATTGACTCTGTTGGTCTGGATAGCAACACCAGTGTATCTTAAAAAATCTTACTTGTCTCAGATTTTATATCACTAGATTTATCACTGGTACCAGCAGCACTGGAAGCAGCATTCACTTTCTGAAATATCCAAAATAATTTTATTCAATTTTTTCATAAATTCCAAAGAAAAAATAATTAACAAATTCTTTTTAGCTTTAGACTATTCCCCCCCATAGCAACATAGTAAGATAGATTCTAGTGTCAAGACTCTCTGTTCTCCAAGCTCTGCTGGAGAAATGAAAATACCTTAAATAAAAGCATTCTGCTGAATGGGGATCTAACCCACAACTAATCACAGTCAGACAATTTACAGTTTGACCCTGTTCCAATGCACCACAATGGCCACTGTGGATGGATTTAACATTATACAGGTTTATTATAATCATGTTAAATTCAATATTACCTTAGCTTCCTGAAGCTGAGCATCAGTTTCTCTTAATTTATTTTTAAGTGCTGTAATTTCCATCTCCAAGGGGTCAATGATGGACTTGAGCAGCTCATTGTCCTCAAACTGGAAGCAGTAATTTTGAACATAAATATTTGTAATTTTAATTATAAATCAGAGTCAAAATTTCACAAAAAATATATGTAGAAATATTCCATCATATTAAAATATCCTTATTTAAGAGAAATACAGTAAATTATGTTGAACAGAAATTTTATTATTATTACTTTTAAAAAATGGCTATGTATAAATATTTATTATTTCCATAAAAAATATCTATTAATCATTAAAGCTGTAATTGCTTATTATTTACATTGATGTTATGATTATTATTAACCAATAAATTACCTTTCTAACATTAGGCGCCTCAGCGTCAGTATCAGCGCCGAGTTTCCGCGCGATGGTCCTCACGAAGGTGGCGGGCGCCAGCGACAGCTCCTGCCAATCCCACGCTTTGTCACTCATGTCCTCCTTGATCGCATTTATCCGTTATTTTGGACTTTAATGTTTTAAAATTTACATATTTTATTTACGTAATGAACGAAAAATGTATGTAAAATTATTTCAAACAAAGCTCTCATTAATGTCCGTGGCTAAATTCTTTGATTATATTGTAAAATAATATAAGATGGATGTTAGGTCAAGCGTTTGTTGTGTGTCAATTATTATTCATATTTTATCACTATGCATTTTAAAATTTGACATAAACATTAACACAGATAATTTAATTTTGGGTGATAATTAATTATCTATCATTTCAGATTATTTTTTATAATGGAAATTTTATCATGCAAAAAATTGTTTTAGCAAATTAACCTGAATATTATATTGCTCCAGTTTCTTCCACATGTCATAGTATTTATAGCGAATAAATTATTATTGACGATAATATTACATACCAGTGCCAGAGGCAAATTAATAATTTACCACAATAAATATATGATATTTAAAAAAAATATAAAGTTACTAATTCGTACTAACAAACAGAACAGTTCTAAAAGTACTGTACATAATTCTACATAATGACGGTAAAATGTATCTTATCTAAACAAGTTAAAATGTTTGTTTAATGGCGAAAGTGTCATTTTGGAAATTGATGCACACTAACCGTTAAGTGCCTGAAATTGTGTATATTTTGACATGCACGTTTTTAATTCTTTTTTATTTTTTAAATAAAATTTCAAACTACATATTTATTTTTAACATAAACAGCCATCAATAATCCATCTGACACTTTGCGAAAGCCCTTATATGTTAAATGTAGAAATTTAAAAAAGATTTTTGGTGTGAAAGTCATCTGTTTACATACAACAATATATCATAATTTATATTAAAAATATATGTTTTTGAAAGCTATAGACACGTAACAACACCACTAGTAAAAATTAGGTACCAACACTATAGCCATGGCCATAATTTAACAATACGATAGTGTAACAAGTTCCGGACGACGATAAGGAAAAGCAATACAAGTTGAATTAACATAAATAGGTAATGTAAGTTAACTAGATCTGTATTCAATTGTGGGTTACATTCCTGTCTGCATCTATACAGAAGCATTTTAAACAAAAAGACTTTGCAAATTTAAAAAACGTAGCAATAAATGTACAAAAAAGGCAATTTGTTACACTTTACTTGATACAAAATAAAAGTGAAAGTTAAACTATGTAAAAAATATTATATTAAATAATGTGTGGTGTAATGAACACTTTAAAAATAATGTAAAAAAATACATACCTGTTGTTGCTTCAGCTGATTTAGTTGTTGCTCCAATTCAATATTCTTAGTCCTCAGTCTCCGGACTTCTTCTGTGCCTGATGAAGACACCTCTACTGTTTCTGTTGATATTTTAATTAATAACATTTTAGTTTTTATTTTATTTGCCTATTAATTTGGAAAAGAAAAAGAATTTGCAACAAAGGTTCAAAATTCATACATATTTTTAATTTTGCAGAACACTTTGGACAACCATTGGAGAAGCCATAGGGTGCACTGGGACACCGTCCGACTGTAAACGTGATTGGTTTATTGGATACCATTCGGGGAAGTGATGATATTTATATTATTTTTACTGTCTCGGTCTAGAGAGAAAAAAAGGTGGCTTTGACTCCTACCACTCAACAAGCTATGTCACAAATCGGACAGAAAGTGTGTTGACACAAGGTCTTCTCTGTCTACCCTGCAGGGTGGGAAAGAGTGCAAAGTTACATTTGGCAACAAGGAAGAACAGAACACTTTCTTGGCAGGTAAGTACTAATTTGATAAAAAATTAAAAAAAACTTGTTGGAATACCTTTAGGACCCCAAAAACAAGACACAAGTGGCAACATTTTAAATAAAATAGTATTAAGTCTAAAGCTTAACATGTAACAGTGTAGAATGAGGAAAACAACATTTTAAATAATCTGATTACACAAATATAAATCTATATAAAACTGTTCATTAACTACACAATTTAAAAACATTAATGATTGAACAATAATTGTTACAAAGCTGCTTTAAACTGATTAGTGACTTTATAAGATTGTAAATTACATAATGTGCAAAAAGGGTTTAATATTCATATAAGTAAAAAGCTTTATATTCATGGTTTCTGCATCTACACTTTCAGTATTCACAGGTAAAAATATTGTAACCATTTTGTGGATAAAATTTTCTTTCTTTCCAAATTTAACATAAAATAGAACTGGTGCACTTTCATAATGTTCATTGAAAATATTATTTGCTTGAATCTCACATTTCCTGTTCATTTAAGTGACATTAACTTCATTAGCATATGCCATGCCACAGCTAAATATCAATCAGAATTAATAGAACTTGTGAAAGTGGCATAACAAATAGACGTATTTATCATGAAAGTGCCCTTTATTTTAATTGGTTTTTTCTTGTACCACAGACCATATATCCTTTAATCCTATACAAAATACATTTCCACATTCACAGTTTCTGTATTTGCAGCATATGGGCAGAATGTTACTCTCAAAAATATGGAACTGCACCGGAATGCTGATTTAATTTAACAAAAAAATATTTAGAGAAATTATATTTTACTGAAACATATTAACAAAAAACCATAATATATTTATGCTCCTTAAATAAAAAATGTTAGTAAATGATACATACCACTAACTAAAAGTTGCAAGCTTTGAATTTCTGATTTCTGGTTCTCACTAAGAGTCTGCAGCTGTTGAAGCTCCGCTCGTAGCCCCAGCACCTCTGAATCTAATTGTTGCTTTTCTAGCACCAATTTACGTAAGTCTTCTGTAAAAAACATTGTTTAATTACAATGTAAATATTGATTATATTATAAACCCATTGACCCATAAAATATGCATGTCACTTTATATGAAAATTTATGTAAAACACATGATAGCAAAGGAAATGATGAAGTATTGAATTTCTGCACTGCTTTTTCATCTGCTAAAAAAAGGAGAACCAAGTTTTTTCCATTATGAATTACTATAATGATATTATAGTATCGCTTATTATGTCATTACTCAAAGTATTGACTAATTTGCCTTGTATATATTTCAGTAGGCTTATTATGTGTGTGTAATATTATCTAAATAGTCTTCTAAGAAATGAGTAATTTCTTAATTGTGTCTCATGAGCTGAGTGCCGTAAGTCACACCAAATTGAAATCATAAAATGCAGTAAAATCAACAAAGCATATAAAGGGATTTATGGTAGCTTGGTAAATTTACATATAATAGTTTTTAATTGGAACTTTGGTCAGTACTGAAAGGATAAATTTGTATTTAGTAGAGAATTATATTATTGTTTTGCAGTATTTAGTGGAGAAATTCCATGAAGAACATTTTTGATTTATATACTATGTTAATAACTAATTAGTATAATAATAAAGCTGAAAAAAGCAAGTAAAGTACTCTACATAATATAAGTAGGATATCATTATTATGTTAATTACGCCGGACAATCAAAATAAGCAACCACATGACGATGACACCTGTGTTAAATGAAAACCCGAGTTGAACATCAATAAGCTACAAACCTTCTTTTTGTAAGAATAACTCTTTCATTTTAGCTCTTTGAACATTAAATTCTTCTTCAAGTCCCAGCTTCGTCTGCACGGGGGCCTCTCCGTCGTCACTCCCGGTGTCAACTTAAAACAGAAACACTTCTCAACTTCCTGCAGACACAATGAGAAATAAAATAGTAACGTAAAACACACCTTTCGTCACAGTGGACTCGCTGGACATTGCAGTTTGTTCGTCCATGGCGGTCCACTTCTTTCCAACAGCTAGTATAACAATATACAGATTCTAAGCATATTTCAATGACTAGAGGTTAGCATAATGAAAAACAATCCATTAAGAAAATATGACGGTGATCTCGAAAATAAGAAAATTAGTTGACAAATTGTAATGACAGAGCTTCAGCACATCACAGATAGCACAAACGTATGTTGCTTGCAGTTGCCAAATTAAGTGTTAATTAATCGTAACTAATTTATGAACAATTATAATGTCTTCTGACGTCAAATATATTTAAAGTAATTTTAACATAATTAAATACCATTTATTAGTTAGAAAAAAAATGTACCAAATGAATAAAATAATAGATAAATATTTAAGATGTTGAGAGACAATAATCAAAGAATAATTGTAGATATTTTTTTATAATATTATGAAAAATGGTTTACGGATGTTTTTTTATTTCTTTATATTTTATTCTACATAATATATTAATTTACGATAATTTTTATTTTAGTGACTCTTCCGTTTTCGTTTCATCGAGTTTTAAATCATAACGATTTAGAATTTTTGAATAAGATTTGAAGAAAAAGAATGTTTTAATTAAAATATTTATTTTGTTTAAGCAAAGCCTAGATTAAGCATTTTGCAGCAGCTCAACTTTTAGTTCTATTTCAATACAAGCTTTTAGAAACAGTTGTTGCCAAGAAATATTAAAATAAAAGGCAATTGACGACGGATGTGTAAGTTGTGACTAAAAAAGAAAATAGAAATACCTATGTAACATTTTTTTGTGTGTACAAATTACATAGTGTTCAATTAAAAATATATAAAACGAACACAAATATATCTAAATTGAATACTTAACATAACAAGCAATACATTTTTTCAAGTACGTATAATTTATTCACAACAAGTATAATAAGATTCTTGAAATAACTAGTCAAAAACGTCGATAATTAAAAAAGTTTATTGCTTTACGTTATTTTTTACCCACCGGCTATAAAGAACTTGTATATAACAGTCTTTTCACAATTTTCAATTAGTTATTCATAGTAAAACGAAATGGCGTTACAACGAAATAAATCAAGCTGTCACTTGGTTCAGATTTAAAGTACATGATATAATATGTAGCCGGTATTCGGTGACTCCGCCACCTCCCTCGAAGAATCATCGCCGCCATGACCAGGCTCTTTAATGGGATCTTTCGCCTGGGCCACTTCCCCCAGTCCAGGAAAGAGGGTCTGGCTTCGTAACTGCACTATACAACACGATCTCGGGATGAGCAGCCTCATTGGCATGATCACCCAGTGGACCGTAGATACATTCAAACGGGTCGATGATTCTACAGATCCACACATACAGGACATTCCCCCTGGCATTCCTGGCCGCCAGACAAGCGGCGCTTCCCCCGGGACCTCCTTCCCCCCCAGACTCCTGAGCTGCTGCCACGGTCGCTGATCGTCTAGCTGGGCCTCCCTTGAGGAATCAAGGGTCTCACCCGGCTAGGCTGATCGCCCGGACAGCATACAAGCTCATTCCTACTCCCAATTATCCTTCATTCCGTTCCCCGCATGGGAACAAACCCCCAGCCACATGAGGCTAACCCGACTCCCATCCATATTTATGAATGGCGCATACATCCACTTCCAGAGGGCCAGGCCCTGAAGAAGTTTCCCCTCTCTCCGAACTCCGAACTAACAAAATAGTTAATAGTGATGGTTCGTCTAGCTCTTGGACAATGAACTAGTAACTTAATTGTATTTAAATTTAAATTTCAAAGCTAATTAGCGTTATACGTCGCTAGTTTATTTAAGGGGAAAATTCAATAATACACATATATTTTGTTAAAACTTATATTTGAATTAGCAGCCATTTAAATTATCGTAGTTGAGTTATAACATTATAAACAATGTCTATTGAAACGCGTTCAACAGAATCGTCTCATCTTAAATAGGACAAATAAATAATAATACATAGTTATTAACAAATTACAAAATAATGTTTGACTAACGCGACGGCGCCACCATCTAAATACACATATTAAAGAATAATTCAAGGCACAGACATATCACAGGTTTAACGTGTATCGTTATTTACGTTTTTACATTATTTACATAAATATATGACGTACATAGACTTAAATAAATGCAAATGTACACCATATAAATCCGTGCAGACTTCTTCGATCGACTATAGATCTTCTAGATGGCGCCGTTCATTTGCTACGACTTGGGGCCTAGAAGCCTTGTCTTGCTTCCCTGAAGCGTCTTCCAGCAGCTAGGTCCTCTAAGCAAGGTACTTGGACAATGTTGAAGTATATATGGCCCATGAGGTGTGCAGCAGAAGTGTTGGTGGCTTTGAGGCAGTCGAAGAGCATGTCGTCACAGGTACAGTGGGATTTGCTATAGAGAGAGTTATTAGTGAGGTTATATCGTTGAGAGAATGCGCGCACTTTGCTAGGGCACAGGTCGTGGGTTCGACAGCAACGGTCAAGGGGGCGGTCTGCGCCTAGGTCGTGGTAGTCGTTTGCTATGTCTCCTGTGCCGCACCATTTGGTACCTGAAAAGAGAAATACGTTATCAACATATTGAAGTTCAAATGCGTTTTATTTATTTTGGGATAAAAGTATTTTTAACTGGGATGTATGAAGTTGCTGTTACTGTCTGAAACGAACTCTAAAACGAACTTTATAAAATCTAGAGTCGAGCAGTGCGTGGAGTTCTCCTCAGAGTATCCCGTTAATTTCAGGAGTTTCCTGAGGTTACCTGCATCTAGGGCGGCATTAGGTAAATTACCGACGCTGGACAAAACTTAATAAACCCTGTACATTTTAGTGTATCTAAGCTTTTCCCTGTACACTCGAGAAAAAAAACAATAAAGGTGAAAGAGATCGTTTTCATATATTCATTATTGATAATAATTACAGTAAACCAAAGTTCTTATTGTAACTACAGACGTCTACAGTATTCCAATTGTCCGATAAAAATTTTTTAGTACCTAGTTAGGAAGTTAATCAAATTACAAGCGATACACGTCAATAATAATTTGATTGAAAAAATATACAGTTAATTATGAAATGAACTCAGTTTATCGTAACTACGCTCTTTCGTCACAACAAAGTGGACAATTATTAGAAACTATACATATAATTTGGCTTTAACTTTGTGACTTTAAACAATTATGGCACTAGTCAATACCTCTATCTAACTCTTATAGAGTTACAACACTGTCCTGTTAGAAGAATATAATTATTGTGTTATTTTAACGTTTTATTCATCCGTTATTAGTACGAGTATTTAACATCTGTCGAATGGTTCGAAAGTTTTGCCTTTTATAAACTTAATTATAATTAACACGAAAAATTTTCCTTGTTACTTTTATAGTAACTGTTTCACAAATTAATTTATTTTTTTAAATCCACGAGGCCTTTGTGGTGCAGTGGAACAGCGTCTGGTTGTTAGTGTGATAGTTGTGGGTTTGATCCCCATTCGATGAAGTGATTATTTTCATTTCTGTAAGGCAAAGCGTGGCTTTGAGTTCCGTCACTCAACACGCAACGTCTCGAATTCAGAAGGAAAGAGGAGAACGGGGACACTATGTTCTCTCTGCGTACTCTACTATGTGGGACCAAGCATATGGGAAAAATATCTTATATAGAATATTATGAAAGTAGATTTTTAGTTAATTTAAATCCAATTGTATATTGTGGATAAAGTTTTTTTAAAAATATTTTCTGGCCCTGTCATATCCACAAAAAGCTACATATATTATTTATCTTCAAAGCCTCACCAGGTATAATCCCCTGCAACAGCGACAGCGGGCTTCCACCCAGCAGGCCCGCGTGGGCGCCACCAGCACGAAGACGCTCTTCAGCATCACCGTCGCCGCGCTCCCGCCACCCCTCGCGTCTGTTCACGTCTCTCGCTTCTACACCTTCAACCTGATGACAAATATAAGGGTAAATATTTTTGTTTTTTACATATTTACATTAATTTATAATTTATGTATAACAATGATCTCTTAATATTTCATAAATATTCGCTTTCCGGGATTAGTTGGTTTGCATATCCGTTAACTTTTAAAAGCATTTGATGTGACTCTTTGAAAAATTTTCAAGAAAGGTTTATATAATAAAATCTTATTATGTTTTTGTGGGAATACAAAAATAAAAAGATATTTTGCAAGCATGTCGCCTAAATATAGTATGTAGTAGACCTACAGAGCAGTGGTGGACTTATATATTTTCAAGTAATCGGCTGTTAAGTTTTTGCCGCCCTTACTCTACCAATTTCAGTTTCTAGTTTATTGTTACAATTATTTTTAGTTTAGTATTTTTGTTATAAAATCATCAACGACATCGTCATAAGTAATATTCATAATAATAGTTTTCATTCATTCCGTCTTAATGCACAATAGAGCTAGAGCTTTTAAGTTTTTTTGGCTCAAGATCTAAATATTTTTTTACTCTCTTAGAAAGGACTAGGAAAAGTAAGTTATGTTCACCAGCGACAAATTGTTTGTTTCTTTTCATATGTGAAGAACTATATGCAGATTAGGTTAGGCATTTTGCAAAGTCTTTTTTCGCACAATCGAATATACTCTCCGATATTCTTTCTTAGATTCCGAAACATATTACCCAAATACTTTAAGGTAGAAATGTGGCTTTGAAAATATATGCTTTCTTGAATTAAATTGTACGTTATTGTACGAAAATTATTCGCTCATTTCACTCAGAAATGAGATCTTTTATTAAACTTGTTGTAAGCCTTCTGCCGTTTTTCTAATTCAGATATCAGTCGATCAACGATCGCTAGAAAACGCGCTTACAGCGCTAAAAGTATCACTCGCATCCATATGCATCTCATACACTTGTTTCAATAAGGTTTTTTTTTGTTTTTGGTCATCTTGTTTTCAGGTTTTTGGTGTAGTATAATTTTGAAAGAATTCTAGAAGATGTTGTTCGTTTCCTGTGACAGGTACTTCGATAAAGTTATCCCTGTTTGTTATCAAGCTTGGATCCACGCCATGAATTTCTCAAACTTCAACATGCAGATAAGTAAACTAAGTCAGCTGGTTTTAGTGTTGTTAGATCCTGGTGTATTATTTTTTAGACATTTCTGGGGTCACAGTAGGTTCCCTCAGGAAGGGGTGAGAAGGTAGAACTTACCTAGGCTCAGGCAACTCGACGCAACGCTAAGTACGTTGTAATAATCTTGGTATTATAAGATTGTGAAAAAAATTGTATTTTTAAATTCCGGGACAATGAAACATATATTACGCAATTTCTCTCTTTTCAGTTATAAAATGTGTGCGCGTAGACCAAGTACTGGTTGGGGGACTATCTGGTTTTTTGCAGGTTTACGCTTTTTCCTGAACCTAGTGTCAAGATACTTGGTTCTCCACTTTCCACCCGAATTCGAGACACTGCGTGTTTAGTGGCGCAGCAAAACGCTGCGCTTGGTCTTGTTCATCAGAGCGGAGAAATTAAAATAATTTATTTATGACCATTGCACCGAGTGGCATTCGAACCCACCACCAATGGCGTTTGCAGTCAGACACTGTCCCACTGCGCCATAATGGCCGTTTAATGTACAAAAGACAGTTAAGAAGGGCAAAATATATTCGCAGACACATTAAGACTAATAAGAGATTTTTAAGACATCAGAAAACAGTGATATAAAAAAAAACTGTATGACAATTCACCATTTTCCTAAATTCGAGACATTGCCCAGTCGTCAGAGTGGGAATCGGACTAGCAACTATCGCGTTTACACTCAAACGCTCTCCCACTGCACCATGATTGTCTATGGATAGTCACAGAATAACTCTTAATAGCTTCTTTTAGTCTACCTGCAATATTGTATTATATTGCATTCATATTATATATGAAGAACTCAACTAGGGGTTAAAATGATATTGATGCAGAAAATAATATTTTTATTTACTTATTACTGTAACACGTAGTTTCGTCTACAGTAGAATATAAATCGATATTTTCTAGGCATTTTCTATTCAAGGCATTGTGTAGAATTTGAGATAGGGCTCTTCACATTAATGTAAGAGCCTTTGATGTTCGATGAACGCCTAATTAAGAGACTTCAACGATCTAAGTCTTTTATCTACGAAAACGATATTTTTTATATCATTGTCTGCATTCTTGTGGACATAAGCTACTGTTTTTTTTTAAATAGTGGTAATGAATTTAGTTTGATATAAACTAGAATAGCTATAGATGTACTTATTCGGCTTACTATATGTATTAAATATGAGTGTCTGACTGTAATAGCGATTCGTTATGGGTTCGATCCCCACTCAAGGGAATCATTATATTTAAACTATTTTCATTTCTCGCTCTGGAACCTAAGACAAAGAACGGCGTCTCAATTTCGGGCGGAAAGTGTAGAATAGAGGATGTTTTATGTCTTGACATTAGTTCTCTCTGGCTATGCGGGTAAACACGTAAAGATCAAAAAACAAAAGCCATATACCAAAGATATAAAATCTGAAACATCATTATTCTTTAATAGCATTTGGCATTTACAAAGTAAGTATTAGATCAGTTTCAATCAGATAGCCGACGTAGCGGGGTGTCAGGAAATTGGTACATTACTAGACTAGTTTTCTTGAGCGGAGATCGCTGGTTCGATATGTATGTAGAAAGCATATATTTATAAAGTATCGAAAAGCGAAAGTATTGATGAAATAGTCATCATTAGACGCCGTCGTATCTTCATCGTTTGCAAGTGCTCGATTGCACACAATGATTGTGGATTATTCAGTGAAATTTAAGTATTTTAATTTTAGAAATTGTTTTTCTTATTCTAAGTCTGTGAATAACACTAAAATTTAATAAATTGTAAAAATTTCTCTACAGAATGTTTAACAACAAAAATAAGTGTGAGTAAACATAACCGTGTAAGATTTTTGGCCAGTTGGCCAGTTTCCAAGATGTACGGGTTCGAGTCCAAGTGTGGAAAACACTTTAAAAATATTAATAATATTTTTGTTTCCTTGGTCTGGTTTTGACAAAATGTATGCGTTGGTTTTCTATCGATTAACTTAGGCATACTTGAACTTGGGGCCCAGTTAAACTGTAATAAATAATTAATTATAACAGACTATGTTGTAGTTTAGTCATCCAGGGTCCCCCATAAGTCCTTGCCCTAAACATGGCCATGCCTATGACCTATACCAAAAAACGAACTAGATATTTAAATAAATAAACTTATTAAAATTGTTTTCATTGTGTTTTCACTGAACTCGCAATGTCGTGACTTTGGGGGGAAAGTGGATAACTCTCTATGTTCTCTATGACTATCCGGGAATAAGAGTAAAGTTGAAAAAAAATAATTGTATCAATTAATAAAGCGTTCCTTCATAAAGTAGAACGAAAATACCTCTGACAGCAGGATAGCTAACCTGGAAAAAGTGTAAAACTGCTGTTTTTACTTTAAAATCTTGTAACTATTGTAATTGTCATTTTAAAGACGTATAGTTGTGTCCTAGAAACGAAACCGTTTTATATTCACTTCCGCTACTTTGTTGCAAGCACAAATCTCTTTCACCATTTAGAAAAGTCGTTCATGAAGCCACAAATCGTTTTTAATTATTATTTGAAATTCTAATATAATAGGCAGTGTATATTTTATAATCTTTTATAATTTATATATCTTTTCATTAATTAATATAATAATTTTAATATTTTTAGTTATTCCCAAAACTACCAAGCCCAGAAGGCAGTTCTGTAAAAATAACTATTGTAAATTGATGCCGTAATTCGTTTTAAGCTGCGAGTAATCAACACATTTTGATTCCATACATTAGCATTATATTAATATTTATGCATAGATTAAAAATATTTCATACATTTCATAATATGTTTTAACATTAAGCCTCAAAAGTAGCACATCTAAGATTGATTGAGAAATTTTATTACATAACATACATATGTAGTAGGTACACACTACATAATGCAACTAAAAAAATTATGACAGAAAATTAAGTGAGATATCAGCAACAAACAAAATGTAGAGGTAAGGTACTCGTCTTGATAGACTTTAACAACATCTTCCTCATGGTGCAGGAAAAGCAGACGACCTGGAACAGAATGACCTTGCCAGTACTAGATGGCGGCTCTTTATGTTTACAGTAAACAGCGTGGCAGCTTATATGTTATATAAAAGAATACCAAAAACACAATACAAAGGCGAACGTTTCGCATGTAGTAGCCAGTGACAGTTGCTTGTGTTCAAGAGCTGATTCTCATCTACGTTTAGCAGTTCTTTGAGGAACGAGAAGCGGGTCAAGGGCGTCTCACTTTGTGAATACTCATTTTAATATATTTTGTTTTTTTAACGCATTTCCGCAAATATGTCTGTCTGGTATGTAAAAAAAATACTATACCACGGCAGAACTCAATGTCATTATCTAATCAACCTGAAGACATGTCTTTATTGTAACTTTTCTAATTTATATTTAATGTGAAATTACAAGCCGTATTTGGTCCGTTACATTTATTCCTTACATATATATATTTGTTATCTTCAATTTTATATTGATACTATACCACTCCTCAAGAACCTGCATGCTGAATTTTAGCTTCTTACGCCCAGTAATTTTGGCTTTGCGTTGTCTGTCAGTCACTCAGTAACGCCGAGAGTTTTATATATCTATATAATTCGACATCAAGCAATACATAAATATTTCGATAGTAAAACATAGTGTAATAAAAGTAAATATAGATAATGAGGCATAGCATCAGCATATGATAGTTGAGATAAAGACTTCACTTATGAGCGGGAAATGGACAACGAAGACTTGAGATATCACCGCTTTACGTGACGGTTATGGTTTAAAATTATTTATTTGGGGAAAATTTCAGTTTCCATTATTATTATTATTATTATACAACATGCATTATGGAGAATAAAATCATATATTAATAAGTTTTAATATGCTTAAAAGCACTAACGGAGATCCAAATGCACAATGAAAAGCTGAAATAAATATCTAGACAATATAAAACATAAATTTGTGTGACTTTAGTTAGTCAACTAAATACTACAATACAAGTAATTAAAGAAAATTGCATGCACAGTGAGTACCTGTGAGTAGAGGCGTGATGTTACCTGCTGACACTGGCCCATGAGCTTCACCATTTGTGGGAAGCTTATGCCTAGTGGGCGGTTGATACGGCTGAGCTGCCGGAGAAGTCGGCTTGTGTCGTCCTCATCACTGGAAAATAAAAAATGATCTAGAATGAAAAAAATATATTTAGAAAACGTATAAAAATTTGAACGCAGCGGGATTTGAACCCGCGCCTCTTGAAAATCGTTCAAACGCTCTGACCGCTAAGCCATGCGTTCTACATCCAGCTTCGTCGAAATTCTTATACGTTTATTACAACTTATATTTATTGTATTTGAAATTTTAAAAATGAACGCAGCAGGATACGTTTATACGTTTGTACGATTTATACGTTTTCTAAACATATGTTTTTCAATTTTCTAAGTGTGTGAATAACACTTTAGAAACAATGTTAAAAGGATATCTAATAAAGTTATACAAAAAACAAAGTATGAAAAAATATGTGGATTTGTAGAGAAACAATTACAATTTGTTACCTATTCATAATAACTTTTGGTTTTGGTATTGATTACTCTAATGTAACTTTTAAGGTAAGACTTATTGATTGGATATTAAACAAACTAGAGGATGTAAAAAAATCGGAGTCCGATTCGAACCTACATTGAGTGCAGTTAGGCGCATTCACGACAGTGTTAGTATTTGCTTATTATATAACAAAATCTAAAAGTAAATAGTAATTTATAATGAAATATTAAGCAAAATATATGATGTATGTAAAATTTTCCCTCATTTCCCATGAAAGGTCTTATTGCAAAGGGTTACTTTACACGAAGTGGGGCAAAACTGTCCTTCTAATGAGAAGATATTTTTAGTGTAGCCACAAAAAACTGCATCGTAAAGACAGCGTGACCTGAACAAAAATATGAAATGGGTCATAAGTCACATATATTTAGACATCGCCAACCTTCAGCTCTTGACCCTTGTGTTAGATTTGAGCTGAGTATTACCTATTACATTCGTTGTTTTTGCAATATCTTGTATGGACTTATAAATAACTATATATAATTATTATAGTAAGTGTTTAAGATATATTTTTTTCATTTTCACGATTTTTATTCGAGAAACTAGTATCACTTTTATATGATATATAGACGGAACTCAACGCCGCGCTTTGTCTTGGTACCAGAGGGGAGATATTAAAATAATTTGAATAAAATGAAAAGTGGGAATTTAAATGTGAAAGTAACTCTGTCTGTCTGTCTGGACATCAGTCGTGTCGGTCTGAATATATTGTAATTGAAATTTAAAATAGAAATACATGAGGGTTTAAGGACATAGGGTACTTCTATCCCCCATTCTTTTTCGATATTCCAGGAATTTCATAATTTTACGATAAGGCCGCTGAAAATACTTATTTTAATATAATATTTTTATGGAAGCTTAATAGATTTGTACTACGTAATTTGTTAAATGTTAAATGATTTATAAAACTCTGTTTCCCTGAAAAAAATAAAATAATTCAATAAATAAATCTCCTTAGGCAGTTCAAGTGTCTATATATGTAAGTGTAAGTGTCCATCACTACCTCCACCTTCTGGTTACTATAAAATAATGCGCGCATTTATCATTTCCAGTTCCGGAAAATCTATATATAGTGCATGTAATAAATACCTGTAAATATTTATAACATTCATACGAATATGCGCCTCGGTGGTGTTAAATTATTTGAAAAGAAAGCATTTTCACGCCTTTTCCTGTGTAGAAGGAGGCAGAAAAAATTAGTTACTTTCCTGTCGAATTTGAGACATTATGTGTGAAGTATAGGCACTGAATGTCGCGCATGGCCTTACTAGAACAGGAAAATATAAAATTAATTTAATATAATCAATCTACCGAGTGAAGATCGAATCCACATTTTTACAGGTTACAGATTCTGTCACCACTCTACAATGGCCTCGTTATTTTTTGTCAAGTCTTTACCAATATAACGCTTAAATATTTAATATTTCATTTAAGCATAAAATATTATAAATGATCGAATTAAGCAAAAAACGCTTATGATAGAAATTAACTTCATAATTCACAGGTAAAATTAACCGTTGTTTATATAAGTAAGAATCGTAACACAACTCTTCTATTAAACAATACTTAACATTCATTTACGTATACATATTAAGTTTGTGTTTTTAATTAAAACATATACGCAACATTGCAAAGGTTCACAGTCTCTGCCATAACAGATTTTTTTTTATATAGTCTTAACATCATTTTATTTTATTTATGGAATTAAACGATATTGTATGTCACAGAATTATGGCATCTCATAATTATAATATAAAAAAAAAACTAAATTATGCAAATTGAATACAGAAAGATCGATGTACATATGTACTATGAGTGTCTCTAAATAGAGATACAGTAATATACCAGAATCAAAGACAAAGTCTTAAGTTATGCATAGAAGTAGAATAAAAAAAAAAGAATCAAGTGTATAAGAATTTTGACGTAGCTGGACTTATGTTCGTATGACTTAGTGGTAAGAGCGCTAGGACTGTTTCCATGAGACTTGGATTCGAGTTCCACATTAAACAAAAAATTATGATATTCTTATTGTATGAATGACATTTTATAAATGGAATTCAATAAATGAATACACAAACTAACCCATATTTTTAAAATCAATAAGCAAAGTTATATAAAAAGTTAATTCAATATTGTTGAACGTACTCTCCAAAAGAAAATCTCTCCAAAGATTTATAACGTACTAAAAACTGCTAAATCTTCACAAGCACGAGTTCTTTCAGCTAAGTGGCCTTCGGTACGAAATTTTCTCAATTTGTTTCACTTAAAACTTCGAGACATGCCAAAATTGTCTAACCTTATACAATTGGAAACGATCAACACAAGCTTAAGTCAATAGCAGAATATAGACTTATTTTAAATCAAGTCTTCAGCATTTTGTGAAATACTAAAAAAAATATTACCATACCCTCTCTGTTCATTTAGAAACGAGAAGCCAAAACTTTTGGCAAAATGAAAATATTAGAAATCTAATCATTTACTCACTAGTATTTAAAACCACATCCAATGTCTGCAGTCCGCCACGTTTTAACTTTGCCGAGACGGCCAATATATAACACTGTACTGAAATATCGACACATTTTTTACATCAACGTATAAAAATAAAGACTATTTATTATGTGTTTATAATAACTGCAAATGTACACACAATACAAGTAAATTTCAAGTAGAGTTTAAGGGGACCTGTGTCCCTTTTTGTTTGATGAGTGAATCCGAACCGACTTTCCGCTGACGGTTTTAGGGTGGAGGTGAGACAGGTATAGTCTTTAACATTTATTAAAGTGTTATTCGCACACTAAGGAAATTTAAAAAGACATATTTAGATAACGTATAAAAATTTGAACGCAGCGGGATTTGAACCCGCGCCTCTTGACAATCGTTCAATAGAAATGTGGTTTGGGTTTGAGGCCCGCTACGTTAATTTTTTTATATGTATGTTTCGAAATATATATTTATTGTAGTGTATGATGATTAATCAATACAAAAAAATATATTTATACGAGTATAATTATTAGGTAAACTGCGTAACGACCAAATAAATTTTACATAACTATGACGAGCCGCGACCTCGAACTCCTCACTTTCCCCACATCCTCAACAACTGGTTCCGAAGATGTCCTCATAAAAGTTAACTCGTAGAGTCACATCTCACATAAGATTGATTAATATATTTTTTGTTAATACATTGTTTTTTATTCAATAAAGTTGGAGCTTGCTAACAGCTCTTCTTTAAAACGAGCGATTCCTTTCATTTAATTTTTTTTTTATCATAAGTTTTTAAAATTAATTGGATATACTTATGTTAAAAATCTTCAGTAATTTTAATTACATAATAAAAGTATTTATAATTAGAATAATTATTTATATATTTATATAAAAAGATGGAAATTTGTTTTATAAACATCGACATGAAAATTTTTTTCAAATTCAATGTAACATTGTCGTAGTTAAGCGGGTTTGGCGGGTTTATTTATTGAATGTTTTAGAGTTTTAGCTTTTTATGTACTTTTAAGTAAAAATATGCTTATTGTAAATAAATAACCATATTTATTTAGCCTAGCCTTGACAAAATAATATTTTCTATCCACTCTACGTCCTCGACTCTACGACCCCATTACATTGTCAATTTCGACTTGCAAAATTTTAAGCGCTTAACCGCATGTAAAATTTGATTTGCTAATTAGAATATGAAGTTATATCGCGTAATAAACGACTACTAAGTGTAGTTTGATTATTTGTGTATTTTTTACATTTTTTTTTTCAGCTCCACGTTTTCTTCCGTATAGCAAAGTAGAAGTTGATTGGAATGGCTCTTCTTAGCAGAACTGTCTTCCGAGCCGGTGGTAGCTGCCGCTAGGACTAACAATACTGACATTTTATGTTAACTGACGATTCGGAAGTGCTTGTAATAGCATATTTGAATAAAGAATATTTAGATTTTGATTTTGAAGACTATCAAGACATACCTTTCTCCGCTCTCCGCCCAAATACGAAACATTGCGTCTTGAGTGGCGGAACTCAACGCCACACTTTGCACTACTAGAGCAGAAAAAATAAAAATAAATGAAATAAAACATACGTACGAGGGATCAAAACCAATAGCGTTGCAGTCACACGCCGTCCTAATGCGCCACTGCGGTATTTTTTACACAATATTACACCTATTAAGAAATATTTTTTTGTATTGATTCGAATTTTACATAAACTCGAAATTATTGCCTTTAGTTACTTTTTTTTTCTATCATTATTTATCCATTTCTTACAGCTTGTGAACGTGTCCGTCTCGGTACGGTGTGTTGGTACGAGTACTAGTGTTTTGGGGTTCAAATTCCACATGAAGAATTTTATTCGTTAAATTAAATAAAAATATTTACTTAAATACAAATTTAACGCTTTTTAGTAGTGAACATATCGAAAAACTATTACTTTTATCGTCGAGATCGGCGGAAGTAATATAAATAAATGATTAGCTTCAAACGAATTTTAATTTAATGGTGCTTAATTGAATCATTAAATACTTTCACATATTTATATACATTGATGAAATGAAAATTATTTAAATATAATCATTACCCGAATGGGAATCAAATCGACAGCCGTCGCGTATACTGACATCAATCAGACGCTGTTACACTGCACCACGACGGAATATTGTTTGTTTCGTTGTTATATAGAAGAATATAAATTTGAAAAAAACAATTAGTATAAATTTTTCCATTACACATTCTTTACAAAAATGTAATAAAAAATAAAAATTTGGTATAGTATATACGTAAAACTTCTCTATAAAGTATATAGTAGGTTTGAGCTCGGAAGTGTGTCGTCACAGCCGAATAGAGCACGACATGTCACGTCACGTAAGGAAATATAGTTTCCGGTTGGAATGTCCAAAATGCTACAGCTACAGCACTTTTTTTTATTTCAGCTAACCTAGATGTTTACTTTATATATAAGATATATATAGGAAAAGTATAAATTTTCTTTAGTTTTCGAGCTATAAACATTACAATTAAGACATCCTGGCGCAGTGTAACAGCGTCACTATATGCGATCGTTGTGGGTTCGATTCCTTCTGAGTGATATTCGGGAATGATTATATGCGCGGCGTTGAGTTCCGCCACTCAACATGCAATGTCTCGAATTTGGGCGTTAATCGGAGAAAGGAGTGTCTTGACACTATGTTTTTTCTACCTACAGTGCTAAGCGAAAAAAAGTGTGAAGCGAAAAAAACCTTACAATGAGTAGTAAACGAAGTTCGAAGTCAAAATTGTAACTCGCCTATACAGTTATTCTTTCAAATTGATTAACCTTTCTTTTTATTAAAATAAATCCGTCTACTTATGCGTTTAGTCATTGTGAAATTGTGCGCTAAGACGCGTGAAACCTGACAACAGACCTATCGTAGGTAAGTGTGAATTGCGATAATTGGTAAGTATATTGTTGAAATATAGACCACTGGGTTACCTATTGTCAATATACACAATACTTTTACAAAGAAGAATTTATAGAACTTATAGAATATGCTTTTATGAAAAAAGCTTAACATAAACAAAATTTATAGTTCAAAATAGAGTTAAGCCTATGGAAAAGTTGAGATTTATCCATGTGGCAGTGTCACAGTGTCTGGATATATCGCAATGGTTTTCTGTTCGATTTTCACTGTGATAGGTGCATAAATTTTTCAACAATGACAACCATGTTGAAACTAAACTATTTTAACTGGATTAATCGCGTATATTTTGGTATTCAAAATATATTCTAGAAAACCGGACGATTCGTATACTTAACAGTAGTGTGTGGGCACACTGTCTACCGTCCGTGGTCACAGGTATTTCCGAATAACAAATATTAATAACAATTAATCCACTTAAAATAGTTTTATTGCAAAATGTGTAAACATCGCGATAACCAAAGATCTAAATAACAACCATGGTATTTAAATTGTAAACTTTGTTAAGAAAAAGGCTATATATCATCTCACTCTCTTCTCCACTTTCTCCTGATTGCGTGTTCAGTGGCGGAACTCAACGCCGCACTTAATCTTACGAGAGCAGCGAAACTAAAATAATTTAAACATAATGTTAACCCCGAAGGGTTTGAATTACATTTGACGAGTTAAATTTGCCACTTGTGTGAAGAGTTCCGCTAACAAAGCTCTAGTTACAAAATAATTTAAAGAGATATGATTGTATAAACCCTTGTCACAATTAATAGCCTGAATAATGATATCCCGATATGATAGAAAACAACAACTCCGTAGACGTCGACATTCATCATATATCGTTGTATTAATAAGGTGACACACTCTCATAGCATCGCGCAGAGGTGAAGGTTTCTCCGCACATTGCGGAAACAGTCAATAGAAAGTTAGTTCCACTTAGGACCTAACTGCCCTTTTTAATAACGTAACGATTGTACTACATTTATTATTATCCCATAATATTATGATTTCATGTACTCGTATGTTCATAGCATGTTTTAAGTTATCATTTAAATTTATATTAAATAATTATTATTTTAATAAGATTTTTTTATTAACTTCTATGTGTAAAAAATCTTGGAAGGCCCATTTTTTGCCAAGTTAGTGGCGATAACATTTATGGTAAATTTAGCGCTATTTTTTTTTTGTCATCAATATACAAATATTCGTACTAAAAAATATATTTGACCTCGCTTAATATTGTATACACATGTATAAAAATACTTACATAAAAACGTATATCCTTCAAATCATTGTTTCAAGCATAAAACGTACTAATCGATAGATAAAAAATTCAAAACATAAATATCACAAGGTCGACGATTACTGAGCATATTAATTCAATAGGCTTACTTAATATCGATCAAACGTATGGCCTCACGGTTAACTTTGATTGTGCATTGTCTAACGACATCCACACTCAGAGTCGTTAATTAGCGTTTAAAAAACTTCGAGGAAGACCTATAGATGTGCCAAGGTCACAAAAAAGATAAGTTATCTAGTTATCAATCATAGTTCAATTATTGTTACAAATATTATAAAAATCTACAGTATCTATTGAAATTTGCGAGGTTGATGGAGCGCGAAATTTTCGTTCATTTTCAAGAACTAACCCCACGTTATATTTTTCCAGAGGAACATACAATATTTTCAATATACCATTTCACCATAGAAAAACAAAATATGTCTGTATATATAAAAAAGCAGCTCCACACTTTCTCCCGCATAGCACGAATGTCGTAGTGTGTGTAATTTTGAGACCGGAGCTCAACGTCGTGCTGTATCTGTACATATATTTCTTTACAACTCTTAGTTACCAATGTCTTTAAATACCAATTGAGTACATCGTCTTTATCTATATTGAGAGTTTTATATTAATATACTTACATATTCAGATTTAGAGGATTTATAACCTTTTATTGTTGTTGTGTACACTGAATGATGACCATAAAGTTACCGACCGGTCAGTGCCCACAAGCGCGACTACCTTCATCCTTGTGCCAGATTCACTGTTTTGCAACTCAGTTAAGATGCGTTCTTCTAAGCATATTTTTTACTAGCTGTGCCCGTGACATTGTTCGTCCTAATGATGGAATTCGTGGGATTCTATGATAAGAGTAAGCCTAAGTACAATTACATCAGATATCTGCGAGTGAAAGTTTCATTAAAATTGGTGCAGCCGTTCCAGAGATTAGTCGGAACAAACAGACAGATAAGATTTTTAGAAAAAATGCTGTTTTGGTATATGTACCGTATATACATACATATGCATTGAGTAAAACACACTGTAGTTTTATTTATTTGCATAGAATTAATATCAGTTACTAGTAATACGTTGTCATGGTGTAGTTGAAGAGTCTGGCTGTATAGTGTATATGCATTGGCTATAGGTTCAATGTGTACTAGTAGTATTAAGGAAAATTCCAGTTCCAGTACATAAGTGAAGAGAAAAAATAATAATAACTTCCTTTAAGATGATACCTTTTCTCTAGTGCCACTCCGTCCTCCGCTTTCCACCTGAATGCCAGACGTTGCATATTGAATGCCGAAACTCAATTATATGATTATATCAATAGAACAAAATATTAAAAAAAATACGAATAGCGTACAATTTGATTTTTGTTTATAACATTTTCTATAATAACTTTATTAAAATGTACTTTATAACATGTGGATAGTTAAGTCAAGCCTGACAAGCCTGGTTGAATACGATTATTTTCAGTTCTAATCGTAAGAATTTATGTATACTTAAAATATATGTAATTTTTTGCTGTGGCTAGAATGATCACGACTTTCCTGCGTCTAAGTCTGAGTCTAGGATGGGTTATACTTTCACAAAGTTCTATCTACCCGACAAAATAAGGCAAGAAATAGTTCAGTTCAGGTAAGGTCCTTAGGTTACAACGTGATTCAGAGAAATAAATACAGTACAAAAAAAAAGCAAAAATAGAATGACAAGTACATAAATTACATTAATCACTTGTTACCTACACATTAAATCGTGTGAAAATAATAATATACTTATATAGAACTATACAACGCATTTCAACGATCACTTGACCTCTACTCTACGTTCTAGGAAAAGAACTATGAGTCAGTTGGGAAACTGAAGTAGGAAATAAATATATCCTGCAAGTCTAGCGATTAGCGACGAGGGTAAGGTTGTGGGTTCGAGTTCGTCAATTCTGCATCATGTTTATACTTGTTTTTAAATAATATTTAGGTATTTTATTACTAATTTTTTATTTTTTCATCATAATATAGACTATACCTAGGCTATATTGGGCAATAACCTTCATCATTTTATTTTCACTACTAAGATTGTGAGAAATCTAATAGAATACGTTCGTTTAGAATTTTCAATATTTTAAAGATATCGACTAATATTGGATAGATCGTTAAAAATGCCATTGCCACGCACCCTTGGTATTTTTTATACACGTTGAAAATTCAATTTAATAAAAAAATTATGAAATCAATATGCGATTGAAATTACATAACACGTAATAGTAATTGAAAACATGCGGTTTAATTATCAGTTATCGGTATAAATTATTATAATAATCACTGTTCAGAGCGTCAGACACAATAGACCCCCAATAACTCCACTTTTCAATCTGCGGTAAGTCTGATCTGTGGTATTATCGGGATTATTTGATAAATAATAATTATTATTTTAAAATGTAAATAATTATAAAATGTTAAGTTATACGAAAATATATTAAAAATGCATTAACAAAATTAAACGACAATTGTGTTCGGCTGTAAGTTTTCTGGTACTCAGTTCGTACCGGAAGAGTTAGTAGTATATATATATATACTACTAACTCTTGAGAGTATATATATATATAATATACTACTAATACTTCCTTTTCATTAAAACTTAATCCCAAAACTATAATAAGTGGCGTTTACAAATTTCTTATAGTTTATCCTTATTTGTTATATGTTTATGAAAATTACCCATCACGCTGAAATATATTTGCATGGCGCCATTTCCGTATTTCTTATAGTTTATTTGGGCTTATATAGTTCTTGATCAATTGGTCCAAATCTCTAATTTTTACGCTGAACAACTTTTGTTAAGGTTTTCTTTTATTTCGGTATTATTGTTTTTTTAACTTTTCCTTATATCTTATAGGTTAGCTGATCTATTACGGTTTTCTTCAGACATTCCTCTCTCAATTATACCCTTAAATTAAAAATATCTATACATGTATTAAAAAAACAAACAAAGAGTTCATGTTAAGCCGGGGATAATAATTGATATCCTATTACAGGTATAATTGTATAATCGGCAATTAAATGTCAAGGGCTATTCGATAATATCTTAGTTAATATTGAATGTAACCACACATCACTATACAATAAACTTAGTAATGTGCTGGACAGCGTCTAATTGTCACTGTGATAGTTGTCAATACGACTCCCACTCGAGGGTATAATTATATGCTTATTTTCATTTGTTTACTTTGGTAAAACAAAGGCAAGATCTCGATTTCGGTCGGTATATGTGGAGAACGGAGTGTCTTGTAAGCTTTCTCTGTCTAACGAGCTATGCTGGAAAAAGCGTGAAACTCCTTTTTAATAATATAAAAATATATGCATATTTTCTAACATTCCTTGTATTTTACGAGGTACGTAGAGATAACCTATTGAAAAGTCACTCCGGCATTTTATTTTTATTTGCGATGTAAGTAGTGCTGCACAGCTTTATAAGTAACGAAGTATAGGATCGCCTTTGTTTTATAAATATTAACATTCACTAGTCTTTTAGATACATATAATAAAAAACTGTAAGACGGGTCAATACTGGACAGTATATATGAAATGTGTACATTGAATATAATCAACTCTTCATAGAAATATTATTTTTTCTGTCTGTCTGTCTTATGCACAACAGATAAAAAGACATACTAACGCGTGTTATAGTGTACCAGTACAATATCTAAAAAATCTTGTAAGAAATTAATGCTCGAACAAAGACGCGTATTCGACTATTATTCTATATAGAGAAGAGTTTTCCTACAGTAGCTACAATTTAATGTACCGAAGTAGCACTAAAAATAAATAGATTTGATTTTTAACAATGATTACTAAGCCCAGGAGGACTAAAACCTATTTAATATTACGTACAACAAGAACATGCTTCTGATAACAGTAGGACAGTTTATATGATACCATCACCTAATAAACAAAACGATGTTTAAATTTACACGGAAGAAGGAACTCGTGTAATGTTATCCTCTTGTATTATTTTCTTGATAAAAGACGGTAAAAGAAGATTATCTTATAAATAGCTCTGGTCAATTTCAATTTAGATCAGTGTCAAAGATAAGTATTAAGTAAGTTTTATAAGCTGAAAGTAAAAAGCCGAAATAATCGTCTCATGTCGTCCTCACGTGTTCCGTCCTAATGACCGCACTAGAATCATTTGGGGACGGTACTCGACGATATTGAGCATGTAATTAATATGTTTTTTGAAAGTACTTCTATTTTTCGAATTGTACAGAGAAAACCTTATAAGGCTCTCCACTCTACACCTTTTATAAATTTGTACATGACTTTTAATATAAAACAAAAAATAGTAAGATAAATAAGGCCATTGTGGCGCAGTGGGACGGCGTCTGACTATTATCGCGATTGGTTATTGATTCGACACTCGGTGGAATGATCTTAATTATATTATTTTTATTTTTATGGTTAACAAGAAGCCTCGGAAATGAATTAGAGCGGAAATTGGAGTTTTGAGACTAATTTCTCCTGACTACTCTGCTATGCGGGAAAAGGCGTGAAGTTAAAAACATTGAGATTAAAGTTTATTTATTAAAAATAAAAAAAAAAAAATTATAATATTAATTTCAGTTATAAAACCTTCTTACAGCCGAAATTAGAGCAGACGATGAGCTTTTAAATTATATTATGTGATATACGGTATCTGAACATAACTTGTCAATGTTACAAAATATATGAAAGCTTATTATATATTATAATATGTAAAAGTATATTAAGTAAAACATGGTTAGGAAACTTATCTAACATTATAAGTAATTCTTTTAAGTATATAATATGCATGTATATGATACAAGGCGTTATACGGCGTTGAGTTCCACCATTCAACACGCAATGTTTCGGTTTTGGGGCGGAAAGTGGAGAACGGGGAATCTTGAAACTAGGTCCTCTCTATATATAAAAGTAGAAATTTGTTTTTAAATCAATAAAAAAGAAAATAATTAATTAATTGTAATTTCATGTAGTAAAAAAAATAAATAAAAAATAATAATTTCGGTACTTAAAATAATGACATAATACGCCGTACACGCTTAAAAATATTTCTTAATTCATTTTTTAAGCACACGCTATTAATTTCTTTGAGTTTTTTTTATACACATTTTGAAAACTTATTATAGAAATAATTGAATTACTTAGATTTTTAGTACCAATGCAAACATTTTAATTAAATGATCCCTTAAATAAAAAAAATCATATACAATGTAATTTGCAACATATCTCCATACTGCATAACTGCGCCCGCGCAGATTCCGAAGCGGCAATTGTTCAATGATTGAATCAGTGACGTGCGTCCCCCGTCCCCCACTACACTCGCCTCTACGTCTGTCCCTGCCCCTGCCCCTGGACCTCAGTGACACTTCTAGAAAATCATCTAGGAAGACTATAATGCCATATCTATGAAACTATAATGCCATATCAATGAAAAATATATCTTTATCTACGTATATCTATTTTAGTTTAGCTAGATAAATAAAATATATATTATAGTTTTAAGATATTTCGTATTGAGTTATGGAATCGAACGCCATAACTTATTTATTGACTCCAAACACACATTATGTATGTATTTTATCATTATAATTGAATATTTATGTTATTTATACCTTTTCTTAGTAAATAAAGTATTTTAAGTGAAACTAGAAAAATCTATAAGGTATTTGACACGCACGTGGCGACCCTCAGACCTTGCACGTTGGTATTAAAGCCTTCTAAGTACTTTTACGCAGATGCAATAATGATAATATGTTTAGTATTCAGATTTAACTAGTAGATATAATCTACAGCATATACATTTCTTTTTTAATACGTTTTTAGTAATCTATTTATGACTGTATACACCATTGGTTGTTGGTTCGATTCCAAATCAGGGGAATGATTATATTTTAATTTCTTTGCTTTGGTATCTAAAACCGCGGTGTTGAGCTCCGCCACTTAACGCACAATATCTTGATTTCGGGCGGAAAGTGGAGTATGGAGAACGGGAGAAAAGTGTAGCTATAATTGAAAAATACATATATAGAAAACGTATAAAAATTTGAACGCAGCAGAAAAAATTTGAACACGCGGCGGTAGCTGGATGTAAAACGGTCTTACGGTCTCTTAGCGGTCAGAGTTCTACGTTTTCTAAATATGTCTTTTGCAGTTTCCTAATTGTGCGATTAACTCTTTAAATAATGTTAAGAGTAGCTATAACTTATCAATATAAGAAAATCATTACTTCGAGTGGGAATGAACCCACAACCAATCGCGTTTACAAATGACGCTGTCCTACTGAGCCACGAGACCACCGTAAGACATATTATAAAATTTACTTTTAAGTATTAATATTATACAATACAGTGTATTTGAATTTGAATATTAATTAAAAAAAACCGTAACTGATGAATTAAAAATCCTTTTATTATTATCCCAAGTGGAAATATAGAAAGCTACAATTTCTGAGTGAAGTATTTAGCTAATTACTTATTAACGACGCTGTATAAGTACTTTCGCATGATTATAATGTGATGTGATATCATTTATAACCTAAGTTTCTAGAATATGCGCAACAATGGTAACCGTTTTACAGGAATTTGGGGAAAATGTTACCTTATTGGTATATTCATTATACCAACACTTCTACGTCATAATAAGAAAGAGGATGTAGAATTCTAAAAATGAAACAAAAGAACCCATGCTTTTATTCTTCACGCTTGGCAGGGTAATCACAGAGAGGCTAGTATCAAAACACTCCGTTCTCCACTTTCGGACTCAAATCTCGACATTGTGTGCTTCGTTTTGACAGATTTGTTAAACATAAATTATTTTTGAATTTAATTTTTCCAGTATGATCTAACTCACATAATCGCATATTTATACAACTTGAACCTGTGCTACTGCGCCGGGATGACGTCGAGGACTCAACACAATCCGTTCTCCACTTTTCGACAAAAAATAGAGATATTACGTGTTAAGTAGCGAAACTTTGCGCTTTGTCTTGTACAAGGGAAGGGGGAAGAAATAAAAACAATTTAAATATTATAATTCTTTCAAGAGATGATTTCATTGTAATTCAGCATAACCAAGAAGGTAACTTTCCTCGAGTGTCCTGTAATCTGTAACCGTACACATAATGGGCAGACAATTGGCCCGGCAACGGTCACCCGACGCTTACAATTGTACGCTTTGTATGAATGATCCGACACTCTCGACTCCGCTATTGTCGTGTGTTCCGTTATTTTAAGGCTTTCATTTATATCCTATGGATTTGGTTTTTTTAGGTGTAAGGAAGATAAAATTAGGTTGTAAGGTTATGTTTAGTTTACATTAAGTGATCTTTGTTAAATCTAATAAAAAAAATATAACAATTTGTGACTTCTGGAATATTCTAAGATATATTGCGTATTGATTGGCGGATCTCAACGCCGTGCTTTTGCCAGATTTGTTAAATAAAAATAATTTTCAATTTAATCACTCCAGTACGATCCAACTCACAGAACGGCATAATTATAAAACTAGTACCTGTGCTACTACACAGCGATGACGTAATTTTTTTCTATTATATATGGGATTCAATGTTATAACATTGCATAAATTCAAATGTCGCAGCCACTGTGCCTAGTGTTGCATAGTATGAAGTAAGATGGAATGGTTGAAAAATCGTGCTATATTATAGTAGTGGTTGAATGAGATAAAAATACTCTTTAAAAATGGACTAAAAAGATGTCGATATATCATTGCTTTAAAAATATTATGCCTATTAATAAAAATGAATATATAATTACAATTATAATTCATTTTAATAAGTCAATAATTAATTTTAATAAGTCCCGCCTGGTTTTCCTATCCCATAATGGACGAGAAACAAAAACTACGGATAAATATGCGGATAGATGCTGGAAGCTAAATTATATACATAAATATAAATTGATTGATATTAAACAGCTGTCATCATCACACAAATTGTCCTTAATGGGCAACTAACGTTAAATCATAGGACGAGAATCAACCTTCATATTGCAATTGGCCGAAATCCTGTACAGAGACATATTCAGAATATGAAAAAGAAATAAGTTGGTTATTATTTATTGGTTCATTATAAAAACAAAAGGGAAAAGAATAATATTATTATTCATAAGTATTTTGTGTATACATACTTCCATATTGTCTTAGTCTTGTTTATTGATAAAAAAACAATACACAATCGATTTATTATCTGTATTCGTCATCAATTTATACTCTCGTTGTTTACAGAAACAGAGAAAATCAAAAACATCCAAATATACAGCTATTATTTAGTAAAGAATGTGATGATCATGCAATTAGTCGATGGAGACTAAGCAATCACCCATTTTTACGTTAAAGGCGGAGAAAAGTAATAAATAATTCTCTGTTCGCCATTTTAAACATAACGTATCAATTACCTTGAGTGTTGGAACCAAAAGTTGTTTTTGTATAAACAGACATGGAAAACTATTTTATAGACATATTTCCACATGCCTTGCGCATTTCCATATAATTACGGAGGAATTATAGCATTTGTTTATTTAAAAAAAAAATACACACATATACAATTAATTTATAATCTGCATTTGACTTTTATTCATAGTTTCGTTATTTACAAATACAGAGAAAGGCAAAAGCAAACAAACATAGAGCCATTATTTGTAAAAGACAATGTGACGTTTAGAGGAACTCTACAATGTCGAAGAAATCATCGCTATAATGGAATTGGCGGAACGAACTTGCTTATAAGTTTTATAGCTTATAGTATTTTTAACTGGAAAATATGAAAAACTATTTTATTTACATTTTTATTTTCATATTTTCTTAACAGTTAAAAAACAATACCAAATCGATTCATAATCGGCATTCGTCATTTATTTATAATTTCGTTATTTACAAATACAGAGAAAAGCAAAAGCAAACAAACATACATCCATTATTTGTTATTTAACGTGACGCTCACGCGAACTCTATCGGCTCTACAATGACGAACAAGTAAATGCACAGTGGTTGCGTGCAATGAAACTTTATTATGTTATTATATTATCTATAAAAATATGCATTCATTTTTATATCTATGATCAATATCATTGAGGCCACCATGGCGCAGTGAGACTGCGTCTGATTGTAAACGATTGGTTGTGGGTTCCAATCTCATTCGGGGGAATGATTATATTACAAATTCATATTAGCTCGTTGTAGCGCAGTTAGGGAATCGCTTACACCATGGTTAGGGGTTTGACTTTCACTCAAGTTTGTTATTTGTTCACCAATAATATTTCTTTCAACAACCAATAAAAAAAAATCTGTTTTTTTTTCAGCTTCACACATTTTCCAGCATAGCAGGGTATTCAAAGAGAACCTATTGCTGTTTTGGAAAGGTGACATGTCATAAAAAAATATATATATATTTGTTTTAAATATATAAATACTACATTAGTAAACAAAATTGTCAACCATAAATTTAAGCGTACATTTTAACATACTAGTACCATAAATGAAGTATAAATGCGAGTTACAAGAGTTATTTAATAGAATGTGCTCCAATGATCTGGGTCTAGAATCAATTCGTCCTTGTACCTCTGATAGGTCTCCGCTTAGAGGCGTTCTAAATCTAATCTATTACATGTAATTACGTATACATTTATATTGCGAAATAGATATTTCGTTTTATAAGGTTATTATACTGTATTAGTTTGTATATTTTATATACATGAAGTAAAAGTTTTTCTATATTCCTGAAGCTGTGTGAAATGTTCCATTGTTAAAGCTTATATGGAATAGTAATGTAAAAAGGGAAATATTTTAATAATTATACATTAGAAATAATAAAATCAATATTACACACACTACCGTGGGTTTGACATACACTTTTGTATAAAATCACATACTCGTTGCTAAGGCAATGCGTGTTTTACACATCAGTGGGGTTATACTTAAAACGATGAAATTGTAACAAAATAATCGGGTTTGGGATCCCTCACCCAACACACCACTGCTTCATGTCATAAAGAATAAACTAGGCTCTACCTTTCCTCTTGGGAAAAGAAAGGGACAACATCTACCACTTAGTTTGAAACCATGTAATAATATAATGACTTTTTAAATGGAATCGTTAGGCATGGACGTATACCATTGAGTATTAGACGAATAAAAGCACAAGCTATGTAGCTGTAGAATTGTTATGTAAAAAAATATATAATATTTTTATACTGTGCCTTTGTATATATACACTATTTGATGAGTGATGAGGATCACAAGCTTAGTAACTGGAATGATTTTTGGAATATTAATTAATTCTAATGCCTTTTCAGGCGCAGTGGAACACTGTATAAATGCAATTGCGATTGGTTGTGGGTTTGATTTAGATTCGGTAAAATAATCATAATTCAATTACTTCCATTACTCTCTCAGCTCCGGCACTCAACACGCAATGCCTTGAATGCAGAAGTAGAGTAGAGAACGGAGTGTCTTTACACTAGGTTCTCTCTGACTATTTTGCTATGGCGAAAAAAGGGTAAAGATGCAAAAAAAATGAGAAGTGTATTTAGAAATGTGTGTAAACAAAACCGTGCCTGACTATAAACTAAGTTTATGGGTTCGAATCTAAAGTTGGGAAACGTTTGTATTTAAAGCATTTAGGTAGCTCTAGTGTTAGGTTGTGGTATTGGTAAGGATTTTCCTCTTGCACTGAAAATTGTGGATGTAGAAATCTTCCATTAAGTTCTCTTTGTGTGAAGATAATAGAACCTGCCTCATTCAATGGCTAGTTGAATCCCACTTTAAAAAAAAAAAAATTTACACCATATGACGTAGACTTGTGTAGGTTGTAAGGGTGGTATATAAATAAATACTAAGCTGATAAATACGGTATCTAAATTTAGAAATAAACGATATTTACTAATGCAAGCACCTTTAACGAAGGACGCTATTTCCAAGTAGAACGTTTTATATAAATATTCATTTGAAGATCCGGACTGATGGAGATGAGGTCTAGTGATATCGGACCTGGTCTAGCAGTACATCTATTCTCTCTACATCTACATCAATTTTTGAAATCTACGACTCTGAATTAAAATTTTATACCGAACTATGTATAGTATCATTAACTTCGAACACATCAACACGACAACAATTATAATTTCAAATCTATTTGTCAATAATAAAAAAATGTTTACACACCTTACTTTACACACAACAAATTAGCTTACACACACAAATTAGTTTACACACACACACACAACACAAATAGTAGTCATAAACAAACAAAGCATGCACTTAAATAGATTTTTTGATTATCTTGGTTTTCGTCGCAATATCGAACCGGACACGTGTTCATATTTTCAAGTTAATCGAACAGCTGCAAGGATAGCCTTGCCTATAGAGTTTCTTACATAAATTGATTGATTAATATATATAAATAACGTGTTAAAAACGAGATTAGAATACACGTTTTAAATTATCAAAAGACCTCGGTAGATTTAAAACTATTTTTTTTCTAAGTAGAGCGTGACACACGTGTATGGACAATACCACCGCTGACCCCGAACCCGCAATGCTTAATTTATTTCGCATTACGAGGTAACAAGGCAACACTATACCTATACGGTGTATTTGATTTAAAGAAATTAATGCCGTCGTAGTGCGTCTTATTATATAGGTAACTAGCGACCCGCTCGCGGCTTCGCCTGCGTAAACTACATGTCTATTGCTATATCTTTTTATACCCACCCGCATTCTCACTTAAATCACAAACTTTGGTTAAATTTATAATTTAAATGGTTCTTACTTTTTTATTTATGAACCGATTGAAATGAAATAAACACTAAATGTTATTGAAGTTTATTAAAATACAATAGTCAACATTGCATTTAAGTCAGTTGAGCAATTTCTGAGATTAGCGTGCATAAACGCACAGACAAACCGATAAACAAATAAACAGAAATGAAAATTAAAAGTCATTGCTTTGAGATCTATTACATTGATAAATGCCCCCAATAATATCCAATTTCTGTTTTTCGCTCTAGACAGACAATATAAGATGGAAGGATTCATTACAGAATACTTAATGTATAAACCTTATTTTAATAATAAATATTTCCATTAAAATATATTGGAATCCGTAACCGTCACGTTTAATCTTATGTGTCCCACCACCTGTGCCACGATAGCCTCGATCGTAATTCACATTATATTCTCTTGTGTTATTTGGTGACATCGAACTTCTACCTTGATCAACGCTGTAGTTACATTGACTCTTAACTAATTGACTTACATTTGGCATGCTATTGATTGTAATATTAACTAGTTTTCGTTAGTTTCACGTATATCTGTTTATCCATCAATGTAAGTATATAAATCTTGAAACTCTTTTATATTTTTGCATCACTATTTAGAACCACTTCTTGCCTTCTGTATTGTTTTGATAATTTGCACATAAGACAATTTTCACAATGAGAATCTAATTTTTCATTAACGAATCTGATTTGCTGGTCAGGGCGGCCAGGTTTATGAGAAAAAAGTGTGAAGCGCATGCCTGCTACTTTCTTATTAAAATTGGTTTAATGTATAGTGTGAAGTTTAGAATATTTTATATTTAATTTATTTTGACATATCTGGCACAAAAGATAAAAGATAAAAGAAACGGAAATATAAAAGCATTTCCCTGAATGAAATTCGAATCTACACCCCTTTATTGTCAGCCATGTATAATTTGCACCATAGTGGCACTTTTGAATATTTATTCACATCTATATTAGGCAATAGCATATACGCTCATATATACATGTATGCATTTCAAATTCTAAACACGCTGTAGTCTATGGCGACACGAAATCTTTGAAGAGATCTTGGTCAAAGTACGTGAATTGTTTTACTTTCGAATACAGAGGCTCTCACAGACTTAAATTAGCGGTTAAGTGACATTAAACCTGTACCAATATAAACATTTTGTTCGGTGAGATGCTAATTTATGTCCATAAGAGCTTATATATCTTTACAAAGGTATGTTGAACCTGTATATAGTATATTCTATCGCGGCCTTGACCATCACCACTCATCCCTTCATGTCTTCAACTTAGGCGAAAAGCGAAGAACGTCGTGTCAATTCGAGACAATGTGTTAAGTGGCGGAACTCAACGCCGCGCTTTGTTTAGTTCAACAGAGAGGAAAAATGAACATAATTAAAATATAATCATTTTTCCGAATAGGAAACGAACCCAGAACCAAGATTGCAGACGCTGTTCCACTGCGCCACGATGGCCTCATAGCTGTGCAATTTAGTCTAATATATATTTTTTTCTTAACAAAATTTAGTTATTATTTAATTTTTAGTACCTCAGTACATAGTAATAAAATAAACAGCTAGTAATTTTATAAAGCAAGATCATATATGAATATTTTTATTAGTAAATTTTCCGATACATATCTTGAATTTGAAGATAATTTAATTCTTATATTAATTATAACTAGTAGCTACGTTCACTCGTAAACACGCGTTGTCTTAGCTACTTATAAGTCACTTTATATAGACTTTATTTTAAAAAGATATGAACATTCTATATATTTACTCTATATAAACTATAACTGTGCCAAATTGCATACTCCTACGAGTAATTTTCGTAATAAGGGTGCAAAATGTTTTCTTCACGTATATTAGATTTAAAATAAAGGGTATCTTCAATTAGAGGTTATCGTGGTTACACTATAAACCAAATGGCAGCGGGTTCACCGTCACTAAAAGGAAAAATATTATTTAAATCATTTTCGTCTTATTGATGTGTGAAGCGAAAATGCGTTGGGTTTTGCAACTCAGCACAAAATTGCGTGTTGAGAGGCGGAATAAATATAATATTTTAAATATAATCATTACTCTGAGTGGGAATCGAACACAAAGCCAATTACGTTTACAGTCAGACGCTGTGCCACATTGCGTTACGACGACCTTCTATGGAAATAAATCTCACTTTCATACTTAGATTTTACAATAGACAGTTTTAAAACACCCATAGTCGACTAGCCGTTGCCAGTCAATCTTAATGGAAACATCCGCTATATTCGCGAATGGCAAACTTTTATTATGACACGACAATATGTAATGCAAATCTTGAGACCGACTTGTTAGAGTTCACATCTGGATCTTCCAAAATGGTGCCAGATACAATTGATGAAGATATGTGTGTAATTCGGTGGACCTATATCGGAGTAACGACCTGGTAGGTTCTAGAAAGGATTTTTTTTTCTATTTTATTTAAAAGGTAATATAATAATTATATTATATTTTTTTAAGCATCACGCTTTATCCCTAGCGGGGTAGTCAGAGAGAACGGTGCCTCATCCACTGCCATCAACCTCTTCATCCACGCGCTCCTCCTTCCAGGGGTCCTACTGCTTTTTACGTAGCCTTCCTACAGTATCATCGATACTACGTTATTGAAGGTCAACCAAGGCCTCGCCCAACCTCTCTTACCGCTTGTCTTTGGTTCATATATCTTTCTTTCAATTCTTTTATCACCCATCATCCTTGACGTGCGTAAACTGCCTGAGCACGTTCTTCTTCTTACGCCTGCCATTCTGTATATCTCTTCATTGTGGTTAGCTAATCTAACATACTACGTAGAGATCACATATCTACAGCATTCATCTTTCTTTCATTCATTATTAATAATTTATTTATTATTTATGTATGTATATATAAATTGTTTGAAATTGATTTTATATAAGTAGGCTACCTGTATTTATAAAGGAAACAGTTATATTTTTAATTAAAGTGTGTTTTCAATTTTTACATGTTCATGTTTAAATTGAAATATACAACTATCTCACATCGCCATTACAATTCGTTTGGCAAATAGCGCGATGATGGCTTTATATTGTGGACGTATAATATTGTTATATATCTTAAACATATGTATAAAAGTAATATTGAAATAATTAATTTACGTCTTATATTTAATAATTTAAATTACAAAAATAATAATCAGCTTCACAATTTATCCCGCATAGCAGGGTCGGCATAGAGAGCCTAGTGTCATGGCACTTCGTTCTTCGCTTTCCGTCCTAATTGTGTGTTGAGTGGCGGAACTCAAGGCTGCGCTTTGACTTACTTACAGGACAGAGAAATAGTTTGAGTGGGGTTCAAATCCGCCACCATAACCCGTTTATAGTCATACCGAATCCCACTGCGACATTTAATACTTTCTTGTATTTGTCGTTATATAATATTTATAATAAATATACCGTAGGAATAGTTTTCATTGAAACAAATATTTATGAATGCATTGAATAAAACAGCTTCCTAAGAAACAACCGTTACGCTTAAACTACTTACATATTGTAACATTACTTGAATCTCAGTTATATACGATCTAGACTAGTAATGCTAATATTTTATAAATATTTATGAATTACATTGAAAAAAGAGACGCAAAAAAAACCATTTTGGTTTTATTATTAAAGTCTAATCCGGCCAAACGTATCTAAATTGTAAACTTTTACGTCAAAATATTTACGATTTATAAGTTAGCAAAGTCATAAACAGTCGTTATCGAATAATAACATTGAAAACAGAAAAATAATATAAAAAATATAAGAGTACTTACAAAGTCTCAATGAGTTCACAGTTGAGCAGCAGCTTCTCTTCCCCAAGCTCCACCACGGCCACCGTCTGGTCATGATAATAAATCATGCGTAGAGTGTCATTAGCGACTCTCCGTCCCGTATACGGTTTCACTCCAGCATCTCTCTTCTCCACTTCAGACCTTGCACCAACACTACCTACGAGACCAGCTAGCGACCAGCTCGCCGGGAAGCTGAACGCAAAGGGTTTCGCTGATGCCGACTGGGGAGAAGAAACCGCTATGCAGCAGATCACTATAACTGATATTAGAGATTTTATCAAAGCATCAGCCATTGGGGCAGCTCTGGTAAGAGCGTCCCTGGCAGCTCGAGCCGCGTATATAATCCGTTGGATCGACATCATGCGGCCATGTCGCCCCGTCGCCGGTGTGCCGCCGACTGATAGCGGCGTGCCGCGAGAGGCTACTACGGCAGACTTTCTTCGCTGACGTCACGCCAATTTCACTTGCAACGTTCAGTTATCAAACTGACACATTTTGCGTTACGTGGATTATTAGGAATTATTTGGATTATTAGGAAATTATGTCATTTGGAATTATTATTTTTTTATTATCAATTTATTTACAAAGAGTTGCTTTATTTACTTTATTTACAAATTTAGAGGCGTTTGGTAAATACCATTACATAAACAATACTCGTATAAATGCACGTGTTGTTAGAAATCTAAAGTATGCATATTCCGTTTATTACATAGATAGATAATTTAAACACAAAATGAAGTATTTTAAATGCAGTAGCTGATAGGTATACGTTTGCATGCTGTAAAATATTCAGTTCGACCTCGAACGCAGTAGAGCACTGTAAAGGGCCGGGCTTGTTATGTCTATGTTCTTAGTGAGATTATATATTGCAGATTTTGCGTCAAGACATGAAAGACGTTCTCCAAGTTTTGCCTAAAATCATGACATTATGTGTTGAGTGGCGGAACTCTACGCCGCGCCTAATAAATGTCTTACCAGAGCGGATAATTTATCCCACTGACTGGGGATCGAGCCCACAACAACAAAAAATATATATTAATTATTTTATCTGTGTGGAATTTAAATTTACAAAATTTAAATTCTAAGTTTTGACGCCTTAGGCGTATCTTGTGTAACACGAGTGTGACAGTGTAAATATTAACTTATATTTATATAATAGACTGGCTTGGCTATACGATCTAGTTCCGTCCATGTTCTTATAAATATTAGCCAATGCTAATGATGATTTTTGGATTACGTCAAATCTATGAAAATCATTAATCAATCACTATAATTACGCCATCCTGACGCAGTGTGACAGCGTCTGACTGTATACCCGATGGTTGGGGTTTGATTCCCACTCAGGCGGTTAATATTTTAATTATTGTCATTTCTCCGCTCTGATGACAAGACAAATTACAGCGTTGAGTGCCGTCACTTAACATATAATATCTCGAATCCAGGTGGAAAGTGACACTAGGTTCTCTCTGACTACCCATGCATCTGAATGCATATGCGGGAACAAGTGTAGTGAAGCTGAAATAAACATCAATATAATATATAAGTATATAATCTTGATCTCTCTTCCGTTACTCGCTGAGTGACCGACAGAGACGTATGGGGATACGTCTCAACGTAACCAGTTGAGAGTAAAAAAATATTATTGGACATGTAAGTTGCTCAGAGAGTGTGCATTAAGGCAGGATTTTTGGAAATTTCCATAGCATATTCGAAAAAAATAGATATACATATTTTGCAGTAGATATTACTAAACCTTTTTTATTTCTAAATATAAAAAAAAATTCTAAGAATAAGATCATAGACCAAGCAAGCCAAGCTGTAGGAGAAAAATCGTATATTTAAAACTTTAGACGAAAATCAAAAGTAAACCAGTATTGTATGTATCAAATATCCTGATCCACTCTCTGCTTGAGAAAGTAGACCCAAAACCGGAACAGTGGTTTCCAAAATTACCCGAACATATGAATAAACAGACAGACAAAATACTAATTTAACTTCATTACTCAACACGCAGTCAGGGAACCTAGTTCCTAAGGGTAACTTATTAAGGATTACTAGTGAGTGAACCTTGTGAGAGGTTTATAGTTATAATATTATGTCTGCTTCACTCTTTTTAACCGTATTTAACTTTTTTTTTTAAATGTTATTCACTCACTTAGGAAATTGAAAAACGTATAAAAATGTAAACGCTCTTGAAAACCGTTCAAGCGCTCCGACCGCTAAGCCATGCGTTCTACATCCGGCTAGGTCGAAATCCTTATACGCTTATTACAACTTATGTCTGTTGATAGCATCTCTGTAGAGATTTTTACACGTATAGACGGTTATTAAGAGAGAACCTAAGGCAAGATACTCAAGACATTGCGTATTGAGTGGCGGAACTAAACACCGCGGTTTGTCTTGTACCAGAGCGAAGAAATAAAAATAATTTAAATATAATCATTCCTCCGAGTGGGAAGAGAACCCATTACCAATCGCTATTCCTGTTAGACGTTGTCCCACTGCACCATGATGACCTCATTGTTATATTAACTTTGTACTGTGATATATTTATGATGATTATAAAGTATAAATTTTCTCGTATCATAGTAAGGAAGTATTGGTACAAAAGCGATGTTTATGAGTTCAACGAATATAAAGTATCACAAAAGTTGCAAAATATATAGAGTACAGAGTAATTTGTCTCCAGGAAAACAAAATCAGAACATAAACAACGCTATGCCATAATGTTGAAAAGTGAGATCTCTTTACATCGATTTTCAATCTTTAAAAAATATTGATTAAAAGAAAGTTGATATATGGGTAACGTCCGTACTATGAATGAAAATTAGTGTGGCGAATATAAGTTACGTGAGCAAGCGTGAAAGTAATTAAGTAATTGGCGATGCGCACGCGCAACTGTCGATAAATGGATAAATGAACATTGACATTTAATTATTAATAATATCATTTGTTATTAATTATAATTAAAATAAATAAATATAATTAATTGTATCTACTTACTAACACATACAGCCGGAATCAAAGAAGTTAATTAGCTCTTAACTAAAATTAAATCGCTCGCAAGTAATTATAAGTAGAAAGGTGTTCAATTAGGGCTAATAGCTTTGTAAATGTCGTATTGTGTCATTTGTATAGTGGTTAAGATAAAACTTGCCGTTAAACTTAACAATAACCTGGAATAAGTAGTAACTTTATATTTCAAACGATTTCATTTAAGATTACAAAAGAAAGTGCAAGACGATTTTTACTCAATGAAAGTAAATAAACACCTCTTTTTCCTAAGCCTAGAAACCATGTGCGAACCGGTGGCGAAGTGGGACATCGTCTGACTGTAAATGCAATTGATTGTGGGTTCCATTACCAATAGAAAATCGTAATATTTAAATTATTTTCATTATCACAAAAGAGTTAAGTATAGATTAAGTCAAAGAGCAGGTTGACTTCTGTAACTCAACATGCGAGTCGCAGAGAATGAAATGTTTTGGCACTGGGACCTCTCTGACAAACCCCAACAGGTAGAACAGAACATTTTTTCGACTATGTTAATACTAAAGAAACGTGAAAATAATATAGTCTTATGTCAAATATATTCAGAAGATGTCATCATTTAAGTTTATTTATTTTAGAAATAGCCATATACTTAAAAATAAAATTACAGGCAGTTTAAAAGTTATTATAGTTCTTTTTTCAGCTTCACGCTTTTTTCTTTTTCCTTTATAGCAGTATAGGCATAGAGAACCTAGTGCCAAGTGTGTGCCGAGACAACGGCGGAACTTAACGCCGCTTCGTCTTACGAAACTAATTTAAATAATTATATTCATTTACTCGAGTGGGTCCACGACCATGGCGTATACTTTCAGATATATTTATACTATACGTTTTATTATGTTCTAACTACTTTCTTATACAAAATAATTGTCGATCATTACAGTAATATGTAATTATATTATTACAGTTTTAATTATTTGAATACATAATCTGAGCCATAATTCGTTTATTTGGCCGAGAGTGATTAAACAATATGGTTCTAGGAAATAGTTAAACAGTTATATGTTTTGTTTCGATTTTTTACATTTGTTATTGATAACTTTTATATTATTTATAAATATATTTAATAGTATTTTAAATTATATATTTAATTAATGTATTTCATTATAAATCCAATTGTAATAAGGTTTTAGAGTGTACGCAAAAACATATGTTCCTCTTATCTCGGCCACTGACAACAACTTAGTAGTACCTCGATGATAAAGAACAACTGGACCACCGGAATTTATCTGTAAATGGGAAATCACAAGATAATATAACTTAATTATGACGTAATTCCGTTAAGAATTTTTTAACATATCGGGATTTTAACTAGTGATTCTAATATATAGTACCCATAAGCGCTTGAGCCAATTAGGGTATCCGATAAAATTGAAATGTCCCACAGTTAAGCTAACAACTAAAATAAATTGTAACAAGCGTAGATATAAAAAAATCGACGAAACTGGTAAAAAACCAGGGACATTATGGAGCTCCGTAACAGTAAACAAAACATTCGGATATTATATCCGTAATCAGAATGACAACCGATATAGTATTCTTCCTACATCTTTACCCGATTCCTGTATCCACTCTGATCGAATTATAATAATTATTATACATTTTTCTAAAACAATATTGATTTTTTTATGTCATAACATTCATTGTTAACACTTATGTAGCAAAACTCACAAAGACATTGTTGTTTGTTTAGAATTATTAATATCAAATTAAATGATTGTATTTAATACCTGATTCACATATTTTTTACTCTCAGCCATAAGACATATAATATGTTTTTCATACAAATATCTTGAAATTTTACAATTTTTATTATGAACGACTTTAGCACTAAAAGATATAGCCTTCATAATATCTTGGCCTGAAAGATCCTGAAAAGTGCATTAATAACTAAAGTTATGTCTACATAGAATATCTTTTTTTGAATATAAGTTACGTAATAAATGTATTATTTAAATAATTAACATCTACTGATGGTTTTTTTTACAGATTTCAGTTTTTTTTATCTTATGATGGGGTTATTTAATAAGTATGATAAGCCTTCATAATTAAATTGCGACGTTGTATGTAATAAATTCCTTTTTTAGAATATGTTATTTTTACTGCCTCTTTTAGAATAGAGTGTGGTATTGTTTAGGGTTCTTAGATCTTAGAACACAATGAATCTAGCAAGAGACCAGTATGTGAGAAGAAACTCGTAACGTAGTAACACACCTTGCCATGGGTGCAATGTCGGGAGGCGTTGCAGGAACTGAAGCTCAGAGCAGTGCCTGAGACGTGCGACACAAGTCCAGGTTTAAGGGATAACTACTATATATAGTGTATTAGATATATTAGACCTTCGTTACAATCCATCCATAGACTCGAACACGATGACCAAATCTTGCTTTGTTTTGAAACAAATGCAATGAATTCATTTTAACTGCTGGTTCTATTTTCATCAATGCCAAATTAGACGCTCTCATTTGATAATTCGTTGCCTGATTCAATAATGTTTGATTTAAGTTTATGTAATTTGTGTTTAAGATTACTTGTGTACATTATGTATAGTTCCATCGATAAGAGGATTACTAGCATTTGCAACTATCATGTAAGAAGTTTTTTGTGTATATCTGCGCTAAAAGATAATTATTAATAAAAAAAATTAAAACTTTACTGTTAATTAGAGTATATAAAGACAGATTTTTATTTACTTTTTTATGGTATTAAATAATAAATCTAAACAAGACGAGGCTGTAAGCACATATTGCGATGAAATCAGACAACCTGCACACGTTTGCGCGGTTATATTAAAAAATGATTCAAAGATGGCTACTAAAAATGATGGTTTTTCTAGATATTGATTTATTTCGTTATTCTGGTTGTAATTTTGTATCTTTATTTTATTTACATCAAATTGTTCATTATAATTGTTTTCGTTCATATATTTATTTGTTAGTGACCCTAGTGTGGTACTTGATTTGTGAATATTATGTTCCCATATAATTTTAGATTTTATAGGATCACATTGTGATGGTTGATCACTTATTAAATTTGATAAGGTCGAAGTTAATACATGTTCAAAATCTGAAAAAAATCGTATATTCATGTATATAAAAATATTAAGAATAAAAGTAATGGCGAAGAATAAGACGATAGAACATATAAGAAAAATACTTTAAAATGTATTGAAATTGTACTGTATTTGAGTAAAATAATAAAGAAAAAAAGAAGCTCGTTACTTGCAATGCTAGTTATCCAGGCAAGGACTTGTATAATCAATCAAAATAACGTTTCAACGTTTTTTTTATATTCATATAGAAATATATAGAAGCTAATAATTGTATGCTTAAAAAATCCAACCTGGTAAATTTTCCAACAGAAACAAGTACACTGTTATATTCGACATTACGAATGAGTGTTATCGGTTCTTTTGTTTCACTTTTTTGTTTTAAACAGTCGCAGTCTGCTCCGCTAGAATGAAAGTGACATAACTGAATAAAATAAATTTGCGGATTTTTAAAAGATTTTTAGAATAATGTTTTTATCATTATTATTTTTACCAAAATCTAGTTACACAAGTGAGTAATAAGGCCTCTTTCATTGTAAACGTTCGAAATGGCCACGGTATGAACTTTTAGACTTAGCTTAGTTTAGTGTAATTGACGTAGTAGCAGTAACCATGTGGTGTTTGCGTGTTCAAATTCATTAATCAAAATAAAAAAAACGTCAAATTTTAAATAGACTACAATTTCAAGTATTTAAAAAATTACGAAGACACTGCTATGAAAAGCTACGAATTGTATTCATAGCAAAATATTACCTTATACCTATATATCTGATACGATTTGAACTCGCGTCTTTCGCATGCCAACAAAGTGCTTCAAACGAAAAAAAAATACATTGTCTCGTCATGTCTAAGTTTCAGATATGTCAAGATTCCTGCCCAGCAGGGTAGTTAGAAAGAATCTAGTGTCAAGACACTCCGTTCTACACTTTCCGCTCAAAACGAACGAAGCCGCGCTTTACCTCAGGTACCAGAGCGTAAAGGAAAACATATTTTAAATATAATCATTCCTCCTAGTGGGAATCGAACCTACAATCAATCGCATTTACAGCCTGACGCTGTCCCACTGCGCCACGAACGATGAAAATGAAAAAAGTATTGAAGAAAATGTTTATTTAAACACATTCACAACCTGTTACACATTAAAAAATTTGAAATACAACGCGTTATATCTATACATCATCAATACATATAATAAAAATGTAACTAATCGTTGTCTGTGCATGAAATATATATTTGAGTGAAAATATGATTATGGGCATTTATTAAAATAATAGAACAATTATTTTTAATTTTCTTTTCTGTTTGTCTGTGCACTTTAATCTCAATAACAGCTTCACCGATTTTAATGCAATTTTGACTGTTGTATTTTGGTAAACTTCCCGTAGCATTTAGTGTTTATTTCATTTCAATCGAGTCATAAATAAAAAACGTGATTTAAGTGAGAACGCGGACGGGCGAAACAAACTTAATAGTTAAGTCGGTTAGTTTACTCAGGCGAAGCCGCGGGCGGATCGCTAATATATAATATGTATTGATACAGATATATCCTATATCAATAACGCATGTAGAAAAATATTAAACGTCTAATAATCTGTGATATGCGGCAAAATTACAATTTCGATAATCTTGAGTCCCAAAGTTTCGCGTCAGCAGTTTAAAGTGTTAAGTGATATTTATTATAAAAAAGTGAATTATATTCACTTTCCCTGCAAAGAAAATTTTAATGAGATGACAATGAAAAAGAGGACGAAATTGTAGGATTTTTTTAAGAAAATTTAGTTTTGAGGTTTGTTATTGTTCCTATGCACTTAATATTTCATATACCTGTGCGAAGAAATGCAATTACTTCACACTTAGGTTTTAAAAATACACAAATACTCGCTGTGTTTTCTTTCTTTTATATAGAATTCCATATAAAATTAATTATTTGCAGACAATATCTTTACATTCATATCACTTTTTACACTGTTTTTGATATAACATTAGAAAACAATTAAAACACTATAAAATGCAATGAAAATACAGTTTTAGATAGATTGTAAAATATATTATTTTAACGCCACCGAGCAATAGACCTTTTTCGTTACATTCACGCATAAATTCTAGCATAGAAAACCTGAACATTAAGACTGAGAAAATGGAAATTTAAAACCTTTCCATTAGGAAAGCTTTTTTTACCGGGTATCGAACCCATAACCTATAGAAGCCTATAATCATATTCAAAATTTTCTGTGTTCATACATCGGATATTAAAAATAAACTGAATTCAAAAAACTACAATATTAAAAAAAATATATTACTACATATATAATAATTAACAAAAAAAAACTATTAACTTGATGTTTTAAATTTTACAATAACCTATTTATTGCTCCGAGTCAGCGTTTAAATAAATTGACTAGCTTGATGTTACCGAACAATATTGCCTTTGATAATTTCTCTTTAAAACCAAAATTATATGAATAATTCAAGATCTAATAATATTAGATCCTTTTTTATTGTACAGAAGAAATTAATTTAAGGAATTGTTAATCGACTGTACGAAATCATTTTAATTCAGTTTTATTAAGAATTGAAAAGAAATTAAGTATCCACAAAAGAAATACACTTTTTTGTGTTAAATATGACTCAAATGTTTCAATTACTTACGGTTATAGTTTTACAGAATTAAATTATTTCCGAAAAGAAATATACATTTCACTTAATGAGAATACAAATTTTACTTAAAAGGTAGGTGTTAAGTGTGATAAATGTTGTGTATAGTATTAGTTGAAAGTTATATTTCAAGATTTTCTCTTAATAATATTTATAAGTTATCGGTAACGCTCTCAATCGACGTGTCCTACGAGTACTGGTACAACTGCAAAAACACTACTTTACAGGAGAGCGATTTAAACGTTCTTACCGTTTTTCCCTAAGCTAGTGTAAAGACACCTCGCTCTCCACTTTCCGCCTGATTCCGGGACATCGGGCGTTCACTGACGGAGCTCTACGAAGCGCTCTGACTCATCACCAGAGCGGACAAATTAAAATCATTTTAATATAATCATTCCCCCGACTGGGAACCCACAACCTTCGGGTATACAGTCAAATGCTATCACACTACGCCACGATAGTCTCTACAATATTCCTTTTTCATAAACAAAAACATGTTTTAATTTAGTTAACTTTACCAACCTTATTTCTAATTTGTTAGTTTGTGTTAATAAATAGTTAAAAATTTATATTATAATGTAAACTTTCTAATAAACATTTAACATTTTCATATTATACTTTGTATTACAGAGAGAAGAAACTCCTTAGCATTGCATGGATTCACAATGCCATCCATGCCATGGTATCCATCACGTATGCCATCACGCAGGAAGATTAGCTCGGAGCAGTTAAAAGCCTAATATTTTCATTTCATTTTTCAAAATATAAAACGAGCGGCAAACAAATACGTAAATACAAAAAAGTAGGTAATTTTTTTTTAATTAAAAATATAACACTAAAATGAGCTCGAGTACATTTATAGAAAGCCATAAAAAACGGCTCAAAGAGCCGCAAGCTGACCCCCCTGTTATAAGTAAAAAAGGATCGATACAATATTTAAATATACAAATCTATTTTCTGTACCTAGTTTAGACTTAAGACTTTAAAAATTGTTTAAAAACAATAATATTTAAGAGTATCAAGTAGACACAGTTAGTTTTCGTGAAAAATGCATATACAAATGCACATTAATGTCATAAATTTTTAATATTCCTCCTCACTTCTGTATCACCACTGTCCATCCACATCAGGTATGTACCCTTTGATGAAGGGCAGACCAGTTCCAACTTTTTTCTGATACTCCAAGTACTGGTTTCCGAAGAAGGATATGAGGAACGTCTCTTCAGCAAAGATACGCTCATTAAAGAACGTCCACGAGACTATTGTGTACAAGAGTATGCATACTGGGTTGAGAAGAATTATCTGTAAGGGAAAAAATTAAGAAATAACTAATAAATGACGCATCTCGTTCTGTGCATAAATTACGACTTTAATTTAGTGAATATAAAGAAACGTTTAGCGCTTTTTCCGCATGCTGCGCTAGTAGGGCAGACTGGCAGAGCCTAGTGTCCACGACACTCCCTGTCCTGACCGAATCCAAGACATGCCGATAAATCAAAACAATTTAAATATAATTCCTCCGAGTGTGAATCGATCCCACAATAAATCGCGTTTACAGTGAGACGCTGTCCCCCTGCGCCACGAATGGACGTATTAAAATATCACCGCAAAAAAAAAGTTATATTCAGTTCTTTCAATAAAATACTAATAACAAATAACTATGACCTTATTCCCTTTCTAATTGAAGAATTTTAATAAAAACTGCTGTATAATATAATTTGTGGCTCACCTGAGTTCCAATAGACCAATAAAACCAACCCACGTAGCTAGGATGTCTGCAAAGTGAATACACGCCGTGTGTAACGAGCTGGTGGTCTGGCCTCTTCACTGTCTGCACCTGAAAGTTATCTATACATATAATAAAAATGTAACTGATTGTTGTCTGTAGTAGGATGATATGTGAAAAAAAATATTATAAGGGGCATTTATTAATATAATAGAACCCAAAACAAATTATTTTCAATTTTCTTTTCATTTTGTTTGTGAACGCTAATTTCAAACACGGCTTAACCAATTTATATACAATTTGAATGAATATTGTATTGTGATAAACTTCCCTTAACATTTACTGTTTAAACCAATCACATTATAAATATCAGCAGTTTGTGATTTAAGTGAAAACGCGGGCGGCCGAAAAGGGCAGGCGAAGCCGCGAGCGGGTCGCTAATATAATAATAAAGTGAAACGTGAAAGTCAAATAATTTTATTCAAAATGAGATGTTACATGCTCCATTTTTTTAACGAAATAATTCACCACCGGTTAACTAAAGTTAATGCCTCAGACTTAAGAAGAACCGGCGCAAGAAACTCAGCGGGACTTCTTTTTTTATGTTAATTAATAATTTACAGATTTATCAGTGACAATGATTTTAAATAGTAAATTTAAAGGAGGCCTTGGAGGAAGATTGTGGCGGAGGAGGAAGAATGTGGCGCAGTGGGAAAGCTGTGTATACGTGATTGATTATGGGTTCGATTCCCATTCGGAGGAATGATTACATTAAAATTAATATCAGTTTTTTGTACTGCTAAGACAAAGCGCGGTGTTCAGTTCCCCCACTCAACACGCAATGTGTCGAATTCGAGCGGAAATTGGATAACGAGGTGTTTTTTACTCTGACTACACTGCTACACGATATAAAGCCTGAAGCTGCTCTTTTACAATATATTTTTTGTCATTTTGACCAACACTAGGCTACGGCATAAATTTTAATATGAATTTTTAAACCTGTCATTTGACTACTCTGGTATAGAGACAGAAAGACATGCATGAAGGATTTTATGTGGAACTTTTGGTTTTTCGAGATACAAAAATGATGATTATAAACACTCACATTTTTAAAGTATTTTGTTAAAATAATTAATTACTAAAACATTTTTTACTACACTAATCTATTCAAAAACATCTTGAACATGAAAATGATTTTTGTATATTACAGTTATGTAATATTTTAACCTTACTGAGGCTATAGAGAGCTATAGATATATATGTACATCATATATTAATAAGTAAAGCAAAAATTTCGTTTATTAAGGGAAACATTGTGAGGACGGATGAGTATGATTTTTGACTCAGTTACAGGTTTTAGGAGCTGTTATAGGTTTTAGTGCTTTATATAAAGCAAATCTTTACTCTTTTTTCAAAAATCATACACATGGGTATATGAAATTTGGCATAGGAATAAAGTTTATATTTAGAAGTAATAGATAGATAAAGTGTATATTTAGAAATGGAATATTTTGGCTGTCTAAATACCTTTTGTATACAGTGACATGTAATTCAAGGAATGCATAAGTCACTAGTTTATCCAAAGAAGCAAATAAATAATAAAAGTATATATTATTTAAAATACTAACATGGTGGTTAAAGTTGGTTTTGGCTGTAAACATGGCACTCTTCCTCATGACCTCTCCAACAATGCACATTATAACGCCTATATGAGATATCCAAAATACTGTTTTCATACCTTAAATAAATTTAAATAATTAATTAAAGAATAATAGGGACAAGAAACCACCTATCTGTAATTACAATTATTTGTGGATTCAGTTACTTTATAATAAATTAATATAAGATATTTTAAAAAAAAATGTGTATTCACCCTTTTCTTTGTAAACCTTGTATATAATATAATAGTAATAACTATAACATACCAGGGAAAAAGTAATTTTCCAAAGCAGCCTCTATCCAGCTGCCCACAGCAGCCACCCAATACTGTACACTATGATTTAATATAAACGAATCTATAGTTAGTGTCCGAGGATTCGTAAGTGCCACTGACAAAAATTCTGAGAAATGGAACATTGAAAATGCCATTGCATAAAGTCCAAATATATGGCAGCTCCCATCAAATGTTGCAAAGTAAAATCCTGTTGCAAACACTGCCCCCAGAAAAGCAGATCTGACTGCCACCTAGAAATTTAAAACACTAAATTAAATGAAGGCAGTGTTTTAATAACCGTAAAAAAAATCGAAATAGACTACCGCAAGAGTGAATAGCATTGTGTGAAATATACATGAGCAAACAAATATAGTGTTATTTCTTTAAAAGTGTAGTTTCTATAGTTTGTTGTAACCCAACTACGATATGTCACATATAATTTTAAACTGAAATGCTTAGAATTAATTGGATTTACTTACATCGTATGTGAAGCCCCTTAACGAATATCGCAAAATGAAGTTTAATAGACAGAAGTAAAGCCCTGGACCCCAATAAGTAAGCGCCCATAACTCAGATGTAAAGCCTAGAATGGTTGCTGAGAAAAATGATACAAAAAAAACTATGCTAGAAAGTGAAAAACATAACATTGCTTGCTTTGCCGCCGGACAAATGTTTTTAAGTGTTAATGAACTCATTTTTATTGTGTTAAGAGAAGCTATTAGCTTTAATGTGTGTTTGAAATCTGAACACTAAACTAATAGGTTATTCATATATTATTAAATAATTTAGAATTTCTTAATTTGCGCTTTACTTTCATTAAATTTTTGTGAATCATTTTAAAACTCAACGTCAATTTGACATTTACTGAAATTTGACAGTTTACGATTAGGAACCTATGATGCTTCAAATTAGAATGTTTTCGTGTAATTTTATACATTTCATATTATTCTAATAAAGTTTGGTTTTGAGTTACTATATTTTTATATACAATACAATTATTGTAAAAGCCGAGGCATATCTGATCTAAGTCTGACTACATGGAAAAAAATTACAAACAATTTAGTTTTATGAAATTGTCAGTTTGACAAGACCAAATTGTTTTCAATTCCCATTGGCTCGATTAAAAGTCAGTTTAACATAATAAGTTCTCTATTGGGCTGTTCGTAAGACCTTTCCCGTTGTCATGGCCATAAATGGTAAAGTTTTTTCAATATAATATCTTAAACTGCTATAAAACAACAACACATTTGTTTTCATAAATTCAAATTACGAGCATGTTGGTGTGAACTGTTAATTTGTGGCTAAATCGAAATCCGTTGTTATTTGAAATTTCAAAATATTAAGTAAAATGTTATATTAGAATATGCTTTAAATTACTTATTCTAACCGGCGCAGCAACTGACGTAATCGTACCATGACAACATCGTTTTGATCAGACAAATTAAAGCGTAAATATAATTTAGGTAATATTAAAAGTGTTTCGGATATTACACCTATCTAACAATCATTTAATTTCCTAAGTGCTTGCAGCTATTCTATACAAACTCAGCTAACTATAATATAAGTTTAGATGGGTTCTAGTGTTCTGTGGATTAAGATTTGTTATTAGTATCTGATGTAATCGTGTCGCGATGAACGATCCGTGGGATGTTAAATCTGTAAGACAATCACATCAGTACATGTCTTGTATGAAGATAAATGGGATACCACTTTTACCACCTGTTGTAAGTTTTTATAATTTATGACAATTATAATATTTACTAATACATAATGTTTGGTATTTACTAGTGTTACATTTTTTAACTTCACTCTGATTCTACAAATAGCAGAGTAGGTAGAGAGAACCTTGTGTTAAGATACTCCCATTACTACTTTAATTGCTTGATTTATATAATAAAACTTGTATTTTAAACTTTAATGAATAATATTTATTGCATATTATGCTACAGCTTTTTATTAAATTACATAGAAAAATTCTCATAACCAAAAAAAATAATAGTTAATATGATTCATTATGTGTATGACATTTCTGACATAAATAATTTCTTTCCACTGAATATAAATTTTTTTTTTTTTACCAATAAGTGCTACAACAATATTTTATTGTAAAGAGTATTTATTGCAGCTCTCCAAAGAATGCCGAAAAGAGATGCAGTACTATAAGTTACTAGCAAAAGAGGTAGAAAAAAGAATCCAAACTCTCAAGCCATTAATTATTGACAGTGACACGGAATCAAATGGAGACAATACAGATGCACCTGAGCTTCCTGAATCTGAACAAAGCTATGATTTACCTGTGGAGAATAGTCAACATGAGATTATTTGTGATGTGGACAAAAATGCATATCATGATGAGTCTACAGGTAAAATATGCACCAGCAATACTTATGATAATTTGTCTTCTAATCTCACGGCTGACACAGAAAGTGTGTCATCCAAGTTATCCTCAAAACTTGTAATAGATTTAAGTCTTAGTATCAATGAGACTGGTAGAAATTTACTTGAAAGTACCATCACCTCTCAAACTCTTAATGATCTACCTGAAAGAGATTGTGTGTGTCCTCAGAGAGAATCTCTGAGTTCTGATACTAGTAAGACAATAAAAGAGGACAAATTAAGTTTCAGTCTAAGCATAAATAAAGATGCTATGCCAGACCAAATAGCTACCATTCATTTCAGTCAAGATGGACCATCTTCGCTCAGTTCTAAAAGTTTTACAGGCTCTCTTAACGATATTCACAAAGAAAGTGTTAAAGAATCTCCAAACCCTTTGATCCGTCAAAGATCTTATACACTTTTAAAGCCAAGTCCCGTGCTCATGGCTCATTTGGAAGTACAATCGATTAATACTGGAATGGATGTTACTTCGATTTCTATGAGTGAATCCATGTCTAATATAAGCTATTCTAATAAGAAACGAAGGAGTTGGGATTTAGAGTCGGCGAAAGAAAAATGGTCGTCAATGGCTTTGGAATTAAAAGAAAAAAGTTTATCTAAAAATATTAAAAATGGCACTAAAATTCCAAATACAAAACCTGTAAGGAAAATGACACAATCGACGCCGGCACGGGCGAAGTCGTTAGCCCTCGAAAAAGTAAAACGTAGTCCTCCCAAGCCGTCACCTAAATCTGATCCCTTACATAAGGCCAAAAAGACGCCCAGCCCCATACTGAATCCCGCACAAAATACACCTAAGCAACTCATTCCGGTAACAGGTCAAAAGAAAGAAAACGAACAAACAAAGAAGTCTATTTCCGAATCAGAAGACCCAGCAACGCGAGTTAGAGAACTCTATGAGAAAATTCAAAAGCAGCAACTTATTCAAATGGCGAATCTAGTTGAAAAACAGAAGAAAGAGCAAATGTCGCTTCAACAAGTGTTTGAAGAGCAGAATCATTTACTATTTACGCAATTGAAAACAATATGTCCAAAATCGCCGAACGACGTCAAGGAGGCTTGGGAGGATAAAAGTAAAGAGATTAGTCGAGGCCCGGTAAGCTTGAGTCAGCTGATAAATCAGAAGCCTTCTGACAACAATTGTGACAGTCCAGTACTCTCTACTTTAAACGAAACAAACAATTACCTTAACTACTGTGACAATGTGTTAAAAAAATCACGAGATATCACCGGTAGTATGAAGAAGCAAACTATTAAGAATATTCCAGAAAATGAAAAGAGTCAAAAGCCTAGTGATGGAAACAGAACTAGAACTCATTCTCCTGTCAGAAGAAACACACCGACGTCCAGAAAGCTTGTTTACGAGACGAGCGTGTCCTCTGAACGCGACCACGACACGATACTGACCGATCGAACGAATGATACGATGGCGGACCTGAATGTTACATTCCCATCAGACGAGGAATGCCGTCCATGTTTACAAAACGCAGTGATAATGTGTGGACCTGTGCAAAGTCATTCACAAACCTCACTTGCCTGTCAACCTTCATATAATACTTTAAAGAATATGGAGGCGACAATACAACATTCGATAAATGATATTTGTTTAAGACAAAAGAACGCTTTCAGAGCTCCGACAGCCCATGAGGTAAGTCGTAAGTGCGTTTAGTGCTTTCGTATAGTATAATTTATTTATTTTAGTAGTGATATGTTTATTTATGTAAAATTTAGTTCTAAATATTAATGTGACCATGATAAATGACAAAATCAATCCACATATAGTTAGGATCATATAGCTGCTCAAATGATTTAAAAAAAATATATATTTACTTAGTTGCAGTTTATTCTTCTTACGACCAATAAATAATGTTGACCAAACTTCAATCCACTAACAACTACTCAATTTTTAACATTTTTTTAAAGTGTTATATTCACACACTTAGGAAATTAAAAAATGAACGAAAGACCTAGCGGTCAGAGCGCTTGAACGGTTTTCAAGAGGCGCTGGTTCACATCCCGTTGCGTTAAAATTTTTGTACGTTTACTATCCACTCCCTAACGTGACTATTTATCTACACTTTTGAAAATCAAAAATCAATTTCCGTCCTTATTTCATTCCTTTATCCTCATCTTCCCATTTTATTTCTTTTTGTTTCTATTCAAGAAGACGATAAATCTTCTTAATGAAAAAAAGCCACAATTTTATGTACCTCATAGCAAGCAGCTGCTACAAAAATAGTTGCACACGCCAAAGGCTTGCTCGTCCGTCGCCTCATGAGGACGGAGCGAGTCCAGGCGACTGTGCAGACGATAAAGGATGCACTTCTATGTGCATTGCAGCTGCACCAGGACCGCGAGGGCATACGTGGGGCTGATGTAGACCTGCACCGCCGTCTGATACAACAGGTGACAGGGGACTAAAAGTTTTGCGTGCATGTAGTTTTTCAGCTTTTTATTATTGTAATAATAAATAAAATGATATCCAAGAATGATATGTTCAATGTTTTCATAAAAAAATATTTAAATCAAAATATTTGTTATTTACATATATTTATAATTGAGTAAATGTAACCAATCTCCTTGATGCTCTAGTGTTCTTTAGTGTAGGCATAAGTTTGAGTTATTGATTGCTGGTTCTTATTTATTATTTTCTTTTGTAACAAAGAAGTAACAAATATAGAAAAACATTTTTCATTTTGTTTTACTTCAATAGTTTTAGATTAAATAATTAAAATATTATATTGTTATAATCATGTTTTAAATCTTAAATTGATGGGCATTGTAAATCCAGGAAATGAGCTTCTTCTCATTACTTCTTTTAAAAAATACCTAATAAATAGTAGCTGTTAGTCTTGATTTGTAAACAAAATCTTTCAAAACTGTATAACACGTATAGGTTATAAATTTAATAGCTGTCGGGTGATTTTTATAATTAGTTTAGCTTTTTTCGTATAAGTAATTATATTTTTTTTAGCTTCATGTTTTTTCGCGCATTGCAGGGGTAGGCAGAGATAACCTAGTGTCAAGACACTCCGTTCTCCACTTTCTGCCTGAGTTGCGTGTTGACTGGTGGAGCTCAACACTGCACTTTGTTTTCACCAGAGTGGAGAAATGAAAATAATTTGAATATAATCTTTCCTCCGAGTAGAAACCTAACCCTGACCATAGCGTAAACATAAAAATAAATTTACAAAATCAACATATTTCCCAATTTGTACAGATAACAGCAGCGTGCTACTCTCTCCACGACACTTTCATAGCGAGTTCTGCGGCGGAGAGATGCGCCCTGCTCGCCGCGGACCGCAGTCGCCGACGCTCCCTCGCTGCTAGAATCAGTCCCCTACCTACACATTTGCCTCACAGAAACTATAGGCCAACGTGAGTTTGTAATTATTTATTTTTTTGAGTGTTTCTTTATTGAAATTGATACATATATTAACTTAATATAGGATCAAGTAATAAAATCGCGACACAAGTAGTCTTCCATAATAAGATATACTCATTTAAAAACTGGAACTAAATATGGGTTTATGTTATTTTTACAGAAACGCAGTGACGCCTTTATTTGAATAATCCAATTAGAAGTAAAGAATATACACTATTATATATGTATGGTTAAATGATTAATATAAAATTATTAAGCATTTTAAAAAATATACACATCATTTATTTCTTATATAATACAGATATACTTAATATTATTAAACTTTACGATGTGTTCAATATAAATCTTATAAATTCCCATAAACTAAGTCGTTAAAGTTTAACTATTTAAATATTAACAAATGGTTTTGGTAAATATTATTTATTTATGTAATATGTACGTATAATTCTTAGGGATCTAATGTCGCAAAGCCACAGTGGGGTGTTCCCAGCGCGTGCGAAGCGCGCTCCGCCCTCGCTCATGACTCAATCCAATTATGGTAACACTATTCATTAAGTGAATGTTGCCAGCTTCAAAAAAAATCACTTTCCTTTTCTTAAATGTTGCCAGCTTCAAATATACACTTTCTTTGTAATTAGTTCTTTGGTTTATGATTATTGTACATTCCGAAATGAATATGTTTTAAACTAATTTATTACAGCACAGCTTTAATCGTTATTTCATATACTTTACTGTTACCTCCTCCTACCTCTGAACCTACCCCTACCTACCTCTGAACACAGAGTACTGTAAAGTGTTTGAAACGATTTTGGTTCTTATTTATCGACGATTAATCGACAAATTTGTTTGAAATTATAATTTCATTTAATTTCATTAAACGTTGCCAGCACTACTTACTCTCGTATAATAAATACTGCCATCGACCAAAACTATTTAAGCTTTTCACACTTGTAATTTCAATCAGCTTTATCTACGTCTCTGTTGGTTTTGACTCGCTGTTTTTTTTATTAGCATGTATGTATGTGCACTTGATATATGTATATGCATGTAAATTTGTTTTTAGTTCTCGATAAAGTTTATAGCTTTATGAATATGAGACATTGCGTGTTATGTGGCGGAACTCAACGCCGCGCTAAAAAAAATTATTTGTTTCCGATCAATTTATATATATTATTATTATTTTTCTGTCTTTTAGTATATTATCATGTTATTAATAATAATAATAATATGATATTTATACTATAACAACATATTAACATGGCCAGTTTATTCTTAGTATTTATTAAATCATTTATTGTTTAATTGTGTATCTAAATTAATTAATTTAGATACTCTCTTATTAAAAGTCCTATTGTTTTTAGGTGAAGTCTACGTCTGGTACATTTCGTATACAATCACTATTTAAGTGATGTGTATGCCATACAGTTAATTATTTTTATAATTTTATTATAATTTGTTTTTGTAAGATTTTTCATAACATTATCTAATGAAAATCTTGTATTGTAAGGATAAAAGATCAACAGTCTATAAAATGTTCCAGCACTAAAATGACTACACACACTAATCTACTACTAATATAAACTAATATTATATTTGTTTTAATATACCAATATAATTTTCAGAGACATTTAGCAAGGATAAGAACTTACGGCGCTATATACCAAGCCCACACCGTCGTCCTTGGCGCTGACATCTGCATAGTACCTATTTACAATCTGAATAAGAATTTCTAATTATAATATTAATATCTATAATAATATAAAATATGTGTAATCTTATAAAATGGATATGTCTGAAATTTTAAACGGGAAACTTTGTCTCTCAAGTTGTATTTCTCATAAATTAAAAGTATCCGAAAAAAGTATAAAAAAATTACAATGTAAATTGCTCTCTAGGAATTTTTGTATGGGAAAGTTTTTCTTTAATATTTTTTTTTCATAATCATTTTAATAATATGATGTGCGAAATGACTATAGTATAAATAATCGTACACTACACTTCTTTCCTTTGACATTAAATTATGTTTCTTTATGGAAATGAGTCTTTTAAAATCATTTCTATGAGAAATTGATATAAAACTATTGTAAATTTCGAACTAATTCGATAAAACTATTGTAAAACACCATCTTTCGTTTTCTGTTCAATTACTATCAGAAATTGCCTAACATTTTAAAATAAATTGTCACAAAAATATATAACATTCAACAAAGTGTATCATTATATCTGTATATCTTTGATAATATTTAAATTTACGCCTAAAATTATACAAATGTTTATAAAATTTAATTATTTTTACAATATGTACATACATATACTCATATATAATTGCTTTAATTTTTACTCACACATGTGGTTAGTATAATATCATTTTAATTTGACATATAAAACTAAACATTCCTTTATAGAAATTATTTTGAAATATCAAATAATTCAGTAAGTTCAAGCATTTGAGGGGTTGTAATTTGCATACAATTAAAAATTATATGGATTTTACTTTATTCATAACATAGTGTAAATACATTTTAAATAAAAATGTAATACAAATAAATAGATTAGATTTTTTAGTACAATAATTATATTATAATATACACATATATATGAATAAGGGTTGTACAATGGCTTCCAAACTGGTGAATAGAGTTTGGTTAGTATGGAATAAGCTTTGATTATTGTAGCTTTTTCTCGCCTAACAGGATAAGCAGAGTAAGAAATGATTTATTCTGGCAGCAAGACTGATAATTGTATATAGACTTATTCCCAGAGTGGAAATTGAACTATAATTTCATTTTATTTTCCTAACATGTATATGTATCGCCTAAAAGTATGGATAGATATTGGGTTAAAATTTTGCATACGTTTTTTTTTATTTTTGCGATGAACGAGACCAGGGGTGAGGAACGTTTTTTAAAAATTCATATTTTTAATGGCCAAAGTCGCATATTTTAGTATTTAAATGGTATTCATATTAAAAACGTTTTCGACTACAAAAACGTAACATGTGAAAAGAAAAATAAATTACATATTAAAGTTAAGAAAATAATAAAAGAAACAATATGTACTTTGCAATCATATTCCATGTTGGAACAAGTCACATTAATTTGGTAGAACCTAATATGCTAGCAGAAGAATATATACAATTATTAAGCCGGCCGCGGGTTTCTCACTCCTGCTTTTTGCTTATTTTATAGCTGCTGCCCGCGACTTCGAATGTGTTGTATTCTGCGTGGAATTCTGGTATAAAGGTAGCCTTAGTTACTATTTATTAAACAGCTATTTGCCAGTAAAAGTCCCATCAATATCGGTCTAGATGTTCCAGGGATTAGCCGGAACAAACAAAAAGACAAAATTTATAAATATGTACCGCATATATAGATACACATTAACATACAGTCCAATTTTATTTATTGTATGGATGACAATATCAAATATTAAGCTCTTTATATAATACCCAAATAAAGTTATATTTTGTATTTAATTTGTCTTTTGTATCAAAATTTAAGTCTGATTTTGAAATATTTATATTTTTTTGTAAAATGTTGTAGTATTCTCTTATTTTGAATAAACGTGTAATTTTAAAGCTAATGAATAACATTTTCTAGTCATTAACACAAATTGCATAATCTTACAGTAAATATTCAGTGTAGTTTTACATTTTGCATATAATGTAAGGTAGATATGGATATCTAACGTGTTTATTAATAATATGTTCTTTTATACTATTTTGTACTGAAATTTTTAATGAACAATAGGGTTTTTGACTACAATGAAAATTTTAAGTTAATGTTAGTTTGAATATACATCTTTTAAAGCCAAATTTATTTTAACAAACTCATCACTCTCATCATCATCGAAATTGATCGAAGTGATCGGAATTGAAATTAAGATTGGTTGAAGAGTGTCGCCATCAACCTGTATATACCATTGTATGTTATTACCAAAGTATTGATACATACATTTTCCTAAAACCTGTCAAATACCCTATTCAGTAAAAAAAACAATCTTGTATATAAATAAAACAAAATTTCGCTCGACATTTTTATTGTATTATTTCTCCATATACAGACCCCTCGTTAACATTAAAATTGAAACGGTAAATGAATCAAACCGATAGCGCGACGCGACGTGACACGACGTGACGTGAGCAAACAATTATACTACTATAAATATATGAAAGATACGACGATAAAAGCGTGTTCAAAGCACAAACCAACACACGGTTAACACTATCTCTGTACAAAGTCCAGGCACTGATGCTTCAAAAACCCTTTTATTTATATGTTTGTATGCATTTAATTTAATAAATGCTACAAAAACGCCAATAGTTGTAAATTAATTGGCTTTTAGGGTTTTTTTGTAGTTGCTAAGGCAGGGTGTACTTGACATAGGGCACTTCAATATCGTTATCATCCACATCATTACAGCACAGCTCAAACACTAAGGCCTTAACATGGGGCTCTAGTTTCTTCTTAGACACTTTGGTGACCACCTCAGACATTGGCAAGTTCAGCCGCTCTTGACGCTTGGCTTTAGGCATGAAGAAGGAGTACAGCATGCAGACTCCTTGGGAGAGCATAGTGATCTCCAATTTATGCTCGTTTTTGAAGTAATCTAAAAATTCTTGGAGAGTCACTTCTCCTTTCACTTCAAATCGGTTCCATAGAGTCCACTTCTTATCATAGTAAGTGTTAGTTGGTGCCGCTATTGGTTCAGAGAATCCAAAGAATGGTAGAGCGAGGTTGACAAAGCCATTCTTGAACACTTCTAAGTTTTTGTATCCTTGGGCCAGTTTATATAACTCAAGACAGACAAGCCCAGCTACTACTGAAGTGGTAGTTGCTATAGCTGGTATGATTTTACCTGCAATAAGTTTGGACCTGTGTCTGTCTGCTGGAGGAATTTTGTAGTTAGCTGCACGCAAATTAGAAGCAGCTACTATAAAGTCCATGTGGAAGTTGGTATCATCATCCTTTTCAAAGTCTAAAGGGGTTATCTTGAGAGATCCCAGCTTGCTAGGAGGGGGCAGGTCCGTCACTATATTCTTTACCCTGTCTTGATCCATGTCATCGTTATTTTGTTGCAGCTGTGCATCTGTTACTGCTATTTTCACGCCAGATTTCGGTTTGAACTTTGGTACCTAAAATAAAGATTTTATTAAATTAACTTGTGTTGGAAAACCGAAACAATGTTTCATTTTTAAAGCTATTACAAAAAAAGATGGACTATCAATAGCATATGGAAAATATAATTATCATAAACGCTTGTCAGTGGCGATAGAACCCTCAAGTCTCACCTCACATCAAACTGTATTACTTCCCTAAACCAAATAAAATACTAACCTGAACCTGACAAGCCACTTTAGCAATCCTCTCTCTATCCACGCAAGGCGGAAGCCCATACACCTGAGCTCTCAAGTTAGCTGCCGCTACCACATAATCTAAATGCAGTTCCTCTTCAGGGTCGAAGTCGAGAGGTGAGGGGCACCGCTTGGGTCCAGACCAGAACGGAGCTCCACTTGTGGTGGTCTGGTATGGTGGGAAGTTGTAGAGAAGTTGCTTGATCTGGTTAGAGTACTGAGCCTCCCAGTGCAAGCGAGCCCATGTAACACAGTCGTCGATGTTGAGTGGTCTCTCGTTTATCGCGTTCTGGAATCACATATTATTCAATTTTATGTAAATAAGATCAAAATGTAATCGTTATTTTTATTGTAGACAGTTTACATTGAAATTTTAATATTGTGTATGGTATAACTAAAAAATGATATTGACTAGTCACTTGAAATTATTTACAACACTAGTTCAAAGGAGAATGAAAATTATTTTCACAGAAAAAGTTAAAAAATATCCAGAGTTAAGAAATGCGAAATTAAAAAAAACAATACTTTACATACCCTAACGCTTTCCAAGGCATCCAACGGCTGACTGCCAGGTAGCTTCATAGTCCGTTCCAAGAAGTGAGGATCCCGGAGATACTGAGCAGCATGTTCCGCTGCCTGCCTGAAGAGACCCTCAAACTCATCTCTGGCCCACTGCAGGGTATGTTCGATGGCGTTGGGGAAGTTCTTCAGAGTGCATATTGGTATGCTCTTTTCTGGTGGATCCTGGGACGAGCTGTAGGACTCGGTGAGGAACGGTACTACCACCTTTGGAACAGGAGATATTTTTATTTCATAATTGTTGGAAATTGTAAAATATTTCTATTTATTTATGTTTAATGTAATATATAAAACAAAATATGACAATGCATTCATTCAACTTATGACATGAAAATGCCAAAAAAAAATTAATATCTTTGATCATACAGAAGTTTAAAACTACCTTAGGCTACCAAGATGATCAAATGACAGACAAAAATACTTTTAATATATAATTTGTTATCTAATATAAACACTCTTACATGAACTACAAATTCATAATACCACATGCACTACAGTTGAATCCACAACTTAGACTTTCATAGAGAAATTGACTAACTACACTAATATAAATTGGTGCGAAAATAATTTAATTGCATCAAAATAATAAAAAACACCAGAAACTCCAATCACCTGAGTATTCCCCTTAGTGCCAAGAGTACCACTTTCAAGCAGTGGCTTTCTATAGTACACACAACGCCTGTCCATGTAGATCCTGGCGTCCACGTTGTCCAAGGCGTTGGCCACACCGTCCAGCTCCTCAAAGAAGGCATCGTTATACACCGACTCCGTCTCCGGACACACTCTGTTCTCTTGTGCCACAACATTCATCAGAGAATTCATTTGCTTGATAACCTGAAAAGAATTTAATTTTATTAGACAACCGTAAATTCGTTGCAGTTCTTGATTGATAATGACTATAAATGATTGATCTGGTTCGATTCTCGATAGGGACTTTTATATTAAAATAAATTTCGTTTCCACTGCCCTAGTAACATCTTGAGGGAAAAGGGAGTGTCTGAACACCAAGCTCCCTCACACCTTTGCCTATCTTACTATTAAAGGGAAAAAGCATTTATTGCAAAAAGGTGGATTTGAAACTCAGTTTGCGATGTCAAGGCTGATTGCCATAGAGTGCCTTACTCTAAGCTGGTTTTCCTCAAGGTAACCAAGCTGGGTGTTATTCACGCGCTCTATCGCCTTAAATAGTAAGGAGGTAATCGCAATAGGTCGGTAATTGGATGGACCCGAGCTATCACCTTTATAGAGGGTAGCGTGAATCGTAGTTACTTTCTACGAAGATGGGACTATTCCGGTGGTATAGGAGAGGAAGAATAAGTGCGTTAGCACCGAAGTTAACGTCTTGAGCACAATAATAGGTATACCATTAGGACCACTGGATTTCCTGACATCGCGAGAGAGAAGAGCACGTCGCACGGCAGTGTGTGGAAAACGAACGTTGTGCATGGTGCACCTAGAAATCGATGTTGCTGCTTTTCCCATGTCGTCAACAGTACAAAAAGAGTGCATAGGATATATGCCATTCCTTTTGCTGAATGTGGAGACCCATCCGGTTCGTGCAATGGTGGAGGGTACGGCTTACAGAAATTACCCTCAATAGATTTGGTAAGGGACTAAAATGCACGAGTTCGATTTGGAAAACCTAACACTCTTGCCAATTCTGCGAATGTGCTTAAACTTAGCTCGAACAGCCTGCTTCTTACAGAATTTGGAGGCAGCATTCAATCTTTTCATTAATTTCGTTGCACCCTGGATACTTCTTAGCCAATGCCGCTGTCCAAGCTCTGATTTTGTAGCTCATTTGCAGGGCCTATCAAACCAGGGTTGCGACCTGGAAATAACATTCCATCTCCTGTCCAATGGTGTCCTTGACGGCGTCTGCGCAGACCAAAGGATTACCAGAAGAAAACCAAAGCTGTCCCCAAGGGAAGGATACAAAAAACTGCGCGACCAACGCGCGTCAATAAAAACTAAATCACAACACATATTTTAGTTTTCTGTCGATCTCAAATATAGATATTCCAAAAAAAGCCACTCACCCTGGCAGCGGTGCTGGACTTGGGTTTCTGCACATCATGAGGTCTGAACAGGAACTGTCGGTTGAGGTTGGACTTCTCGATGAGGTCCATGTCTGTGACGGTGACGCGTCCGCCGTCAGCACCCACTCCTATCATGGCGAAGTTCTTTAGCAGCTCGCATCCTATGGCGCCAGCACCTGGAAATTGTTACTTTTTTTAATCAAATATTAAAATCTCACATACGGAAAGTTATTTTTCAGCTTCACGCTCTTCCCGCAGAGTAGCCAGAGAAAACCTATTGTTAAAACACACCGTTCTCCAGTTTTAGTCCATATTTAAGACATTGCATTTAATGCTGGAACGAAACTTAACGCTGCGTTTTCTCTCACCACAACAGAGACGTAAAATATGATTGAGATATAATAATTTTTCTTAAGAGCGATCGAACCTACAAAAATCGTTTGCAGTCAGTCGCTGTTCCACTGCACCACGATACCTCCGAATGAATTCGGCAATACATATTTTTGTCTAAAACGCATAACTTTAGTATTTAATCACTTGATTTATCTAACTTAATAAAAACAGATTGTTTACGAGAAATAACGTCGCCTAGCAACCAAAATCGAACAACAACAAAAAGAACTTTCTACAAGCGTGTAAGTATTTCGACACGGCTCTATAAAAACGCATTGCTTAATTGTCTAGAACATATGGTTGCCAAGAGGCGTGGGTTCTAATCTTGTTACGTTTAATTTTTCATACATTTCTAAATATTTTTATCATTTATTCTAAATTTGCCTCAACTAGCTTCACTCTTTTACCCACATAGCAGAGTAGTCAGAGAGAAGCTAGTGTCAAGACACTCCGTTCTCAACTTTACACCTCAATCCGAGATATTGCGTGTTGACGCGCTCCGCGTTTTGTTTTGTTCCCCAGAGTGAAAAAAATAAATAAATAAATAAAACTATGATATTCCTCCGAGTTGGAATGGAACCCACAACCAATTGCGATGACAGTCAAACGCCCTCCCACTGCGCCACGATGGCCTTTTCTTCTTCTTGCATGTATCGCTTAAAATATTTTTTAACGAGTTTGAGTAGAATTTCGGTTACTGTTTAGTGTAAATATTTTAAATACAAATACATGATATGTACGTCACATATCATTATATCAATCCACACTTACTTAAGTAAGATATACAGAACAATGTTTTAACTAATAAATATTAATGTATAATGTAATTTAATTGATCGTTATGTTTTAATAAAAAGATTATTCAAGGAAAAAAACTATCATTTTCCTTATATTTAGATTCTAGCTAGCTTTAGATTCATAGCATAATAATTTGTACAAGTGTAGTTATATAGGTCGATAAATGATAGCATATTTCATGATCCTTTAATATAATATATTAAATTATGATATTATAATTTCAAAAAGCGTTTCGTTCCACCGAGCGGGTAGCTAGTTTTAAATATACATTATATCTCTCGCATAAATCAGAGAGGCAGAGAAAACATAGTGAGCGGAATCCAACGCCATCGTATGGTGTAGTCCCGCGTCCCGCCATTGGACATTTTTTAAATGCATATATTTTATATATATATCACAAAATGTAAAACATTTACAGTGTCATAAAAGTGATGAAAAAGTGAAACATTACACCGAGTTGGAATTGAACCTACAACCATAGTGATGACCTCAGATATTAATACTAAGTTACATACAAAATGTAAAAGTATGATATATCTATAGCTATAATCTGCAAGATTAGTCACTTAGTAGACAGTAGCAATGTAAGGTTAATCAAGTTGATCATCATTATAATAACAAGGCAGTACTAACTCAAATTATAGTTCATTGACCTTTCGTATGCTAAAATAGATGCTTTTTTTTTCTTTTTAGGTTCACGTTTTTTACGCATAGTAGAGCAGAGAGAACCGTGTCAAGATATTGTGTGTTGAGTAGCGGAACTCAATGGCGCGATTTGTCTTGTCAGTAGAGTAGAGATATGAAAATAACTTAAATATAATCATTCCCCCGAGTGGAAATCAAATTTAAAACTATTGCTTATACATTAGACGCTGTCCCAATGCGGCACGATGGCCTTAAAATTTTGAAAACCTAAATATGACCAGAATTATACTTAGGGCTTTTTTTGTATAAAGAAAATTTGATAAATTATTTTATAAAAAAATTAAATAAATATATTCATTGGTTCATTTACTACTAGACTATGCTTACCAACAATGAAGTACTTCAATTCACCAAGTTTCTTCTGAAAATCTTTTCCGAACACTGCAATTTGTCCATCATATCTGGACCCTGTAGGCTTACAATTATCCTCATTGAGGCTAGATCTATCTTTAGGAAGGCACTCAATGGCATCCAAATACAGCCATTGGAGTATGGGGTGGAATTTTCCGGAACAGGCTTTCATCACTTCTTGAGCAACAACACCGCCAATGGCCGCATTCATGGGGTTTAGATCTCCAGCTGATACCTGAAAATTAAATATAATGAATAGTCATTTATTTTTTTAAAGACTATATTTTAAAATTCTTTATTTAAATGCAGACATATAAAAAATTTTAACCTAGCCGGATTCGAACACGCGCTTCTTGAAATCACGAAGAAATATATTTTAATTAGTTATTGCTAATATTCAAGAAGTTTTAAAAGGTTTGAAGACTAAATTTAAAACAAAGACAGCAGGCCACAGCCAAGATGAAGAAAAATTTAAAAAGTTTATTACGTTATAAGATATTGGCCAAAAAGAATATATTTAGTTATGTATAAACATTATTTTCATTTCTCCACTTTTGTGACACTAAGCGCAGCGTTGAGTTCCCGCCTGTCAACACAAAATCTAGTCTATGTGGGCCAAAGATTGACGAAACATCAAGCAAAATTTGTATCCTGGACCTCAATATCTTCAACATAAGTAAACCTCAATATTACCTCAACTTAAAGTTTTCACATAATTACAATACAAACATCTTCCATATCAGGATTTCAATACATACCACTTAATAAAATGGAAGTTCTTACTGTTAAGGTTAAATACTTAATCTCAATATTATCAAATAGTATTAACTTGATGAAGCTGCAAGAATTTAATAAAAGCATTCATAGCTATAGAATTCTAGGTATTACTACTTTATTCTTTAGACAACATCTATTAGTCATTATGCATTGTCTATATAAAAAAGCTTCATCTTTTTGTTCTTTATTCTTTACCTTTAAATTGCTTGTAACATAATATTTGTTTTGCAGCTTTACACTTTTTTCCCCATAGCAGCATAGATAACCTAGTGTCAAAACTGGCTATGCTTCACTTTCTACTCGAAATCAAGACATTATGTATTGAGGCTGAACTCAACACCACTGTTTGTCTTACCAGAGCAGAAAAGATAAAATTATTATTCCAAAAAAGATAAACACACCTACAACCAATCAAAAAAATGGGCTTACCTGTATCCCTTAAGAGGTAGCTAAAATAGTAAACATAAATCTTACTAATATAAAAAAAAATACATACCTTGCAAAATACCTCCATAAGCTCATTATTAATTTCAATTTCACCACTCTTAAACAATTCTTCACTTTCCACAATATTCTTTACATAATCATTGAATTTAGCGACATCTGCTTCATTCCAGGGCTTTGGCAGCTGACCTTCGGAATCTTGGAACTTATGAAGAGCAGAGAAAGCTACATGAAGCTGTTGAGGATAGTCCATCTTACCAAAATCAGTGATAAGGAAATCTGGGCTTTTAACAGATTCACTTAAAGGCTTGAAATGTATTTTTTTTGGCATTTTGACTTGAGTGACCATGCCTCCTCGGATATATTTAGAAAAGTTTGTAGTATCACCAATACTGAAGGTGTACGGTCCCAGTACTTTGATTTTGTGTGGTTCACAGCCATTCAATTCTGACATTCCTTGTATCTAAAAGTGAAATTGAAGAATTGGCTTAATATTGTCAATGCTTTACTGTTGAATAGAATATAAATATAAAAAAATATTTAAAAAAAATCATTACTTTGGATTAGTGTTACCAAACACCAAATTTAAATAAAGGTACTTTTTCCATAAACAGAATAATCAAAGAGAATATTGTGTCAAGACATTCCGTAATCCAAACTCAGCCAGTGTAATATAAATAATTTTTAAAAATTCTATATTTTAATTAGAAATAAGGTTAACAAAAGGTTACATATGTTTATATTATATATAATACTAACTCAAAAGGCTGTAACAATATAAGGCAGCCATATACATAACCAAACAATGTATCTAATCTCATTAAATTCATAAAAGGTCACATACAAAGAAAGGTTTGTTTTTAATTTTGTTATTGGTTTTAGGTGATAGCAAATAAAAGTAATACAAAGTTTATTACACTATGATTCATGTGACTTGAGTGATTCAGGACAACAAAAAACTGTCAGCATTTATATTTGCCCAAGTCACCTTTATACATTTTGAAAGTCAGTATCATTGATTTGTAATAACTATAATTAGGACATTTTTTTAATATGTATCTATGATAAAATTTATTTGTTTGGTTAAAGAAACATACAAACCTCACTAAAAGTAACGTAATCCCCATCTTCGAGCCCATGGCGAGTATCATCCAAACAAGTTACAACCGCCTCGTATTCATGAGTGATACCAGCCACCATTGCCGACACTGGGTTTTCACCAGTCACGTCTAGTACAGTGAAATCTGGCCCAAAATCGCAGAACACCTGCGAGAAAAGTCCCCTTGTGTCGGCAATGACCAATGCTATGTTGTTGGCATGCGTGATTGCAGCCACGCGTTGCTGTTCCGCCCAAGACGCCCCAGTTAGCACCACTACACGGAACTTTTTAAGGAATTCCTCATCTAAAGATTCGACATGCGCCGTTGTTGGTACATAATGATTTAGCTCCGCGAGTTGTTCACAGGATGCTACAGCCCTATTTTTACCAATGGCTGCCTCAGACAAGTAAAACTGAGAAGATAAATCAGCTACAGTGCATGTCCGGATATCATGAAGGGTTACGGACTTGACGCCGCCGAGTATCACATTTTTAGCAACTTCAACTCCCAAACCACCAAGACCTGAGACTAAAACGTCGGAACTGGCCATCCGGCGCATAGCATCGTGTCCCAGTACGTAAAGTTGCCGTGAGTACAAGCTTTCGTCGATTTCATCTTCCACGCGCGTTCCATTGTTCGCCATTACTGAGGATTTGCAACTCGCCTCTCCTGTATTTAGCTTCCGCTTTTTTGCCGGGGGGTCAACGGAATTATCGGCGACTTCAGCACTAGACATCGGGCACGAACGCGCACAATTTTGATGGAATTTTGCTTTGTGTTTCTTCGATACAATAAAGAAATAATCTTCATATAATTGCGGACGACATTCGCAATTCGCTCTTCGCTTCGTTGAAGGCCCGCTTACTCACTGTCCTGAAGTTAGCTATAACCAACGTGGATTATAAGTTTTGCGGAAGTGCTTTTTTATATACTATGGTTTATTTTTATCATATAAAACAAAATAAGAAATATCAAAATTTATTTTTTATATTTTATTGTTTAACCTTTTTACATCACCTAAAATTTTGTTCAGTTTATAAATGTTAATAAAAAAATAAGAGATTTAGTGTGGCAGCACAGAAAAAGATAAAATAAAAATTATCATAATTAAACTTTTAATTTTGTGACACTGGTAAAAAAAACACATAAATTGTAAAGGAAAAATACCTTTTCGTTATTTGTTTAATAAAATGTCCCAAACAATGGCAGTGACATAAATTCAATTGTAAATATAATATGATATATGGCAACCCTCATTTAAAAGCTGTCAAAAATTTTACAGCTTGTTACAAACTTCATAGCGAATAATCAATTCATTTTCGTACGCTGCCGTTCGCTGTTTGTCGCGACTCGCGCATTTTGTCTTTATTTGACATTCGTTCTCGTTTATTTTTGTAATGTTTGATATACAGTGAAGGGGAATATAAATAGTAAGACAAAAAAGTTTTACAGTGGACTTTGGTGCATAATGACCGTAGTGTAAACTGCTTTCAATTAAAGATCACAAATCCATTTTTCTTTGAAAGACTTTGCTTATTTGGTAACTATGGTTCAAGAATACGTTTCCCCTGTGAGGGTACACAAGTACTCGTTCGAGATGGTAATGGCTGTAAGTAGTTAGTTAGTTTAAACTATTTATTTTGTGAAATCTTGTAGTAACAAACTTGTTTACAACACTTAATTTGACGTGAGGCATGTGTTGGCTGCCAAAGTATGTTGAAGAGTCGTGCAATTAGTTCTGCATTAACTCAATGATTTATTTCTATTACACTACTTGTTTAAATCAAATGACTAATGATAATTATAAATTAGCACATACTTATATCTATAAAAATTGCATTGTTGGTATGTATATTATTTTATTATATAAAATATTATAATATATTTTAAATTTAATTATATAAAGTAATTACTTCATTTACTTGTATTTATTCATACTATTATTGCATAAATATTACAAATTTATGCTTTTTAATAATAGAGTTTGAGTGTTTGCAATAATTAGATATTATGTAAATATATAAAGTATTTTTAAGATAAGATATTTTTCATATTAGTATATTAATAATCCTATAATATTTAACTGCCATAAAAACAAAAGAATAAACGGTTTAGTAGTATTGGTAAAACATTCAAGAATTTAACTGTATACTGTATGTAACAATAAGGCCTCTTGACATTATTAGGCTCAATATTAGATATAAAGACACATAATAAGCATAAATAAAAGCATAATCATAAAAAAAAACCAAAAAAATCTGTATAATATATTGATTTAAAATTATACTACATATATTCAAAACACTGCATACAGTTCTTTTGCTCTAAAATATTGACACTGCTTTGTTATATGATTCATTTATAATTTGACAATGACTTGACCCATCAGACAATGCTAGGTCTTATAAAATACATATATTGGCTTCATAATGTTTTTGTTGGTCACAAAATCCTGTAACTTAAATAAATATATATATATAAATATATACTTTTTGAGACACAAAAATGAAATAGTATTTTGATATTAAATTAAAGTTTTTATTAACTTACGATGTAAGTTAATAAAAAGCTTGTAATAGATTAACATCAAAATATGTGTATTATTAAATACTTTGCTATAAAATGTAAATTATTTTAAAGACATTTTCAATTACTTTAAAAATTGAATAAAGTATATTTTCTACAGTGTGACAGTGGTTGTTTACACTCGGGGACAGTGTATTAAAATAACTTTAATTTTAAATTATTTAAAATTTTCCCATCTGATAGGACACAGTGCACAGTTGGGTTCAAAACTAAGCGAAACAAAAGGAAAATGGTGTTTTGATATAAACCTATGTACATGTGGGTTATGTGTATGTATAGGATCAGTGGATGGCTAAAAAATAAATATCTTTTTTGCTTAAAAGTTGTCCCTGACAACACCACAAACAGGAGCGTTATTGGACTAACTAACAAGTGTACAATATTATAATGTACTAATTACATTCATTTTGCCTCAAAGCCAATTAAATAAAAAAAATCAGTTAATCAAGTCTAAGTGAATTCGATCAATAATTCGGGCGGAAAATGGAAATACTAGTGTCCCGATATCAGAATATAAGTACTTTAAAACGTGTTCATTATAGTTACTTTTGAAACTAATTTGTTACTAGCGACCCGCACGTTGCCTACTTCAAACTATACCATACATACGTAAACTACACGACTATTTCAAAAAGACATATTTAGAAAACTTTTCAAATTTTTTTTGGCTTAGCAGTCAGAGCGCTTGAAAGGTTTTCATTAGGCGCGTGTTTAAATTTTTATTCATTTTCAAAATTTTTTTTTTTTAATTTCCTATGTGTGCGTTTAACACTTAAAAAAAATGTAAAAATATCTAATTTTTTTGTCCGCCCGCGTTCTCACTTAAATCACAAACTTTGTTTAAATTTATTATTTAAATAGTTCTAACTTTTATTTATGAACCGATTGAAATAATATAAACATTAAAAATGTTAAGGGAAGTTTACCAAAATACAATAGTCGAAACTGCAAAAAAAATGGTTTAGACGTTTCTAAGATTAGAGTGCACAAACGCCCAGATGATAATTTAAAATAATTGCTTTGGGTTTATTACATTGATAAATGCCCTTAATAATATTATTTGTCATATATCTTCTTCTCTGTATTTTATATTCATTTCTTTCTCTTTATCCATCTCCCGTATATTATTGCTGGTTAGACACACAGAGCCTGGTGCTAAGACAATAGTTCTCTACTTTTGTTGATCAAACCCAGTGTAGTCATTCCCCGAAGTTGGGATTGAACTCTCAACCATCGCGTTTACAGCTAGGCACTGTCTCAATGCGCCATGATCACCACAATTGTGAATATTAATTACCGTTTCTTTTTTTTTAAATCATATATATGTATAGATGTCGCGTTAGCTAAAGCTTAATGTAACTGTTTTATAATTATACGCTTTAATTTAGTTTCATTGAATGGAGATCTACGGATGCTGAGGTCGATGAACCAGACAATAATCATTTGTACTTGAAACTGGGGCGGTTTAATAATGTGAAAAGTTGCACGCAAGATACGATGGCTAATTTGTGGCGTGTAATACCATAGCTAGACGTCTCATCTCCAATACTGTTGTTTCTATATCGCGTGCCATGTCCCGCATTACGCACGGTCTTTTAAACATAACTAGACAACTAACTTTAAAGATATACAAGCCTGAATTTTCGCAAGCAATATTTGTTGTATTCATCTGTACTATATCTCTCTTTTAAACCTGTTTATTACTACTCTCATCTAATTGTGGGGTCCCCTTTTCCTGGAACTTCGCTCGATTGGACATAGCATCGTGTCCGTGAACGTTGCAGGCGTGTCACGTGTCTCCTAATGGCATAAGCCCTCTCATTTTCGGTCTTCTTCTTCTTATTCTGGAGCCAGAGATGTTTAAATTCGTTTTGTAATTTCTGATTTATTCAAGAGGTCTTCTCATTCGTTTTATCCAACCAATCCGTTATGGTGTTAAAACATCGAACAGACAAATTCTAACTGCATCATAACGCCATTTGTTAAATATTATCATGTGTATTATTTAGTTTATGTTTTTAGGTCATGACAGGTCAATGTCATGTAGAACGAAGCCTTAAATACACTAATCTTGAATACAAAGCTAGTGACGTTTGTATTTTTGTCAGTCAACATTTTGTACATTATGAATAACACAACTCTTTCAGTTATACGAAATTCAAATGATAGTCGAAATGTTTATCATTAAAAGATTGTATTTTAAGTAAAATCATTTACCATAATAAAACATACAGACATACTTATAGATGCGACTATATAAGACTAAAGTATTGAACTCATTATATAGAAAATTTATTGTAAAATCTTTTACCAATATCATAACATGCTACAGTCGCGAAATGATAGAACTTGTAATTGACACATTACTCTCTTTAAAGATGAAAGTTAAAGAATTCGAAGCCGCGCTTCTTGGAAATCGTAAGAGCACTTGAACTAATCAAGCTCTGCTATACGTTCATATCGACGTACGTTGAAATTCTAATAAGCTTGTTACAGCTTATTTTTGTTGCTAGCATGATGTCCGTTATTTTGAAATAATAATTACTGCTCCGTTATTTTTTTATACGATTTTAATATTTTTCCTATGCGAAGTCCTATGCGAATAATATTTTAAATATTTTTATTTTCAGCTTCACGCTTTTTCCCGTATAACAGGGTCTGAGAGACCCTAGTGTCAAGACTAGAGACTTCGTTCTTTACTTTCTGCCCGAAATCAAGACATTGCGTGTTGAATGACGGCGCTCAATGCCTCGCTTTGTCTTAGTTACCAGAGCTGAATAATTAAAATATTTTAAATACAATCATTCCCCCGTGTCCGAACCCACAACCAATCGCATTTAGAGACAGACGTGGCACACTGCGCAAAGATGGCCTCTAAAAAAATCTTTAATTGAACCCATAACGGTTTTTCATCTAAAAACGTATTTCTTGCGATGACGTTATAGATAATAGAATTGTTTAAAATTTATCTATTCTAATTTATATATTATATATTTATAAATCCAGTTTTGTTTAGAATTTATCAATACTCAATAGAGCAAACGTCAGTCACGATTAAAATTGCAACAACATTATACTGTTTATTCGCAACACTGAATTCTTAATATTTTTTTTATTGTTAAATAGAAAATTCCATTAACCATAAGCCGTGATCGACTACGTCGCAATTAATTTTAAAAAAGCTATTTAAACTTATCAAATGTTAAATCTGTCAGTACGTTATATATTGTTATTATCTTGAATTACTGTTGATATTGGGTGGGTGAACTCAGCGCCACGCTTTGTTTTCTTATTACGGAAAAAATATATATAATAAATAATTTGCCTCAGACTCTTTGCCTCAGTAATTTTCATTTAAACCTTTTAAATGAAAATTAGTGTTTATATAGTGTTAAAGAAATATAATTAGTACTCTTTGCCATAAGCTATAAGTGAGATGGCTACTAGCTTTATATTATCTGAAAAAGAAGTACACAATATAATACAAAAAAGTATTGCGTTCAAAATAAAGTGCTGAATTATGGTTGCATATGCTACGAAATACATATATACATATATATATATACTTAAAAGTTATTTAATTTCATTTATAGCTTATAATTAAGAACAATAATTATATTTCTGTAGCACTACTGTACAAGTTAGCACTAATTTTACCGTTGAGAGGCGGAACTCAACGCTACGCTTTGTCTTAGGTACTAGAGCGAAAAAATTATTTAAATGCCATAATTTTGAATCGAAACACTGTATCAATAACGTACGTACTGTATTAATAACGTCACGACGATGGATTGTCTAAAAATGAAAATACGTGTTTTTTTTTCCTATTATAATTGTTATAAGCTGATGTAAGTAATTACGTTGATATAACGTCGATAAACATTTTAAACGGCTAATGACAAAATGTCTCTCACAGGAAATGATCTAGAAAATAGGTTAAGTGTTTCAGAGAGAATGCAGATTTCATCAACATGCAGTCATCTGGTATGAGAGCAGGTCGTAATGATATTAATATCTAATGTCTAATGTTATACTAGTTTTAATAGTAAGGATTTGTCTGTTTTTTGTGTTTCATTATATTGTACGAACTTATTGTGCTATCGATATTTTTGTGTTTTTATTTTACCATAATGTGGCCTTTTTGAAAGTGTAAGGTAAGACCTAATATGAATATAAGTTTTATTATAGATGATGATGACAATGATGAAGGAAATTTTGAAGAGTATTTTTAAGAAGGTTTCACTTTTCCCGCGTAGCAGGGTACTAGGGCAACGCGTGTTCGCGCGTCAACGGGGCTACTAATATAAGTAAATTAAGAAACATATCTATATCTATAATAAAAATATAGCTGATCATTCTCTGTACATGGATCTATGAAAAAATATATTTAAAAATAGATAACCCAACCCAAAACAATTATATTTAATTTTCTTTTTTGTTTGTCTGTTTATCTGTCTGTTTCTTCTGCTTGGCACTAATCCTGGCCTTCCAGGGTTTGCCTTCCTACTCAATCTCCTCCACTTTGCACGATCTTTCACATCCTCAGTGGTTAGTCCATTGGCTCTCATATCCTGCTTCACGACATCCTTTATTTGTTTATCTGTTTGTTTGTGGTTTGTATGGTAATCTCAGAAATGGCTTAACCGACTTAAATACAATTTTGACTATTGTATTGCGGTAAACTTCCCTTTACATTTAGTGTTTATTTAATCAAATCAGTTTATGAACATAAACAAAAAAGTTACTATCATTTTAATGATAGCGGGCGGGCGAAAAACGAAATAGTTTAGTCGTGTAGTTTACGCAGGCGATGCCGCGAGCGGGTTGCTAGTTGTATAATATAATCCACACGTTTTGGAAACCGCCTAATTTTGAGGATTCAAGACCCGCCATGTTCAAATTATTGTTTCTAACATTTTTTTCTACCATCAGTGTGTAAATAATACTTAAAAACAATTTTAAATATTTTATTGTTCATTACTCATGATAACTTTTGGTTGCTTTAGTCATTTACGTTACCGGTTGTTGCAAAACAAGTTGAACCGCTTCTTCTGTTATTAATTGTGAGCGAAACGTTACTTATATTGGTATTGAAATATAGTTCTTATTCAATGTATTTTATGCTACAATTATATTTTAATAAGGAAAATATTAATAGATATTCTTGTAAAACAAGCTTGTGCATGTATATACGTATTTGGTTTTGTATTAGTATTTTTTAAATCTTGATTAGATATTTCGAGAGGTATTATTTATTAGTAGTGCTTGGTAGTCTGAGAGAACGGAGTGCCAAACGCTACGGTCCCTGCATACTTCTTTCGCCTCGTTTATTGACATCAACATCACAGACGCCCTCCGGGTAATCCTGAAGTATCACCGATATCGTTCTCGAAGGTCAACGAGGTCTTCCGCTACCTCTCTTACTGCATTATTGCAATCGCAAAAACAATGAATTATTACAATCAAATTAAAGAAATGTCGTATTAAAATATAAAAAACTAACTTAAAAGTTAAATTATAAAATTAAATATATGCTCAATCTGATTTTAGTAAAGCCTCCGAAGGTTTCCTCATAAACATATATATGTACTACAGAAGTAAGTACAAAATTACACAACAAAATTTTTAGAAAATCGTATAGCTATGTTTAACAGGCCATCGTGGCCTAATACGACAGTTTCCGACTGTAAGTAAACGTTATGGTTGTAAGTTGGATTGAATGACTATATTCACTTAATTTATGGCTATTACACTGCCCTGGTAAGATTCACAGAAGTTCCGCCACACATCATGTCTTTAATACGGGCAGAAAGTGGAGAGAGGAGTGAACGAAGTTTGCATTTAGAAAACGAGGTAGTCAAGCTGCTTTTATATAGTTTTTTTTGTTTTTACACATTTCCCGTATTGTGCGTCCCAGGCAGTCGTATACATCACTTGTGTAAGTTCTAAATTCAATGCTTCAGTGATAAATTGTTGATTTCTTACTACTATACCATAGGAGTATTCTAATCTGCTTGAATAAATTTATATACCTACTAGCGACCCGTTAGCGGCTTCGTATTTTGGCCTTTTCGTAAAACAATGAAATGTCTACAAAAAAAAATAAGAGAAAAAAGCAGCCTATGTTAATGCCTCCCTCGAGTATCTCGAGTATCTCTATATAAAATTTAATCACAATCAGTTCAGTGGTATGACGTCACAGACAGACTGACAGAGTTACTTTCGCATTTACAGTATTAGTACGGATTACTATATTGTATGAAAAAGGTAAAATAGCGTAAACTCATCGTGGGACCGACATATCATCTTAACGGGACATGCAGTACGCATTATCAATGTTATCACACGACGCGACGGCTCAATCAAGTGGCGATGGCATCTATTGATAGTTTACTATAAAACAATAACAGATGAAGAATAACCGCTATATATATTGTTATCTATTTGTTTTGTTTTAGGCTGCGATAGGCGATATGCGATAGATACTGCTAATTTACACTATTTAGGTGTGTATACTATTTAGGTGTATCCAAGTTTTAACTTCAATTAAAACATGGATTCAGTTTCCTATCACGTTTATGTTTTTGTTTCGTCTCCTCTGTTTAACTATAATAATATTGTGAACACTATAAGTAATGTTAATATAAAAAAAAACATTTAGTTACAAGTTTCGCGGGAAAGGTGCGTTATGTTACAAGTAAAACGCACACTTTTTTAGAATTTAACCGAAACAGTGTCGTGACACTAAGCTCTCCTGACTACTGCTAAACGGGAAAAACGTGAAGCTGAAGGCGTATCAAGTGTTAATAATAGGTATAGATTTCAATACCTGTTCCTTGTAGTTACATAATCAGAAAACGTATACAAATTTTGAACGCAGCGGGATTGAAACTCGAGACTCTTGGAAACCATCCAATCGCTCTCACCGCTATGCCATAGGCTCAAAAGTATCTCCTTGCATTCAATATTTTCTAAATATGTTTTAATTTCCTAAGTGTGTGATTAACACTTTAAAAATGTTAAAGGCATAGAACTGTTTACGCCAATTTATTTTTGAGCTTACTGCGCTTACTAAAGGGTATTTTGGAGTTTATTCAAATGTTTACCTCAAATAACGAAAACGAATTCAAACCTATGACTAACGACGTATTGAGTTTTACAAACATGACTAAAATAGATTAGGTGGCTGCGTACAAAGCATCACGTGCTTAAATCCTGACCGAGACGTGTAGCCAAAGTATGTATGTATATAGATATATGTACTGTTAGTAATTATGTTTCTAGCTTTTGTGATAATGCAGGAATAACATAATATATTCTATTGTTGTTGTAGTTTTTGTATCTATATAATGTATTTTTTTATTATTATGTAAGATTTTGTTTATTTAAGACAAAGCGCGGCGTTGAGTTGGAACTCAATTTTCGCCCGAAATTAAGATATTGCGTGTTGAGTGAGTGGCCCAACTCAATGAAATGCTATTACCAATTACTCTGTTCTTCACTATTCTGATATATAAATAATAATATTGGCATATTATTTTATTTTTTCTATACCTATTTGTTTTGAAAAGACATGTATATTTTCTGACATGTAGACCATAAATTATATAGCTATATGTTACAGAAAAGTTTCATTATAATAATAGTACATCTATATCGCTTTTCGATCGAATTGATGACTCAATTTCAGTGTAATGTTTCCCATTTGAAATATTTCCGCTGAAAAGAAAATTATCAGAAATTGAAGCGGAAATATATAAATGAGTCTATCGTGGGGGGGCAGTGGAGCATCGTGTGACTGTAAATGGGATTGATTTTGAGTTCGAATACGACTTAACGGAATGACTATATTTGAATTATTTTCTTTTCTCAGCTTGTATGATAACAGTCGGTGTAAAGTTTCGCCAATTATACTCTCCATTTTGTGCGGAAAGTGGAGAACGGAGTGTGTTGTTACTAGGTTCGCACTAAAACGATCTTCCCGGAATGAGTGAGATGCGTAAAAATAAATAAAGCCTTTTTTCTGTTATAATTCCATAAACTTCCGCCCTTAGTAAAGTAACTTCCCTCCCAAAATAATTTATTTTTAAGTGGGGTTGTACCCCAGACTTTACAGTAATATTTAGAGTAAAACATATATAGCATGTCCGCATGAGCATAGGCATGTCGATTAAAATTTCCACGTTTACATCAAACTTGTGGATGCAGTCAAATATAATCGACCTGAAAGATGAAACTTACATATGAATATATAACTTAAATTTTTAAAGAGATTGCTTGACAAGATTCTTTGTACTGCACGTGAATAATAACAAATATGGTACTAAACTGTGATAACTCTTGCGACGGCTTCATGTAAACATATGTGTAGCTGGTAACTGCTATGACAGGTGCTTTTTGTTCTGCTTTTTTTTATTTTCTAATCATTAAGATAAGTACTCGAATTCACGTAATACTTTTATATCACCAACAAGCCACTCACAGTGGCGAGACAACCAGCACTACAACCATGTCAAAGGAGTTACAGACAGGATTAGCAAAATCTTAAGAAGAGCTTCGATAAAAACTATATTTAAGAATAACAAAAAAGTGAGCTAGTTCTTGAGGCCGGCGAATAGTAATATTCCTTTGCAGTGTGATGGTATATACAAACTAGATAGAGACTTTGGCTTATCTTACAATGGTCAAACAAAGAGAAGCATGAGTATTAGGGTGAAGGAACACACGCCCGATGTCAAGAATGGGCGTGTGTTAAAGTCATACAAAGTATAAACCCAACCATTAAATCAGGTTTGGTAAACCTCATATTCTCGCAAGGGTAAATAAATATATCCGTAGAATGATCAACGAGGCTATTGAAATACAAAAACATCTTAATTTCAATAGAGAAGACAGTTGGAAATTTTCTACCACATCCGACCCAATCCTGAGAACATTGAATTCTCAAACCCACCACACCAGAGAGCAAGATACACGTCAGCTCATTCTGCAAGAATCCAGGGCAGTACACGAGGCAACTAAGAAATCGTTGGCGGTAGTTTTATATAATAACTGTAGGCTTCTGTAAAGTGTTCAAAACGTTGGATGTTCTAAAATGTATTTTCAAATACCAACAATATACGCGATTAATCCACAATACTTCACAATTGAATTCGTGTCGAGTAGGCGAATTTTTTTTTATTAAAATTAATTGTCATAAAAAGTACACTGGATATGAGCCCATGTCATGACTTAAAACACGTCTTTATTATTCTACGATGATGTCAAAGTAACTGATTATTAAAATCTTCTTGTTTGGTATATTTATTATTTGTATTGCTTTGGTAACAGTTGTTTTAAGTTAGATATATTCCCAAATTATCGAAAGAGTAACGTTTCTTATTGAACACAGAGAATATATATGTGGAGAACGGAGTGTCTTGGCACTAGGTTCTTTCGAACTACCCTGCTATGGGGGTAATAAGCGGGAACCTATTTATATGTATATGTCTTTATTTTCCCAGATATTTCATTTTTAATTTTGTTTTTTCGATTACTGTTACTATAAAGTTCTGAAAGCTTTTAATTTAATTGTTTTCCGAAATTTGATGGAGAGGTGTTGAGTGTTGCGATAAATCATGGAACTTCAGACACCTATAAAAATTACTGTAATATTTATATACATTTTTGTTTACTTTTTCGCCCCGGTGTACCCCAAAAAGTTGAGAAATTCTTGCTTTATAATATCTATGATTAATATTTCAATGGGAAGGGACATAAATTTATCAAGGTTTCATTTACTTCTGGTACAGGATATTTTTTACCTTCTCGCTTTTCCCACATTGCAGGGCAGGCAGAGAGAACCTAGTGTCAAAAATATTCGTTCTACGTTACTTAAAGCCGCGTTTTTTATTTATTTTTAAATGTTTTGAAATCGAGAAAATATACCCTTTTACATTAAAATGATCTTGTTAAAAAAATCGTAATGTTAGGCCAATTACAATGAAAAAGGTAGGTAAAGGTAGTTTCAGCAGTTGTAATGTCACTGCCCTAATAAAAAAGAATGAAAATTATATCAAGGCAAATTCAATTTTGGCCTCGTTTAGTACTTACAATCGGGGGTCATGCAAACTCAATCTTATCAGAATTACTGTTTGACACCGAAACCGAAATAACAGGAACTGATAACAGGTCATACGGTGAATTATTTTATCTTGAAATGTGAATGTTTTAAAGAAGATATTAATTTTTGATATATTTAAAAAATGTTTAAAATTACCTATTTGAGTGTTAATTTTATACTCTAGCCGTATTTCATAAGTTAAGTGTGATACTTAAGTGATCGGCCATTTGGTTATTCATTTTTTTAAAGAAATATTGACAGCGAAATTTATTAACAAAAATGTTCTTTTATGAGACTAAATGTGTTCACTGTATTTAACTGCCCAACGACGTGTGCTATGCCAAGAGAAATAATATATTCAATTAAAATTATAACTAGTTAAATGCGGTTGGGTAGATGGAATAATTTGGATATGATCAACGCTTAAACATTGTATAAAAGCAAAAGGAAAAATAACAACATTCTTATTTTTAATATTTTAAAGTGATATTCACACACTTAGAAAATTACTTTTCTGCAACTCAAACTTTTCTCTCTTGCCAAACGATTGTTCGTAGAATAATCATTCGGTAGAAGAAATTTGAAAAAAAATCTCTACAAAGATGCTAACATCAAAAATAAGTTGTAATAAGCGTATAAGAATTTCGACGTAGCCGGATGTAAAAAAACCGCATGGCCTAACGGTCAAAGCTTTTGGACGGTTTCCAGGAGGCGCGGGTTCAAATACCGATGCGTTCAAATTTTTATACGTTTTCTAAAAATATGTAAAAACGCATTCTTCATTTTCGCTTATAGCAGTGTAGGCAGAGAGAACCTAGTGTCAAGATACTCCGTTGTACACTTTCCGGCTGAGTTGGAGACATTGTGTGTTGAGCAATGGAATTTAACGTAGTTCTTTTTCTTACCAGAGCGCTGAAAAGGATATGATTAAAGTATAATATTTGTTTCGAGTGGAATCGAACCCGCAGCTATCGCGCAACGATGACATAGTAAATGTATAAAAGACATCAATCAATATAAACAAGCGCAATAAAACGTCAAGGGCCGCGGCTTTCATTATAGAAATTGTGTAAAATGATAAATGATGTATTGACACGTACGTAGATGGATGGACATTTGGTTTCTACGAGTACATTACTATGATACACTCGTATTGTGAGTTGTTACAATCGCGCAGACCTTTGGTATATTATTACCGAGATGTTTCATTGACTTTATTTCTTGTGGTTTATGTTTCAATATATTATTTTTAGTATGCTTTTAGTAGCTTCACTTGTATCTATCTATCAATCAACGAAGGAATAAAAATGAAGGAAATTTTACAATGCTTTATTTGCCCTACTTACTGACTGATTTTATTGAAAATTTGCTCACGTATTCAATATGTTCCTAGCATGAACTCTTGATTTATATATATATATATATATAAGACTAACAGGCAGAAAGTTATGTGCGTAGAAAGCTAAGCCTTAAGTAAGGAAGGATGCCTAGAAATTCTTACAGGAAGAGACAAAATCGAGTTTTACGTTTCAAAGTCAATGACTCACTCTGACTCTTTTTGATTGATAATTAACTAATTTCCGATCGAATATCGAATTCGAATCCGAAAGCGTCACGTCTAGTCCAATATTCCAATCGGGTCATTAAGATATTCATCTTATTATTAATGAATGGCGTAAGTTTACACATTTTTTGCCGCCTAGCTGAAACAAAATGCGATAATGAGTTCCACCATCAAGCACCACCGCAGGACCATTGTAGATTGATTGGTTTATATTTTTGCCACTTTGCCACTAGGCCTTTGTGTTGTTTTACTACGTTCTGATTAAGTAATATTTAACACTGTCATTCTCCTTCTTTGGGTGCCTCTTCAATCCTGCAGGTTAGACTCTAGATCCTCAACTCTGCTCTGTCCAATGCTAGAATGCGGAATAGGTGTTTCACAGATTTGATACCGGTCCTTATGTTACCCAAACACTGCAATTTAATAATAGCTTAAGAACAATACTAACAATAGCTAAAATCTATATAAACTATAAAATATATCTTATACCGTATATATCTAAATTCTAAATAAACTTATATTTATATCGAGTTTCAGTATTTTTATTCAAAGTTTCAATTTGGAAATTTATTAACCACTGACCGAGAAATGTTTCTAGAAAATAGGACAACCATTATTATTAAAGTATATAACGCTTCATAATATTTTGTGTTTTAAGATTTTCACGAACTGTTTATATTAAGTGTATACAAAGTCGCAAGTTTTGTGAATGAAATTGGTTTATAAAAATAATAAGATGACAAACGGCTTAATGTATTAACTAGTTATTGAAATATTATCTCACATTAATAAATACATACACAGCAGTAAAGATAATAAATGCATATTAAAAAAATATAAATTGTAATGCCCTTTTTCTAGGTTTTCTTGTAAACAGTAGTACTTTCAACGCTGATTTGATCTAAAGTAGAGTGTGAGCTGTAGTAAGAATTCCACGTGTCCTAGGCATGTTTAGGCCACGTTAACTACCTATTAAAATTAAAAAGATGACTTAATGACAACCATACATACTACAGCATATAAATTTGTTTTCTTAATGGTTGTATTAGTACAGATTTGTGTGTTAAATGCAGGACATTGTCCGGACATTGACGCCGCTGTCCAAAGAAGCCTCACAGCTAAACGATATACACTATTTGTAACCAATAGTATTAGACGTCAGTGGGTACTTTGTTATTTAATGTAGATTAGCGCAATTGGATTAGCGTATTAGATTTTGATTTGAATGAATAAATTCTTCTATTGCGCGATTTTTTTTAATTATCTTGAACTTTTATTCGATTTTTCCCCAGTATCTCGTCTCAGTCGTCCTTTATATTGATATAAATAAATACACATAAATAATATAAAGTAATAAAAAATATTAAAGAAAAAAGTGTACGGGGCAGGGCTGCCATGTGATAAGTGTATTTAGTTTAAAAAAATCTTTTTACACTGCATGTACAACCAGCGTAATGTGAAAACGTATTAGAATATAGAGGCCCTTTTTAGCGGAGTGGCTGTGCGTTTCACTGTAAACGTGATTGGTTGTGGGTTCGATCCCTACTCGGAAGAATATATTTTTCAATAGTATATTCTCAAAAAAAGTGAGATTTTATTACTTATAACACAATAATCATGTTAAAACGATATTGCTACTGTATATTTTTATATTAATATTATCTTACGTACAAGATTAACTAAGTAATGAAACGAACAATGCGAATTTTTGCGATATCATTCTATTCATTTGTTTACAAGCCTAAAATACAAGGTTATTATATATATTCTCCAGCTTTACGTATATTTATATTCCTTAAGCTTTATGTATTTTTCCGTATAGCAGGGCAGTCAGAAGGAACCTAATGCCCGCTCTCCACATTGCACCCAAATTCGAGAGATTACGTTTTTAGTGGCGGAACACAAAGCCTCGCTTTGTATTAACAGAGAAATGAAAACAATTTAACAAATTACGGACTTGAACTTGGAAGTTGGAACTTGAACTTGGACTTAAAAAACTGTGTAGCGTGATATTTACAATGCGCGGAGAGTGGAGTGTTTTCACACTAGGTTTTCTTTGCATGCACTACATGATTGACATATGTGTGCATGTACAAAATAATAAAACTGCGTATATAATATTACGTGCCTCTGTATATTTACATTTGCAAACACGAGACAAGGCAAAATGTTATCTTAAATTAAACCTTGGCTGCACTTTGGTTTTATCATTACAAATTTTTTTTTTATTTGTGGGGCGTAATTTTAATATATTTAGTGAAATCGATGTTCTGTGGGGCAGGATTTTGTCCATCAACAAATATCTTATACAAATAACACTTATCAATATTAGTTACCCGAACGTGGTAGAGCTGGTTTAATATTTCCTATATGAAAATATCCTATATGTTACTATTATTACAGACAATGTAACTGCCGGAAGATATTGACTGCCAATAGAAGAAGCCTAGTAAAAGGGTTCGTATTGAGAAAGTATGGACAGGTCGTTATAAGGATATTGATATAGCATTTTACTTTTATTTTATATTATTTTTTAGTGCGACAGCTTCTGACATGATTTCTCGTGAGTTTAATCTCAGTTGTGGGGTTATTTAAATTATTTTCATTTCTAAGTTCTGATAATACTCAGCGCGGCTTTTAACATCGCCATTACTTAATTTTAGGCGCAAAGTGGATTACATCCTGTATTACGGGAAAAGGGTGAGACTTCTGTAGAGATTTGAAGATAATCCTTGAAATGTAAACGCTTCCATCAAAAGCGGTGGTTCAGAGTTTAAATTCACGGCATGCATTTTTTTTTATTATTAAGTTTGTAAAAAATTGACTGAGCAAATTAAAAAATTTTGTTAAATCGTACTGTATTGCAATGGTTTTTAAACCTCTTGGCCATAATCGGATAAAAAAACATTTATTGATTTTTTATTGCTTTTCTCGCTTTATGAAGCCGAAGAAAGTTAATCTAATTACAACGTATTTAATTAATATATTTATATTATTAATTAAATCGTTTTTTTTAACTAAATACATATAAATATCAGAGGCTATCTTGGTGCAGTGGAAGAGCGCAATTGCTTGTGGGTTGAATTTCAGGGTAATGATTATATTTGAAATATTTTTATTGCTACGCTGTTATCTAAGACAAATAGCGGCGTTGAGTTACGTTACGCTTCACGCAACCTCTAGATTTCGGGCGGAAAGTCGAGAACGAAAGTTTTTTACACTAGCTTCCGTCTGACTACCCAGCTATGCAGGAAAGAGCGTGAAGCTGATATAAAAAAAATACAAAAAACTATTATTTTCAAGTAATATTGAAGTTTTGAACTTAGGACTATCTAATGATTCGATTCGATTTTAGTGCATTTGATGTTCTACAACTGTCGACTATCTACAAACAATAATCTATTTTAAATTTAACAATACTTAAATCTGGACACGCAGGTGTACGCACTTTGTATCAGTTTAAATACATTTATAAAGGGCAGGTGTGACTCTTATTAAGAAGCCTGTTCCATTGTTAACATCAGGTTTACATCAAGGCATACAAAATATTTACAGACGCAGTTATGACGCTGATGATTGTTGATTCGTAAATTATAGACGGAAATAATGTATTACGCTATATAATTTTGAAATGAAATTATTTTAACCAGATTGTACGCGTATGTTTTTGGTATTCGAATATAAATTCGAATGAAATCCGTTTCGAAAACATTTTCAGTAGTCCGTGGTCACAGGTCACTCTTGTAACGCTATATAAATTTACAAATCTCCTAAGCCTAAAATAATCTGAAAGACATTGCTGATTAGCTATATGACTGATTCTTGTGCCTCACACATTTGCCAAATACAAACTATTGTCAAGTGCTTTTTTTTCTTTTTATTTTAATATCTATTATGCTGCCAATAAGACTAATTAAATACATATGTTTGTACCAAGTAGAGTTATGTTCCCTTTATAGTTTCGACTGTAAAACTTCCGTTTTTGTTGAAATTTCCAGTCCTCTTGTAGCTTCCCTGCACTCGTCAAGGAATTTATATGCCAACTTTCAGCCATTTTCCCCCAACAATGTCGGGCTGTTCGTTATGTGTCAGTCACTCGGTGAGCAACGGAAGAGTTATATTGGTTTTTTGTATACTAGCGGTGTTTTTTGTCGTTCGGAATTTTTTTAAATGATAGAAAAGCGATTGTAAATTATCATGGATGTAGTGAATTATCACTCCATTAATTTTGTTCTTCATGCCAAACTACTAGATAAAAAGCGGCAGCACTTTTTCACCACTGCTGTCAGCCCAAAATAGAGACAATGCGTACTGCGGAACACTCGCCGCGCTTTGTCCTATCTATTAGATGCATATACAAATCATAAGTATTAATTATTAAATTTTTCGAAATAAACTTTCATAATAAGTCAAGTACACTCTTAAGTGGAGTCCAAATTAAGAGAAATTAAAATTTCGTCTCACGTAAACGATGACGCGCTTCCTGTGGCTTTCTCCCCCATTTAAAAGTTAGGTATAGGTATAATAATGTGTCGTGACGAGCATATTTCACCAGGTTTTTATTGAGTGCAAAATTGTATTTTTAATTTCCTAACTACACGCATTTGTTTTGAATTCACTATTTGTTTTTTATTTTTAGTCAACACTTTTACTACCTCCCTTGCCAGTAGATTATTCTTAGAAATAATCTTTGGTTAGTAGAAATTAGTAAAAAAACGCTCGACAATAAAAATAAGTAGCAACAAGCGTATAAGCTGTTTCGGCGTAGCTGTATAGAAGATATGCCTGAATAGTCAGAGCGCTCGGACGTTTCCAAGAGGCGCTGATTCGATTCCCGCTCATTCATATTTGTATACGTTTCTAAAAATGTTTTTTATAAGGTAACAGCTTTTGATATTGAAAACAAAAACTTATAAATTTGACGAAAAAATATAAAACAAAACATACAAAAAGTTTTGACTATAAATAAAAAATCAACAGTGAATTCAATTCAAAAAAGTGTGATAGATGCTTAAAAATAATGGAAACTATACTAATACATGGAACTAAATATTTAGAAACAATATTATGATAAACAAGCGTCTTGCAAAGTAAAGATCAACAAATCGTTTGTAACGTACATAACCGGCTCGTTAGCCTGCCATTGCCAAGGTCGGGTTTGGCACATTCCATTACTTACGCATTCATAAATAACACGTTGCCTTAGCAACGTGTTTATAACTTTGTGTATAAGTGTAACCCAAACACATCATAATTTTGACTTACACTATACGTGTATTTATAATTTTGTGTGTATTTCTAATAATTTATTATAAATTTATTGGCTCTCTAGACTGAATGCCGAAATTCATACTCCGCCGTCGTTGTCGTCGCCATAAAAAAGGGACTTCATCTTTGATCTTTATTTATATGACGAAGTAGATATAGAAAAAATAAAAGAGAGTTATGATTAAATCTCTTTTTATAGTAATATAATGTTAAAACTTAGTTTAATAACCAAGATTTTATATCCGAATAATTCACGTGCTGCCACCGTGCTGCTTAAAGTTAGAAGTGTAAAGTGGTTTACATTTAAAATTTTATTTAGTAACCTATATATAAAGTTAAATATGTATGTTAAAACGACCTTGGATAAAGTCACTGGTAAATTTAGAAACGAATAATTTTACTAATGTGAAGATATGTTTATTTGTCTTGTTAACATGATTTTTTATATTCATGCGAAAACGGATGTAGATCCAATGCATTTAGTATTTTAAATATACATAGCCCTACATTTTGTGGATAACCTTTATTAAGATCTTTCTTACACAATTTAAATTGTTTGTACAAAATAACTTTAAAAGCCATAATTGGTTTATTCGCAATGCAAACGATTCACGAGCTAAATAATAATTGATTTGTGTGTATTATTATTCATATAAGATATCTATTTTATTTCATATTTTCCCCTTCACAGACTTAGTGTCAACTAAACGTGTACGACACCTCTAATATACAATTACCTTATTTAAAAATACAAATTAAAGCAATATCATTAATTATCTACATCGACTGTAAACACGATTGGTTGTGGGTGAAATATTTAAAGATGTCGTATTAGATTTGGATTTTATGTTAGGAACACAAATATGGAATACAAAGACTCACGCTTTTCTATAGCTTGATAAGCAGATAAAACTTAGTGTTCAGACATTCCGTTCTCCTCCTTTCACCTTATTCATATTAATTATGTGTTGTGTGACGGAACTCAACGGACGGACGGACGGACAATAATTTAAATATAATGATTTCCTACAGTGCACATCGAGCCCATACCCATTGAGCTTACAGCCAGACGCTGCCTCATTGTGTAACATTTCTTAGTATCTCCTCCCAAATTGAATTAATTTGTCCTAGGTGTGTTAAGACTACGTTGGTTATCTATTAAGCTGCAAAAGATAACCCTGTGATTACGGACACAATGTAGAGGCCGCCACTCTGTAGTCAGGAAGTCTTTTAAGGCAAGAGGTTGAATAATTTATTTAATTGGTACGCTGTATATGTCAGGTCTGTTTTTCTTGTGATACTTAGTGAGTGTGAATTCGTATTACCAGACCGATTGACTTTTGTGTTATAATCATAGGGAGATATTACTTTCATCATTTGAAAATATTTTTTTGCCTGTTTTTAAACAGATTGATTGTCTTTTTGTTTAATTTAACTCTTAGGTTGTTAGGTTAGGTTATAACAAAAACTACACACTCTTAAGGTAAACATACAGGTACTAACCTCTATGAGTGTTATAATAAGAACATTTCTAAAAATAAATACATAATATGTAAACAAAAGATACCAACCATACAGGAAGGACCACACTTCTGCAGTGTGTTTACAATAATTAAAAATAAATCCTTAGGTTAGTTTATTAATAACAATATTTTTTTTTTTATTTCGTTGTGTTGTCTTTGGTATTCCAAACAATAACATATTTAAGTTTAGCTTAGTACAGTTTCTTTATGCATAATTGTATGTCTTATTTCTACTCGTGTATAATTTTCTTTTTTTTAAAGATCATTAAAGCTTATTTTAATTTTTCTTTGAACTTCACGCTTTATAGTGGGGATGGTAGTGGGGTAGTTAAAAAGAACGAAGCGCCAAACGCTACGGTCCCTACATACTTCTCGTGCCTCGTCCACTCCGGTCTCTCCCTCTCTTACCGCTCACATATGCTTTTCCTATATTCATATATCGAGTTTTAGTAATTTTCTTATATAAATAATAAATTGTTCAGAATTTAGAAATATTGTACTTAATTTTGGAACATTTGTGTAATTTAGCATATTATAATACTACTTAATGATATCACCATTACTTAACTTTAGCGTATGACAGTTCGTCGCATACTTCAAAGTTCTTGACAGATTCTATATAGATTTTTTGTATATACGAAAAGGAACCTTAGATCGACTTATCGATCGATAAATGCTTATTTAGCATTCCAATACTAAGTTATTGGAATTTAACAAGCGTCTACGTTGATGCGGTTTGCGCTAAGATTGCTCAATTTGGATTTCATATCCGCGCTGTCGAGGTCGCTTGCCAAATAGCGGTGGAAGGTTGCAAGGGAGAGTGTTCTGTCTAAAAAACGTATAGGTATATATATATAGTAAAGTGCCTTTTACGTTTTATTTCACAGTGCTCTTAAAAGATGAAATAAACCCTACGATTTTTTGAGTAATAAACCTAAATAAGGTTAAGGCTAAATTAAGGCATACGTTCAGTTATTAAATAAAACTCTTTATTTATTGACAGATATTCGCACATCGAATTTCTTATATTTCATAATATAAGAAATTCGATGTGCGAATATCTGGTACCATTAGGTTTTAAAAAACTGTGTGTGTGTTTCATCTGTTTGAAAGATATGTACATGTACATATATGTCAATTTAGATACCTAAGCTATTATTATATAGTACGATAGCTTACAAGTTATACGGACCGCTGATTATGTAGAAATTATGAATATTCTTCCTTATAGAATTGAACCCTATGAGTTTCAATGGGAAACTAGAATTTTTTCAAACTATATTTTTTTGAACTGAGCTTAGCAGTCAATATCCTATAATAAATCCTACTAAACTTGTTTCTAAAAACATCGTTAGAGAAAGTCTTCTAGACAATAAAAGCTATGATTGATTGATTCTTAATTTATATGCAAATACACTTGGCTTTCAATTATCTCATATGAGTTTGGCGAATTGTATCAAAATACAAAAATAAGGTTATATTTTGTTAAATTACAAAAACATAGGATTTTCTACATTGACTTAATATAATGTACGTTTAATGATAACAATACAATAATAAAACTTGATAACATAGATATATGGATCGCTATTTTTTTGTAAAAAATACTTATAGATAAGCGAAATTGCCAGATCACTAGCTATAATAGAGGTTTTTGAAAAAAGAAACAACTAATTTTAATTTGTAATTTTAAAATAATTTTGAACATGTTCTAGTATTTAAACGTGGTTTGTAGATAAAATTCCTCCTGGTCCCTATCCCTATATTTGAAATACTTACCTATTCAATACAATACGTCAGTAGATTGACGTCAAAGACGGAGTAGCTAATTGCTAGGGTCTAAACAAATACAAGGGATGTTACAAAATGTAAAGGATTAAAATTTGGAACCAAATTTAGCCAATTATAGCAAAGTAACTCGCTTGTTAAAAATATTTATCTAGTACGAGACCGTTTACAGAAATGTGAAATTAATATTTCTTTAACTTTTTGGTTTTCAACACAATCAGATTTTTAAAATTTGATTCACTAACATTTGTTTACACGGTATATACGTAAAAAAAACATAGTAAACGTAACTCAATCTAAGTGTAACAAACACTTACAGACGGTTACAGCTTGCAAGAAAAAAGAACATAACGAGTTCCTAAGTGCGAGTTTTCGCAAAACAAATCAAACAATAAAAATAAAAGAATACCTTAAATTAATAAATACATTTTTAAGATGATCGGTGTAGTTTTTCTAAACAGGTCATCTAAAAAACATATTTTACTATTTTACTATACATTCTGTGTCGTCCGACTTGTATGTAAAATACGCGTTGCCTTGTCACTTTCTTGTATGCAAGAAATTACATACTCTTACATCTATATATTTTCTTTTTAAATTGCACCGTTTTGTATTTCGCTGTTAGACTGTACCTTTCTAAAATAATGAAAGACCTCTTCTAGAGATAAGCCCACCTTTGTATACTATACAAAAAATAAATCCTGTTCATGTTATTTTTAAGTACAATAATATATTAAAGCCCCTCATGTACAGAAGAAAAAGCTTAATAATTTACGCAGACGAATATATTATCGCGGTCATCGTGGTGCCGCTGCACCTATAGCGTCTGACTGTAAACGCAGTTGGTGGTGGGTTCGATTCCGACTCGGAGGAATGATTATATTTAAATTATGTTCATTGCTCCTCTGGTAAAAAGACAAAGCGCTGTGTGGCATTCCGCCATTTAAAACGTAATGTAGCGCAATTTCGGGTGGAAAGTGGAGTACGGAGTGTCTTGACACTAGGTGCTCTCTGACTACCCTGATGTATGGGAAAAAGCATGAAGCTGAAAAACAAAATAAGATTTTACTGTAGCTTCATCAATGGTATGCGAGCAATGTAGCAACATCAACGAGCAGTGTGTACATTGTTTCGTTAAACTATTCTTGTTGCAGTTAGAAGCTTTGTACTTGGCAGACGTGCGATATGCGCAATATGATGTTTAATTCTATAGTGGAGTTTTTCAGCTCTCTTCTTTATGTTAAGAGAAGTTAGCTCACTCTCCTCTGTCTATGCGAGTCTAGGGCACGCTTGATTAATAAATAAATATAATAGTCATACAAAATAAAGCTCAGTCAAAGTTAGGACATTATTCTATTATTTTGTTATATTTGTTTAAAAAATTCTCTTTGTTTCGATTATCATTTTTTTCTTACATAGAGGAATGAAGGGGTCAAAAATTGATCAAAATCGTTTTACGTAATAAATAGATTGAACTCCGTAGTATAATACTTCACAAACAAAGTTTAAGAAAAGTATTACATATCTTAATGTTGGTAATACGTAGATAAAATATGAATATAGCTTCAATTTATATAATAACATACAATCTTTTTGTCACCAGGCGTACGAAAGGCGTTTCCCCAGCTGCCCTCAGATACCGGTGGTGATAGAGTGCGTGATAACAGAAGATAGTTGGTCAGCGGATGACTCCCAGCGGCACACCACAAGACGCTGCCAACTTAATGTTGACGCGCCTTACTTGCTTAAAAAGGTATGACAATCATTTACTATTTGCTGGTTTATGTTCGATGTAGCTAAATAGCTACGCACAGTAATATACAAATGTATATTACTGTGCGATAGTTGTGGGTTCGATGCCCCCTCTAGGGAACTATTATATTTTGTGTTCATCACCCTGGTGAGACCAGTAGCGTTGAGAACCGCTACTGAATTCACAATGTCTCCAACTGAGCAGGCAGTGAAGAAAGAAGCCTAAATTCTCAGTTAACCGCCCCTGTTTGCATTAGTTACATAAAAATAGCGTAAATTTGTATATCGGTGGTTATAGATTTCACTATGATGGAAATGGAAAAACACGTTCAATCACGTTTTAAAAACATTACATCATAATTCAATCTGTTACTATAATATGTTCAGTCATAAACTGTCCAACTATGCCACTATATGGTCAAATTTTATTCTTAAACTATTTATTATATGAACATTGTTTACTGAGAGTACTTAAAAAAACCTGCTAATAATAAATAAAATGCGATTATTTTTTATATTGGTAGGAATGTACCGTTTAATTATTTTAATTGATATTCGCAAATTAAATGTTATGCGGTGTTAGTGACATTACAAATCGTCGCTAACGTATAGGAAAAATGGAAATTACCAATTGTTTTGTTAACTCATTGTTATTTATAGATAACTTAATATTTTAGATTCACGCTTTTTCCCGCAAATCAGGATCAGCATAGACAAAGTGAACCTAGTGTCAAGACACTCCACATTGACACATTGCGTGTTGAGTGGCAGAACTAAAGGCCACGCATTTTGTGACTAGAGAAGAAAAAGAAATCGAACCCACAACCAGTCGGTTCAAAGACAGATGCTATAACTGCGCCGTTATGATTTTATAGTAATATAAATGGCTATTTAGTACTTAGGCTGGGTGATGCTTAAGCAATTTAAATATTTTAAACTTACATTTTTATAACATGTAGTGGACCCCCGTTATGACGCGGGGTTCGGTGCTAAAAATGCCCACAAGGCAACGTCATCAGAGGTGATCAATTTAATCAACTCGTATAACTTTCCATTTTATTTCATTAAACGTGTTATAGGAATTAGGAATTATTTTAATAGTAATATTATTGTTAGCCTTACTGACAACGAAAGCTAAAAAAATATTCTAACTAGATTGTTAACATTTTTTTAAAGAGTTATTTACACACTTGAAAATGAAAAAGACATATTTAGAAAACGTATAAAAATTTAATAATAAATAGCATTCTCTCTTGCCAAACGATTGTTCGTAGAATAAATTTTTGGGTAGCAGAAAGTTGTAAAAAGCTCTCTACAGAGATGCTAACATCAAATATAAGTTGTAATAAGCGTATAAGAATTTCGACGCAGCTGGATGTAGAACGCATGGCTTAGCGGTCAGAGCGCTTAAACGGTTATCAAGAGACACGGGTTTAAATCCCGCTGTGTTCAAATTTTTATACGTTTTCTAAATGTGTCATATTCAAACTATTTTTATTCGCCTGGACTAATTCGTAAATTGTTTTTTTGATGCCACTGAACTTACTATGGTTTTTACAGGAGCCTTGTCTATGCATTTTATTGTAGACGTTAATCATCAGAAAAAGAATCTACAGCTATTTCGAAGTGTATAGTAATGGAATGTGTTTTGAGTAAATTTGTATTTACGACTTCAAAAGTAGTCCAATAATATATATAATTTACCTTGTTCATGAAGATCAAACGGTATAGGTACTCGTAGATGTAATAATGTTAGAAGTAATTCTGTATTACATTTTCCTTATTAACAAGTTAGGTAGGTTAGGTTGTAGTTGTTACAATTAAAGGTTTACGTTACGAATGTAAATATTCTTTTTGTTATCTATTCACATATTTTTAATTTAAATTATTTGAGCATGTCCAGAGGATCAATGATGTAAGAAGAGGTAAGAAAGCAAAAGTGAGCGGTAAGAGGCAGGGGTAGACCTCGGTTGACCTTCGAGAACACTGTATCAATGATGCTGAAGGACGCTCACGTTACAAGTATGAGGACTCCCCGGAGAGCGTGTATTAGAGGTTGATGACAGTGGATGAAATGAAAGAAGTATGCAAGGACCGTAGCGTTTTGCGCTCCGTTCTCCCTGACTACCCCGCTAGGGATGAAGCGTGAAGCTAAAAAGAAATTGTTTTAATATTCGCCTATTTAAGAAAACTGGGTGGACGTTCCTAACGCTGCGCTAAGTTTAACCAGTTAAGTGAAATTCCGATATTTTTCTTATTAGTGATATTTATAAACGAAGCCCTGTTGTTTCAGATGATTGGTGTTGATTATATCTACTTCATTCAAAAGAACCATTTGGACCTCAAGAACAGAGTACTGGAAATCGAAGCGACTAACGAAACCTTTGCCGCCAGAGTGTCTGTTATCGAAAAATGTAGATATTATGTAAGTAAACTGTTACTTTCTTTACTGAACATGCCACAAAAGGCCATCCAGTCCCAAACTAGAATTAAAAGATTACTTACAAATAGGGGCATCAGATGACTGATAAGTATATAAACCACCTTCACGCTTTGTCTTACATAGCACAGTAGGCAGAGGGAACCTAGTGTCAAGAGACAGACAGAGACAGTTTTCTTCTTGCTGACCGAATTCGAGAATGATTTGTTAAGCACTTTGTACCTCCAAGATACACCCCAGTGTAATTCACTCAACTCATCAGTAAAATAAATAATACCTCTATATAACTTTATTATCACTTGTTTTACAGCAATTCACAGTACAACGTCTAGTCCTTGAATGACACATTTTACCGACTTTTATACTATTTTGTCTTTAATTCATTAATATCAAAATACAGTCCGTATTAATTTAAAATTCTAAATCGAAGCGGAAAGAGAATCAATCGATTTTCAACTGACTTATATATAAAAATACATCATATTTCCAGTCTCGAAATTAAAAGTCGGTAACAGATTGATGAATTAATGATTTGCGTGTGAAGTGGCGGAAGTCAATAGTGCACTTTGTTATATCAGAGCGGACAAAAACCTAATTAAAGTAGGTTCTCTATGCCATACCCATTTTACGCTAGGAAATGTCCCGATTGGGGTCTGGAGACCGATTTCAGACTGGCAGATGTAGGCCTTCCGTATACCTACTAAAACCTCACGGTGCTCCTCCTCGACCGCCACTATCCGAGGCTACGAAAACGCCCCAGTCTTCCGTGCTACGCAAGAGAAGCGTGAAGCTATAGAAATATGACGGCAAACCAAAACATAATTTAATATTTTTATCTAAACATACGCTTTTACCAAAATCTTGTTAAAGGTCATGACGCAAACGTCTAAGCCTGGACGGCTTCTCAAATAACTTATTCTAGGAAACACATCTAACATAGGGGATTATCCGACGTGTTAGCCATCTGGTAAATGTACATGAGTATATTTTATTGTAGAGTGCTGCTGCACTGAGATAGATACTGGTTTATTCGAAGTCAGCTCCATATTTACATGTAGAAGATTTCTCTCTAAAGCTCTCTTTTTATAAGTATTTATAAGTATTTTTGTTTTGTTGGTAAATCAATATCAAAATCGTAGAAGATTTTTTATTGGATGTTTTATTACCTGGTCATAACATTTAATAAAAAAGCAAAGCGCGGCGTTGAGTTCAACCGCGCAACACGCAATGTCTCGGATTCAGGCGGAAAGTGGTGAACAGGGTCCCTTAACACTAGGTTCTTTCTGCTCTCTGGTATGTGGGGAAAAGCATGAAGGTGAAAAAAATATATCTGGTACATGGCAAGACACAACACGTTTATAGTATGTATTTCAATTAGTTAGATATGATGCCTAGGCCTATTTGAACCTGACAGTTAGCTTTCATTATATGTCTCTAATAGACATATTAGTTTTCTGTTATTGATAATATTTTATATTAATAAATTACGCCACACACCCAGCAATGTTACGGTTCTACACACATACAGACAAACAAGGAAAGGAGATGTCATCATTTCTCTTAGCTTACTATTTACTTCGTATAAAATCGATAGGTGATAGTGATATAAAAAATGTATAATATAATAATATCCTTATTTATCAACAATATTGATAATATAAGCTAAGTTAATTAAAGTAAATTAAAGAAATTACAAGTAGTTTTAATAAGTTCACAGAATTATTTTATTTTTAGACAAGTATAAGTAATTTTAATACAAGTATATATAAGTATAACATCATCTAAATTAAAAAACTTTTCCTAAAGTATTCATAGATCTGAATAAGTAGGCGGATGAAGACCTCGTTTGGTGAACGATTTTATTAGGATTAGCTGCGTCACACAGATTTTATATAAATCTGAGATCAAATTAAGAATTTTATTTTTATACTTCTTAATAATTGCCCTGTATTTTAAAATAAATATGCTATTTTTAGTAACCATATAAAGTTTTTTTTCAAGCTTAATTATAACCTACAAAGTGAAATTTTTTAAAACATAACCCTGGCTAATGATTCTTTTTTTCACATTGTTCAGGGATACATTAGTAACATTCTTGTTTATTGTTTTTTAAATGGCCACTTTATTACTCAATACTGCTCATTTCGTCTTGCCGCAGTTATTTCTATTTTATTGAAAATACAGATAAACGTTTATTAATCGTTCCAGGATCTGCACCGATAAAGTTTATCTAACTGTCAACCGTTCTTTTACATATTTCTTTACTCGTATATATCAGACCCTACTCATATCGGCATCACTTATTGGAGCCCGAGGGGTTCCACGTGACAATGTGCGCCGAATAACTTGAGACAAAAGCAAACTTCCTCCGTGAACCTGAATTAGAATAAAATAGATTTCGGTTCTTATGAATCATCCGGTGAACGGAGGGGACAGTTTCAGGGGGGGGGACCTAAAATACAGTAATGAGTCTCTGAAATTTGCAGTTGAAGTCTACTGATGTATGAATGCCTATAACCAAATGACTCATTTCATTGTGACATCGTTAAAAATTATAAGAACGTGTGTAACGGTTGTGGGTTCAAATTACATTCAAAGAAATATTTTTATCGTTAACATTAGTATTATCGCGCTTGTTAAAAATATAAAAAAGATACCAAATAATATAGGCATAGATAATCTTATGATGTTTTTACGCCATGATGCGTAGTCATCATCATAAGCTGCTCTCAACACGAAACCATAACATAGCTATATGGGCTTTGAAATTTAAAATTCGTTTTTTTACGTATCAAATTCATCTTTTTAATCGGCAAAAAACGGAGGAGTTTCTCAATCAATCTCAATGTATTATTTGTTTATATATATGCATAATTTTTTACACAGTAGACCAATTTTGGTAATTATTTTTTTAATGGATAGGGTTGTACTCCGTAGTTGGTCCTATTCGGAACAAAATTCTAACCCTAAGGGTATTAAAAATATGATGGGGGTGATTGCATATTCACTTACTTGTCGTTTTAATTTGTTTGTTAAAAACTTATTAAATAAAATTTTTTTTCTTTTTACAAACAAAAATTAAAATTCTAACATTTTTTTCTACTCACGACTCATAGTACACAAATAACATTATTTTCCACTCCAAAGGTTGATCTTGAAAATAAAAAAATATTTAAAATTTAAAACAACGAAATATGAATTGATATGAGAATTTGAAGTTCTAATAATAAATATTCGATACACATATGAAAACTTTTTATACTGAATTTGGAGTTCATAGAATATATTAATATATTGATTGTTTATGGTGCATCTTAGTTGCTACCATTATTGACTATAGTAATCCTGATTTAACTTTGAATATATATATTGACCATTTAATTTAGAATAATATAGAAATTTAACAGTACTTTTGCTAGGGTTTCTAATTTAAGGTACTTTGTTTAGTTAGTCGTTTGATCAGATTAAGGGGCTCAACTTTCGTCAAAGCCGTGACTTATGACGCAAAAGGCGGTGCCATTGACACCAGATTACTACAACACCAGGTATACCTAATTATAATATACGTTACACATGAATAAAACTATTTTTAACGAATTCATCACGTGTAATATGGTTATAAAAGATTTTTTGATCCGTCCTATGAACTTTAACCACGGATTTATGTCAAATGCTAACCATACCTAACTGTGACCACCAAAGACCACTGTACTAGTAATAATAATTTAAATGTTTATTCACTACCATACATCATTTATCATTTTTAGGATGATTTTTTCACACATTTAGTTTGTTTTATAACACATTTAAATATAAATATTGCGGAGGTTACAGTGGGACAGCGGTGGTCGTGGGTTCGACTCACACTTTGGGGAATGATTATGTTTAAATTATTTTTATTTCTCCTTTCTGGTAAGAAAAATCAATAAAACAGTATTTAAATCGGATCATCGTGGCATTACTAAATACTGCTAATACCTAGACTGAACCAAATTTTTTTGCACGTATTTTCGGTTTGTCACTTCCTAAGCCATGGTCAGGGTGACTTTAGCAATAGAAGGTAGCGCTTGCCGAATTTATTATTATATATTTCCGGATTTTTTGTGTGGGTAGATAGATATTATATATAATTAAATAGACAGTTGAACTGTTTAATATCACGATTTACCAACTATTTAGAGATAACTCGTACTGAGCACCGGAACTTGAAGCCGAAATTTACATCTATGACTTTTGCGCATAGTAAAACATATCGTAACTCCACAACAATACTCTCAACATTATAATTTGGTTATTTATAATCTTTGCATGTTATTTTTGTATATTTAGTCTTAGATGCTAGTGCAGAGTAACGCAACAGGACACGCGATGGCTGTAGGTTCATTTCCCTTTGGTGGAAGGATTACATTCAAATTATTCCCATTTCCCCGTCTGGTGAGACAGCGCAATGTTCAATTCCGTGACTTGATGCGTAATTTCCGCCACTCAATATATAACGTCTCAAATTCAGGCAAAAAGTGAGGAAATTCAGGCATTCTGGACACGAACTAGTGAAGCTGCTTGTTTACACTCTCAAATATCCTACGTATATTATAAATCAAGATATTTCTTTATGTTGTAACTATTGCATAACAGACGTTAGCTAAAAAAGACATATTTAGAAAACGTATAAAAATTTTAACGCAGCGGGATTTGAACCCGCGCCTCTTGAAAACTGTTCAAGCGCTTTGACCGCTAAGCCATGTGTTCTACATCCAGATACGTCGAAGTTCTTATACGCTTAATTACAACTTATATTTGTTGTTAGCATCTCTGTAGAGAGATTTTTACAAATTTCTGCTATCCAAAGATTATTCTACGAACAATCGTTTGGGCAAGAGAGAATGCTATGTATAAAAAATTTTTTTAACATTTTTTAAAGTGTTAATCGTTTTTAAAGTGGTAGCTTTGTTTTAATTGTTCAGTGAGTCACGTATTTCTTACATTTTCTGTCCAATACATTCTATGAGAGTTATATTTATATTTAAATACGTTTTACAAAACAATTCGCTACAATAGTATGACGTAATGTATTGTGTAATGCAATTTATATAATTCTATATATTTTTTATTGTTTACTTTTTTCTTTTTTTCACACTTTATTCCGGATAAAGTGGTGGCAGGGTAGGCAGAGGGATTAGTGTCATGACCCTCCTGTATTCGAGACATTGCGTGTTGAGTGGCGGAACTCAACCCCGCGTTTTGTTTTACCAGAGCAGGGAAATATAATAACTTATATACGAGGTGGGCCAAAAGAAGTCATCCGATGTTGTTTGGCTCAATTTTTTATTTCTAAATGAAATATATATGTATATAAAAGCGAGAGGCAATATTGTACTCATCATGGCAATATTGTAAACCTCGTTACTAAAAAGACGTTCGCTAAGAATGGTTTTTCAATCAGGGCTGGATTGAAGCGGTCTAAAACTTACTATGACAGTATTTCATTATTACGCGTACGAAGTCGCGGGCAACAGCTAGTAGTATAATAAGAAACCTTATTTGTAGAGGACTAGGACTTACGGCCTTGTATCAGCGACCAACAAACCAATTACGTTCTAAAGGAAACAATGATTATTGCATTTAACTATATTCATATAATTTAAGTAAGTTTATACCTTCTGGCTTTGGTTTTAGGTTCAATATTGAATGGAGTAATTCCAACACAACATAACACATGTTGGTGCTCACGACTGACATGCAAATGCTAATTAGGCCTAATCGATAAATATATGTAGAACTTATCAGTAGCCAAGTAGGTTGAAGTTTTTGAATACATACGTGATTATTGTTATCCTCTAAAAGGTAACAAAATTATATTTTAACATTTGATCCAAAATGTTTTTTTTTTTATTTGACAGTATGTTGTTATATTATATACACATATGATGTGATATACTACTCTAGATTACTTACTGGGAAGACTCAGCGACTCAATTTGTAAAAAACATGTGAATAATTTTTTTTTTTTATGTAGATACTACTTTACTGTTTATTCATATAGTATGGTACATATATTAAGAAAACGTATAAAAATTTAAAAAATGGTTTATAAATTTCAGTTTCTTAAGTGTGGGATAACAATTTGAAAAAAAAAGGTTTAAAAAAAAAAATAGGCTAATATATGGTTCATATTACAGTCAAATCACAAAATTGACAACGCTAACACGCTAAAGCAGTAAGGCCCTTAATATTGTAAATAATTAGGGTAGAAGCATTGGTGTTTGCGAGTGTACTCCTGCGCAAACATCCCCTCTACTTTTTCCGAGCGCTCGTAAACCATTAAGTACTTTAAATTTCATATTTACTGGGATTCGACATATATGATAACTTGCATTGAGGCCAGCGAGGCGCAGTGGGAACAACGTCTAACTGCATATACGATTGGATTAAATTATTCTCATTTCTTTGTACTCGTGCAAGATAAAGCGCGACGTTGAGTTGCGTTATTCAACAAGGAATGTCTCGGGTTCGGACTAGGATTAGGTTATCAATCCAAATCCAATCAATTAATTTAATAACCTTGCGTCCTCTCATCTTTTGCTTGGTAATGAAAAATTACTTGTGGTGTTAAGGCCGCCTTCTTCTTTACGCCAAAACTGTACTCCCACTTCTATGTATCTATTATTGTTATAATTGTGTTTGTGAAGATATATGAAAAAATATACTTTAACTTTAAAATATTTTTTTCTGTTTGTCTTGTCGTTTGTGCGTCCTAATATCAAAAAAGTTTCAACCGATTTAAATGCAGTTTAGACTATTGTTTTTCAGTAACTTCCCTTAACATTTAGGGTTTAGTTTTATTTCAATCGTTTCACAAGTAAAAAGTAACAAGAATTTAAATTGTAAATTAATAAATCGTTTGTTGTTTATTATTTTAATTGTTATGTATCATCCGCGTGTATAATCGAACTCAGAACCATACACTTACAGTTACTTGCCTACTGCGCAACTACGGTGTTATAATATTAATGTTATCAGTAAAAAGTGAAACTATTATTTCTAATCTTTTAATTAAATAAAATGGACCATTTTTTTATAAATTTTCTCTTTTGTTCCACTTGTTCAACGAAATGCTCGTTTACGCGGAGTCAGTGGCCCGTTGGGTCCTATCCGAATTTTGCTCAGTGAATTCAATAACATCTAAATTGTTGGGAAAAAAGAGATTACAATATTTTTGAAAATATAATGTTTGATTTTTCATATAAGTCAGCATTATGGAGTGGACGTTGTAAATCACTTTGCTTTGCCGGACTTTTAACTACTCTAGAGTTTAGAGGAAATTTTTAGGTGTCAAATCTCAACCGAGATATCGTGTGTATATTTTTATAAGAAACGAGTACTATAATACGTTAACATATATTTTAATATATTTGAGAAACACACTGAAGATAGGCCATCGTGACGCAGTGGGACAGCGTGTGGCTGTAAACGTGAGTGGTTGTGGGTTCGATCCCACTCGGGGGAACGAGTATATTTAAAATATTTTTATTTCTCCATTCTGATACGTAAGACAAAGCGTGGCGCTGAGTTCGGCTATTCGACACTGAATGTTTCGATTTCTGGAGAAAAGTGGAGAACGGAGTGCCTTGACACTAGGTTCTCTCTGACTAACCCACTGTGCGGGATAAAGCGTGTAGCTGTAAAAAAACATTGTTTAAATATTGTATGTAGTGTTTACTATTTAAAATATTTGTACCTTTGTACAGGTGCACCCTGAGAATCCAGAATGGACGTGCTTCGAACAAAGTGCTTTGCTCGACGTCAAGAACTTTTTCGGTCTTGAGAGCACTGTGGAGAAAATAGCCATGAAACAGTATGCTGCGAATATTGCCAAAGGTTTAATATATTAATTTAATTTATCCCACACAGTAATAATTTTGCAATATTTTATATCCTATTTTAACTTTTTTTTGTACTTTTGCATAATAGAGAGAACCTAGACACTTCGTTCTCCACTTTATGTCTGAATTCGAGATATTGCGTGTTGAGTGTCGTTATTCAACATATGAGCTTTGTCATACTGTAGCGGGGAAATATAAAAAAAATTATATAATCATTCTAATGAAGTACTAAGGGAAGATAATATTTTCCATGTACATATATGATATTGATCGAAATAGCTTCTGGGCCACCAAGCTTTCTAGTAATTCGATTTCTTCAAAATAATTACTTACTAAGATATTGGGCTACAATAACGGTATTTTTTTATGTCTGTCAATCATCGTAAAAGACTAAAAGATAGTTCTTCTGATTATATCTTCTTACACTCCAGTATTAAAAACTGTTACTGTCTGTTTGTATTAAATTTTATATATTTTTTTTTACATAGCAGACTTTCAACTGACGTTTTTTGGATTCCATCAGGTCTAGACGACTAAGCTATATGTTTAAGTTTCCCCATTGAAAAAAGTTATATTCAACCATAAATGATATAATTAAAAAAACACATTTTCACGAATCTAAATAAAGAAATACCAAAACTATTTGCTCACCCCAGGCAAAGAGCTGATCGAAGTATTCATGAATGAAGTCCACGCCGATGGTGTAAAGGATCTCCGTCCGTGGTCTTCATCTGATTCTGGACATAACCGTGAGTTGCGACGAGTGGTGTCTCGGGGAACCGAACCCCTATCTCCCAGACCGGTGGCGGATCCAAAGAAACATTCTCAGCCAGGTACGTGTTTTACATGTTTTTGAACTATTATTAGTATTTTTGAAATATTGTTATTTTTTTATCAATTTTTTTTATCAAAAACTGCTTATTTTGTGTCGTGGTTAAAAAAATATAGGAAAGATCATTCCATCATAGCGTAGCAGGATAGGATCTGATTTTAAATGCGATTGGTTATGGGTTCAGTTCTCTGACTTGGTAAGATAAAGCGCAGCGTCGAGTACAAGCAATGTATCAAATTCTGGTGGAAATTAAAGAACGGAGTGTCGGCCGACACTGGTAATCTCTGCCTATCCTGAGATACTGGAAGAACCGTGAAAAAATAAGAGCAAAACTTAATGGCAATATATTTTAATGAAAAGGATATCAGATTAGGGAAAATACTATTTTTTTGTTGAGAATAATAATCTGTAAATTATTGCCAAATATTATTACATTCACAGGCTGGCTGAAAATTGTAACTTCTTGTGTTGTATATTTATTTCTACCGAAGTATCTATGCATTTATATTTAGCACGTTACCTGATTCAACAGAAATAAACGTTTGTATTAATACTGATGACTTTTGTTATGTTGGAAATCTCTTCATAAATCTGTAATGTATATAACAAACTGATTTATGCTTTTTCCCACGTAGAATGCTAGGAACGAGAGCTTATGTCTAAGACATTCCGTACTCCGCATTGCTCGCGAATTTCGAGAAATTGCACATTGAGTATCAGAGCTTAACGCCGCGATTTGCCGTACCGTAGAGATGAAATAAAAAATATATTCATTCGCTTGAGTGGGAATTGAATATATGACTATTGCGTTTATAGTCAAACGCTTTCAGACTGGGTTAAGGCCCAGGGTTTATGTATATCAATAGTTAAATGGTTAAACAAACTGATGATAGGTTAGACGGACATGCAAACGGACAAACTAAATAGATCGTCTTTAGACAATTAACATACAGCCTTCAAATTTATTTTACACTGTGTTTTTATCCGAGAACTGATTTTATTACTATTTCTTAATATCTGGTGGTGTATTTTTTGGATGTGTGGACGAATCACATCATTATATAATATAATTTTCATATTTAAAACAATAAATTGTTGAAGTGACAAGAAAAACTTGTCAGAGTAACTTAGTGTGTCTCTGTGTCCCCCTTTTTCGCAAATTAAATATGGTAAGGCAAGTGGTGCAACTCAACATAGTTTAAAGGAGAAATAAATTCCACCCTTAAATGTTTATAACCGAGAACTATGGTGTCTAGTTAGGAAAATCTAAACTAAAACTTACGTGAAGGCAAAATTTGCACCCCTTTTAACGAAAATTATGCTGACTTAGGAGTATGAAATATGACAGTCACTGAAGTCGAAAACGGTTAGGATATCTAAAAAAAGAGAAGAAGTGCAGAGAGCCAACATTTTTGATACAAATACATTCAATTAATAAAACAAATATTACCCACGTAGTGTGGGTAATATTTGTATGACATACACGTTGCTAAGGCTACCTCGTGTTTACGCGTCGACGGGGCTAGGTCTAGATTGTATTAAATCCGTAACAGACCACGGCTATAAATTTAAGCTATATGCAACTTACTATGGGTATTCTTCTACCCAAGTATCAATCTAGACTGAGCGGCGCGGCGTCTCAGGTCGTATACAATTCTGTTTGTAGACAACGAGTCTCATTACAAGTTTTTAGATAAAATCTTATTATTGGTAATATCATATTGTGACCATCGTGGCGCAGTGGTGCGGCGTCTGACTGCAAACGCGATTGGTTATGGTTTCGACTATCTTTCGGAGGATTTTTATATTTAATTAATTGTCATTTCTCAGCTCTGGTAACACAAAGAGGCGGTGTTCAGCCATTCAACACGCGATGTCTATAATACGGGCGGGGAAAGGAGTGTCTTCCTAGGATTGTTTTCCTGACACTAGGTCACTCTCTAACTAGCCTGTGTGGGGAAAACGCGTGAAGATTTTTTATCATATGTTCTCTAGTGTTAGAGATCTAGATATAATCAAGACACTCCGCTCTTCACTTTACGCTCGAATTCGAAGCTTTGCCGCGCTTTGTCTTGTTTACCAGAGCGGAGAAATGAAAATAATTGATAAAAATAAAGGAGAAATGATAAATAAGTATATTATTTATAAAATTTAACCTAAAATTATGTGTATGGTACACGTCAACGGCTATACTAGTAATCTGTCTATCTATATTAAAGCCATAATAAAACAGTAAAAACAGAATGTTTGTACGCGCACATATTCGCAACTACTAAACGTATTTGAACGAAACCTTATTTGTTGTATAGCTTTTAAGTTTAGGCAGAACTTAGGCTATAATTGATTTTGAAGAGTGGAACACCCGATGTATACATTAATAGGCCCGCTATACTGTAAGACGTAGGGAAAATGCGCCTTAGCAAAATTTGTTCAGCGTGATCTGTATTTTTGGTGAGAAAAGTAAAAGAAAAGTAAATAGAACTTAAATATATTACTAGAAACTCAAAAATAGCTATGTCTAATCAAAGCGTATTTTAAATGAAACATGTTATCGTTGCAGCTGATGATATGTAAAAGTTCACTACTTTTCCAATTATTTGATAACGCAAAATGGCTTTTTGTTTATTTTTGCTAGAAATTTCTATTAAAATTCTATTATATCAGCTATCTGCCAGTGATAGTGCTATCAAACTCGGTCCAGCCGTTTCAGAGATTATAGTTCGCTGTAAAACATAAAAGTGACTAGAAGGTAACATAACACAACATATGTTGCTTATAATTAACGCGAATACAGTATACAGTGTATTTAAGTTCTCACAAAGGACTTCAGTTACATATGTATCAAGGATAAATTAAATTTTATATTTGAATATGAAAATACTATCAACTAAACTAGTTAAAACTCACAAAACTGGAATAAATGCATTCAGTTTTAGAGGTTTAAAATTGAAAATTAAAAAATACTATTTCATTGTGAAGAACAAATTTGGAACGTATATACTGGATGTCTTTGGTCGGCATCCAAAGGACAAAAGTAGACTTGTTACATTTGAATGTAACAAGTCTACTTTTGTCCTTAAAAAAATCATTTTTATACGCAATGTCTATATGTCGGAGTTATAATCAATTTTTAATTTTTATTAATACCTAATTAGTCTGTAATGTTTTGTGACGACGTACGACGAAAGCGTGAGAAACTAAATATGTATGTATATTTACTAAGTACGCCCGGTAACGATTAACGCCATTTTGACGGAGTTGGAACTTTTCTCGCTTGAAATCTCATTTACGCATATGTTTATAATATCCCTAGCAGGGTAGTCTCTACATACTTCTTTCGCCTTTGGTAACCTCTTTATACACGCCGTCCGTGGGGTCCTCGTGCTTTTTACGTGACCTTCTTCCAGTATCATCAATACTGTTCTCGAAGGTTAACCGAGGTCTTCAAATCTCTCTCTCTCTCTATTTACGCTTATTATCTTTCCATTTACGCTGGATATGCATTCCATTATTTATTTGCCTCTTTCAAATATGAGAATCTTAGTTTTACTCACATTTAGGCTTAGACAATTAATTACTAACAATAAAAGCATTTTTTTTGCGGACAAAATTAGACAGCTATTTCTTCAAAAAAAATCTCTAAAAACATGCGTAGATTAAAACTTAATCAAATTACTGGCACTTAAAGTGATAATATTTAAATATTTAATTTAAAGGTGTGTAGGATTTACACCTATTCTAAACATGAAAATTTACCCGAAAACTTCAAGGGTCGTTTAAACATGTATGGTTGGAGCCATCGAAATGAATACAAAGGACCTCCAAAGTAGCCCGAGAAATATACGGGGCTAGCTATAATAGCTGAATTAATATTTATTTATCTTGGCGTAAGTTTTCAGGAGTTTCTGTTGCGGTTCGGTAAAAATCGTTTTTGTTGTGTCATTAATTTAATACCTTTGGGATGTTTGTAACCTGCTGACATCATATTATGTACATACTCGTATTATATATATATACATGTAGTCGGTGGACGGTTTCTTATTTAATATATTTGCCTTTAGTTTGTTATATGTATATGTCATTTGTTTACGCCAATTTCCGTTTTACATTAAATATATTTTATGTTTAAAAATTCTTTCGTAAATGTGAGGCCATCGTGGCGCAGTTTGACAGCGTCTGACTGTATACGATACTATTCGATTCGCACTCAACTAAATTATTTTCATAATTCCGCTCTGGTGACAAGGTGTGTTAAGTTCTGCCACTTCAGACGTCTCAGTTTCGGGCAGAAAGTTGAGAATGAGAAAGAAAGTTGAGAAAGGTGTCATGGTACTACTTTCTCTCTGTCTACACTGCTATAGAGGAAAAAACGTGAAGCTTTAAAGTTTATCTTATTTCTATTTCCCTATGTTTAACCGAATTAAAATATCCGTATGTAATAGAAAAATAAATTTATTTCCTAAATTCCAGACCAGCTTTCCCATAATTCAATAAAGCGGCGGTTTTGCCTTTGTCGTCGAGCGCAGATAAATATTTAGTTATGCAAAATGTATCGTTATGCTTTTGGGAAATTCTATTTTAATGAAATATTTTAGTATAATTTCCCAGAAGGTTAGGGTATGGTTAGTTTCTGCCAGCCAACATAATCTCTTAGATGGGTAGAAAGTGGAGTCCACAGTAATGTTTCTAGGCTCACGATGTGTGAAACTAAAATATAACTACACAAATTCAAAATAAAGAATATAAGACTTAAAATGCCTAAAGTTAACTTACATTTAGAGTATCATTTGTGTTTGCGTCACTAATATAAAAATTGTGTTTCTCAAAAAAGAATAACCAGTCTTACATATTCGCGGAATTCAAAGCCACTGGCTGGAAGCTGGAACTCCGGTCACAGTTCCGATTTTTATTGTAATATAATTGATAATTTATATTTCGATAAATTCGAATAATTTTGTGGTTATTATTTAAACATTCAAAATGTATAATAACAATGTTGTAACAGCTAAATATCTATCATGATTTATCCACTTTTTCATATTAGAGTAAATAACATGTAATACACAGATATCGTGTTATAAATATTCATAGACGTAAGGTTTCAGTGCCAGCATCCTGCGATCTGAGCTCAAAATTGGCTGATTTGATTTATCCGTCTGGATCAGCGAAGACTTATACCTTTCAAATATCACAACTTTACGTAATAGTGTTACCAAAATTGTTTCATTTGTGTTCATTATTATTAACAAAATAGGTATTTAGGTTAGTTAAGTTTGTTTTTTTTAAGGAGTTTTTCTTTTTTATTTGAGTTAGTTATCTGTCTCAGCTATCTGTCTCCGTATAGTGTTAGTTGTTGCACATTTCAATTCTGACTCCGATTAATTTAATCCAAAATCGATTGATTTTGCAATTTTTCATAAAAACAATTTTACTTTTTAACATACAAATGTTATTTTTTTATCGTTTACACCTTTTGAATAATGTATTTAAAAATATATTTTGTTTTGTAATTTTACCTTCTAATAGTGTATTTATTGTCTATCATTATTTGACACGAACAGAAACGGCGAATGCTTTTCACTAAATTATCACTATTACCAACAGCAATTTTCCTTTTTTCCTTTCTAATGATATATGTAGATTCCATTATTTGAAAATATTATAACACGACGCTAACTTGTAAAACGAAATAATGTACACGAATCGCAGTACACAAAAGTAGACAACATAACTAAGACGACTGTGTAATAACTACTATTATTAGAATTTCATATCAAATAAATTAGTATTTAAAATTAAGGTATTTTCTCTTGGTCGCACTGGCAAGGGCATATTGAATATTGTATTGAATCCGGACTCGTGGTCCAAAATACGAATTGCTATTGTTACAATTATAAATAGCTTAATTGGTATAAAGTATAAAGGTATTTTTTTGGTATACAAAACTAACGAAATAAATGTAATTATCACAATCCTAAATACGTAATATTAAGTCGAATACATCATTCAAGCGCAAATTCAGAGTCCAACCTAGTCCCCTTATGTGTGCCAACTGGAGTTTAACGTTACTTTTTGTTCAGCATTTACGTTGTGCCTTTTATGTATTTTTAGTGTGATTGCGAATTCTAAACCCACTGGAGGGATTGTTTTAAATTTTAAATATGGTTTATCATGTGTTTTCATATGTGAACAAAGTGGGATAGCGTCTAACTTATTGGCGATGTCTGTGGGTTTCATTCTATCTCAAAATAATGATTATATTTAAATCATTTTGATTTTTCCGCACTGGTGACAAGACGAAGCGCGGCGTTGAGCATAACCACTCAACACGTAGTTTCTTGGATTCGGGTGGAAAACTGGAAAACGGAGCGTCTTGAAACTAGGTTCTGTGTGCCTACCCTGCTATGCGGGAAAAAACGAAAAGCTAATAAAAATATAGATTATTATTATTATTTCACCTTTATTTCGGTTATACTTGTAGTAAAATAGTTAAAAACCTTATCTACTCCGTGTATACAAATACATCTACGCCTTTCTTATAAATACATTGAACCCTAGATTTACTTAAACTTAAACGGTTGCTTTAATTAATAGCAGTAAAAGGAAGATTAAATTACAACATCTGTTTGAAATTGTACAATAATTTAAGAAGTCCTAGAAAAGGTATCACGAAAATGAAAGCTTCAATTAATTAATCAATTAAATTAATTATAACATTTTATCTCGTAACAGGTGTCTCGTAATGACAACTCGTTCTGTTCTTATTTTTGGTCCATTTATAAATTGATGTTTGTGATAATTATTTTGTGTAAAAGAAGTTTTCGAGTAAACTGGGAAAATAATATGAACTAGAGCCTCCGTGGACGCGTAAACTACGCGTTACATTGGCAACGTGTATGTCACTTCATATGCGCGTGTTACATTTATTTTATTGATTTAATGTAATTTTTAGGCATGATTTAAAAAAACATATTAGCATTCTGCACACCATCGCCATATGAACTATAAACTTTACCAAATCTCATACTCCTTTGTCCGTGTTGTTTTTGTAAAAGGAGCACAAAGTTTGTGCTTCGTGTTTTAATATATGATTAATGATTATTTTTTTTATATACCTCCGTTGCACTATGATGGCGTAAATAATATTTTAAAGAAAAATAGGTCTTTCTGGAGGTTCAGAATAAAAGTTTGAATAATATTTTAGACTTCATTACTCCGTTTTCTACAATGTCTCAGATTCGACTGACTAACAACTTCAAACACTTCATAATCAAAATGCTTTTAATAAAAAAAGGTAGATAGCAAAAAAATACAGTAACTGTAAATTATAGTAATAATTAACAAGTATGGTCGTATAATATTTATACAATTACAAATATAAATTCTAACATATTATACAAAATCTATGTTGTTACAATAACTGTATATAATTTTGATGCAGTTAATTAAATTTTGTTGAAAAACATATTGTTTAATTGGATAGCGCTTTGGATGATATCCAAGAGACAGGTTCAAATCCTGCATTTAATATGAAAAAATTCAAAGCATATCCCCTATACACCAATCGTATCTTCTTTCATACTCCACATTATCCTTATCCTTTCCTATCCTCACCTTGTTTTCTTTTCAGGTACTTCCAAAAACAGTGGCTCGAACAGTCTTGGCTTGAGACAGTCTTCCCAAAGGATGATTAAAAGTCGAAGTAAATCAGCCCTTACGCATAGAGAACTAGATTCCAGCCGACTTTTTGATCAAAAAAGGTCGGGTTCCATAGGTCCTAATGATAGAAAAAAATTTAAACTACCTAGTAGTCTTAGTATTCAAAAAAGTAAACAGCTATTGACCGACGTGTTTTCGAAAAAAAAGCACAGTGAGTGCCAAAAAGATAATCTTTCCAACGCCGGTAGTAAATCGGCAACAAAATTGCACAACGATATGCAAAGCAGAAGCGGCGTTTGGCACAATATGAAGGATGATAAGAAAAAGAAAATGGCGCTCAGTAACATGGACTTGACAATGAGAGATGATAATGATGTCAGAAATAATGAAGATTTCAAATCTTGTGTTTGCACTTCAAGAACCAGTATCTCTGAGCTTGTCACGAGGTGGGACCATTTGGTCGTGATGTTGATTTGTGCGGTCTTTCTAGCGTTACTTTTGTCCACGCCTCTGTCGGTCCTTTTCCGGAGGGCTCATTAGACATGTTTAAGGGTAATTTAGAAGAATTATATATTTTTTGTTTATTATTTTTGTGTTATGTTTTATTTTTTTTTATTTATATATCGTTAGTTATATTATAAAGCTATGGCAGACATGGCATCAACGTGACTGAACGCAAGTAAAAATTTAAGTATATTTATTCTAAAATGTATATAAGAAAAAAGTGGAATATGTATTATGTAATTGCAACAATTTTTTTTACATTTTAAAAGATACTTATGAAATGAAAGCCATTTTCAGAAAACGTATTAAAATTTTGAACGTAGCGAGATTCAAACCCGCGCCGATAAAATCTAAGTGTGTAAATAAAATTTTAAAAATGTATTAAAGGATTGTTCGTAGGAATAATCTGAGGGATGGAAAAACGTTGTAAAAATCTCTAAACCGAGATGCTATCAACAAAAGCGCTTCGGTGGCTTCCAAGAGGGGCGGGTTCGAATCCAGCAGCGTTCAAAATAAATTTATACGTTTTCTAAAAATGTTTTGCAACAAACTAACCAATCTACCCCACAGCCTCATATGTTCATAAAACATCTAATACCATTTATTTTCATGCTATTTTGCTTCTCTCTTTGTTGTTTTTAAACCAAGAAAAGGCAATTGTGTAAAATTGTATAAAATGGCTTAAAAAGTCAGCGTTGTTAAATTGTTTGTTCGTTGGAATACGTGAAGTATAAAATTATTTGTATTTGTTGGAAAGCTACATTGCTGTTTTAAGTAATTTGTTCTACGGGCGACATATGTTGTGAGCAAACAAGCGGAATTAAAGAGCATTTTCATTTTGTTTTCGTTCACTAAAAAAATTACATCAAGAATAACACGAGGCTTGTCCATATACGCGTTGGTTGTGGGTTTGATATCCAGCCGGGGTAAAGTAATATATATATATATATATAAATAAATTAAAAAAAAACAATCTGTTATCCTCATTCAGCCCGAACTTGAGACATTACTTGAGTTTGTTGAGTGGCGGAACTTATCAATGCGCTTTGTATTATCAGGGCGAAATAATAATATTTTTATTTAAATAAAACAATTTTCCTGTATGGGACTCAAACTCACAACCAATCACGTTTACAGTCACGCTGTCCCTGAGCCACGAGACTTAAAATGAGATGTTTCAAAAATCAAAAGTAGGCGGAATATTTAAAACGGAGTGTCTTATCACCAAATTTCCTTTGAATACTATAATTAATTAGTATAATGTATATATATAAAATAAAATAAAATACTTATAACATAAAATAAAATAAAATACTTAGTAAAGGTGTGTGGGAGTTTGTGTGGGAATGTACCGTAGCACTGGGAGTGGGCGGCTCCGGCTTTGAATGGCACGTTGGACCCATTACTTCTCTTAGTAGAATTTCCTTGAAAATAGCCAACTTTCGTATTGATCGATATAAATATGAAAATATTTTTATTTAACAAATACGTTGGATATCTGAAACTGTTCGGTTATTTCGTGTCTTTTATTGTGATTTATTGAGACAAATATTCAGTTTGGTCAAGGTCGGGAAGCCAACCCATGTTTACAGAATATACAGTTGTTCTTCAAACAACTGCTATCTCATTGAGACCAGATCTTCCAGTGAGACCAATTATCTGTTTTACGCGTAATTATGCAAATATGCTGGTTACGACGACTGTTGATTGACTATCAACAGTCGTTAGTACAGTTAAAGAGTTACTAAAGTTGACTGCCCAAAATATACTCTTAATATCCCAAAAGATTTACATAATTATAAGCATAACTACATATTATTCAAATATCTAGACTGATTAAATTAATTGGACACGATGGACATAAGTTCGTACAACGGTTTTATCTATTTAAATTATATAATTCCCGAGGTTAGGGAAAGTTACGAAAAATATATATTTTTTAACAATAATGCGAACTGCCATTGTGGTGCAGTAGTACAGTGTCTGCCTGTGAATACGGTGGTTGTGAATTCGATTCCTGATCAAAAAATGTCTATGCTTAAAGTATTTTCGACAGCTTGGACCTGGAGGTTCTCGCTAGCCGTGAAGCAACGTAATTATTTTCAATACACGTGCAGCCATATTCTTACATTACACTATCTATATCATTTAGGGTATAGATTATTTCAGAGTGACCGCTTATATTCTTTAGAAAATTGTTAATTATATGACTTAATTGTGTTTGTCAAATAATACTTTTTATAGACATGTTTTGTCTAGTCATATTAGTTTCTAAAAAGAAACTATATTGTCATATTAGTTTCTTTTTTTGTCGAAAACTATGCGGACGAAGCAGTATGAAATTTGGCATGATTAAAGTTTACATGCAGATCAAGTGGAAATAGCCAATATTTTTTTCATTACAAAATTTTACACGGCAACGGGCCTACTACGGTAACTACGGGTAGTTATAAATTACTTGAAATATTTATATAAGCATTAACAATCTTTGCGGTCATTTAAAGTCTCTCACACTTCGTTTTAAACCAGCTTAATATAGCTGGTTTGAAACTGAAACTGGGATCAGTACCAGAAATTATTAAACAAATTATTAAAATAAGTATTTATTTTACTCGTACTCGTAAGTTATTGATAAGATAATGGCAATAGATTCAAGAATCATTTTGTTAAAGAATCTCGTTTGTTTAACTAGTAGTAGCCCCGTTGACGCGTAAAATGACCTTAGCAACGTGTATGCCACTTTATATAAACGTGTGTATCAAACATATGGTAGTGTGGGTAATATTGGTTTTATTAATTTAATGTATGCATTATTTAAAAAAAAACTATGATCATTCTACATTTCTTCTCTATATAAACTACAACTGTACCAAATTTTACAGTCCTTCGCCCGCGTAATTTCTTGAAAATGAGCACCAAGTTCCTTCACGTATAAATATAATGATAATTATAATTACAAAGAATAGTGAAGAATTCTCTTAAATAATTTCGGTGTAATTTCCAAGCGATCTTAATTCCAGAGCCTTATCTCGTGTCCTTGGCAATTAATTAAACCTGGATGTAGTCATGGAGACGGGGGTGCCGTGGAAACTCGTTTTAGTAAACGGTATTCCGTCTTACTAAGAACTTTAGGCGAGGCTTTTATTGTATAGCAGATTGTTTGATTTAATTTATTATAATGTTTAAGACATCGTTCTCAACCTGCAATGTTTTGAATTTGGGCGGAAATACGAGAACGGAGTGTCATGACGCTAGGGTGCTCGTTGTCTACCTGTACCTGTCCTTGATATGAGAGAATGAGAGAGAGAATAAAGAGAATATAGGGCATAGAGTGTTTTATGTGTGCCATTATAATACTTTTTCTTTATCTTTATTAAAAACGTAGTAATGACGTCAAAGTAAATGAAAGTTTGAAAATTGTCTTTATGTGATAGTTGTAGGTTACGTTTCCATTCGAGGAATATTTTTTACAAATATTATCTTTTATCAAAGTGCGGCGCTTCGTTTTTATATATCACAGATAATGTGTTTTACACTATATGTCAAACTTATGCATAGATTGCGTATAACACAAATATCCTGTATAGAATCGAACCCACGACCTCAAATGTAACAGACTCATATTCCGATGAAATTGTTGATACTTAATTTCGTCTTGATATAATCACTTTATGATTTGTTATGTTTACCAATATAAGAAAATCTTGCAATGCTGTTTTGCCCAATTATTGCCGCCTGATTTGCTTAAAAATCTCCACATGTGTCCGGTTCCAATGAGAATACAATATTTTCATTGTATGACCTTGATCTACTTAACGGGCCAACTAGGATGACAAGAAAATAATAATTTAAATAAGTTTTTAAAGGAGTTAGTTATTTATATTTATAATGTTTTGTATTTATAGAAGAAAATCATAGTACAAAATATGTTTCACAGTTATGTAAACCTCGTATTGTATAGCGATGCCCTGGGAGACATTAGCTGTGAAATATTGCTGTAGGTGAGGTGAACGGACTCGGTAATTATTTTTGAGTGTAAAAAAAAAACAAAGTTGATTATTCTCTTAGGAATAGGGATCTTAGTAAGCGTACATAGCATAAGTATGTTATAGTCGTTACATTGATTATAGTACTCAAAATCTAATGTAGGTACCAACTTGAGGCCATCATTGCTTAGTGGAAGTGTCTGTTTACGCTATGGATGCGGGTTCGATCTCCAATTGAGAGTATATTTAATATTATTTGGATTTGCCTTGGCACAAAGCGCGGTGTAGTATTCTTCGTTTTTCACACCAATGTCTCAAATAAATATTGTCTTAATATTGGGTCTCTCTCAAAAAACGTACATACTTATATAATTTCTTACATTACTTTGAATTACAGTTACTTACATTTTAAGTAAAATGTAATTTGTTTTATTAAATTCTATAAGGTAACGATATATTATTTATATATTGGATGTTTTTTTTTCATACATATCTTACATTTTGTTGTATAAACAAAAAACGACAGAGAAGAATCACTGCATTCTCCACATAAAATTCTATATATTTGGTTAAAACGAACCTTTCGTTTTAAAAATTATATTGTCACAAAAACAAAGCTCTAAAGCAACAAAAGATATATTAACATAGTCTACTTATCTAGATCGTTTCAATCTGTGAGGATTCCCACGCGTGTATACTGCGTGTGACGTCACATGTACATTTGCTCTTGACATTGACGTCATACGAATATGAAACACTTCCTAATCAATATCTAACGGATGACAATAATATAAGGGAAAAATTGTATTTAAATTAAAATGCTATATATTTTAAAGGCGTTACTTTGAGGCGTTCGTGGCACGGTGGGACATCGTGATTGGTTGTGGGTTCGATTTCCATTCGGGGGATGATATTACTGATATTTAAAATATTTAAATTTATCTGCTCTGGTACCTAAGACAAAGAGCGGCGTTGAGTTCCGCCACTCAACACGCTTTGTCTCGATTTAGGGCGGCAACGCTTTATTTACCGTGCGAATGTCTATCACGTTACAGACATATTTTTGTGATTTTTTTATTTTAATTTATATATTTAACTCCACGACTTTGGTAATTTCGTGCCATTTAGGAATTTACATCAGATCTCTTCAAAATAAAGTCAACGTCAATCTACGTCACAGTAAAAGATGTACATTATGAGTATTTAGGAGGGCTGAAAAAGCCCTTCCTGGAACACTAATACTTGACTTTTAATTCATATAGTTTTTCGTATGCATGAGTTTTTCCAGGCGTCTTATCAGCAACAGATATGTTGAAGCGTTATAAATGTATGTGGTAAATAAATATAAAAAATGCAGAGTGTAGGGCATATGGGGAACATATAAAATGCACATCACAGCTCGCCTCCACTCTCCGCGTCTCTCTCACTCTCCGCACTCTCTACCTAACCAAATTTGAAAAGATCATACTTATGCTACCTTCGAAATATGTGCTATAAATTAACTGACGATAGTTCTATAAAACCAAAAGAAATAGAAATTCGACTCAAGAGAATATTTGTATAATATACCTATTACTTTCTAAATCAGCTAAAACAAATAACAACCAACGAAGCAATTTCAATCATATTTTAACTGCCATTAAACCGTTACGAAACACTTCTTTTTTGCATTCTTTTCTCAGCTACACGTTTTAGAACTTAGTGACATAACAATTCGTTTTCCGCCCGAATTAAAAACATTTAGTTATGAGTGACGGAAGTATAAGGCGAGCGTTGTCTCACCAGAATAGATTCCCCGAGTGGACATTGAACCTACAACTAATCACATTTACAATCACACCCTGTCTCACTGCGCCACGAGTGTTTCAATTTAATATCAATAATTAATGCCTCTGAGTACGGTTAATCAACATTCCTACCTGAATTTCATTGGTAATTTGTAATTCATGTAATAAGTAGTTATGTATAGTGGTAAAAACACGGAAAGTAAATCCACGTTACATATTATAACTTATGTAAAGTTAATAATATAGGCACTCGTAAATTGATTGTATTACTTTGTCCAAGGTAGCGATGTCGTTCAGATCGATATCGTAGCTGGTTATTAATGGATAGTTCTTGCTTATTTACCTGTAGGTTTAGTGGTAAGTGTGCACTGGGCAGTTAGCTAGAAGTCACGGGTACAATTCTCGTACAAACTCTTACATGTTTATGTTGGGTTGTTTCTGTTTATTTATTTGTGTATGCATTTATTTGTGTTAAGATGCCGTTGTAATTAAATTTATTTATTATGTGCATTGTTTTCGTATGATTTATATAGATAGGTATGTGATAGGCATTTTAAAAAAAAATCTATTGACTGAAAAACATAAAATAATAGATTTTAACACACAAACAAAATATATGAATATTCCCACTCGGTGGAATGGTCATTATTTAATTATTTTCATTTCTCCATTCTGGTTAACAAGACAAAGCGCGCGGTTGGGGTCCGCCACTCAACATGCAATGTCTCTAATTCGGGTGGAAAGTGAAGAACGGAGTGTCTTGGCGCTAAGTTCTCTCTGACTATCCTACTATGCCGGTAAAAGCGTGAACCTGCAAAAAATAATAAATAAACGAAACACGTGATTAGACACTGGAAGCTCCATCATTACATTCAAATACATTAACTGAACTATACACAGTGCAGGCACAGTGTACCTCATAGAGTTTTTCTGATAAACAAATTGAAACAAGAAAAGCACATTATTATTATGTATTATCTAAGAACAATGTACAAAGGCTTCTGAGGCCTCAAAGTTGAGGTCGCTGCTTGTGACCCCGTTCCCGGGCCGGCCTTGACCCCGCTTGCATTCGCAAAGTTCTAGATAATCTCCGCTGCTGGTGATAAATAGAACCTTGTCGAGATAATGCACCAGACACTGATATATCGATATGCATTGATATGCTGTAAAAGAGAATATTCTTATTTTAAATTAAAAACTATTTTTATATACAGCATTACGCATTTTCCCGTACAGAATGGTAGTCACAGAGAACCTAGTGTCAAGACACTCCGTTTTCCACTTTCCGCTTGAATTCGAGACATTGCGTGTTGAGTGGCGGAACTCAACGCCACGCTTTGTCTTGTTATCAGAGCGGGAAAATAAAAATAATTTAAATTTAAACATTCCCCGACGGTATGACACGGCGCCACGATGGCCTATATAATATTATATAAAAGATATTACCAATCACCCTTTTGATATAAAATGGCTGGCAATTTTATTAGAACCGATAGAACGTGGCAAATTATCTTCGATGTGATTTAGGTCCGAATCGAATTGACGCCTGCGGCGGAATTAGGGTCGCTAAGGTAGACCTATGTTTATTGTAAAAATTGTTTGTTACCAGAAAAGTTTATTTTTTAACGTAAAGCGTTTATTTTTTTTATGGTAACTAATGTCTTAGAACATGTGTACGAAAATTAGTTAGGTAAAATTTTTGTCAGCTGTTCCCGTATAGCAGGGTAATCAGAAAACATAATGTCAAGACACTCCGTTCTTCTCTTTCTGCCCGAAAATTAAATTATACAATAAAACAAAACGGTCTTTCGCTTATTGCGGGGTAGGTAGAAAGACATTGCGTATTGAGTGGCGGAACCAAACGCCGCGTTTATATTTTACCAAATTCAGCAAACAAAAACATTCCTCCAAGTGGAGATCGAACCTAAAGCCATGCATTGTCCTTTAGTTTACACTATCTGCTGAGTCTCGTTGGTCTTAAGTTATTTTTTATATTATAAATTTGAATTTGAATTTAATATATTTGATCGAAACGATTTTAGCGGAAATTGGTATCTCAACGAACTCACTTAGAATCAGGTCAAATACAGGTCTCGAGCTAATCTGAGGTCGTGCTGTATAGACAGTGTTATTTCATATTTATAAACATTGGGCAGTTTGAATGAAAATGTTATCGTATCAATGCGTTGTGGTACATTTTCTTAAATAGTACCAGTGTTTAGAGTACATATAATAATAATTATTATTATATAATTCTTAAACTTTTTATATTTCTTTTTATATTTTTTTGTAGCAGGTTAGGCAGAGCGGCAAAATGTAAATAATATATATATGTGGAAAGTTAGCAACTCAAATAGCACGATGCCCAAAATGCCAAAAAATAAAAAGAAAACAATAAACATATAATTGTAGTAATACTGTATGTTTGTGTATGACAGCGCACGTCAATGCCACGACTGATTGCTTGCTAATGCTTAATATACATGTATAGTTTCATAAATCTTGTGATAGCTTTTTATAAGCTTTTATACTGAAATTTGAACAAAAGCTCTTTATACGTTTCCATTCACGAGTGCTTCTATTTCAAGAGATATAATATTTTTTCTCAAAGTTTCTCAAAGCGAAATCGAAAATAAATTACAGATTAGACTCGGGCTTAGGAAACTCTGGAGGTTTGGTGTGATTTTTATCATGACTGTGCGTTGATTTATTAAATAAGAAAAAAAAAACTTAGATTTATAAATGTCACTCCTGTTTACTTATAATTAAAAAAAAAACCATTTAGAATTTTAGAATGTTTTCCCTGCATAGCATCTACAGTGGCGTGCTTTGGCACGCGGCGTTGAGTTCCAACACTCAATACGTAATTTCTCGAATTCAGGCAGAAAATAGAGTACGTAGTGTCTTGACACTAGGCTCTCTCTGCCTAACCTTTAATGCGGGAAAAAGTGTGAAGTTGTAAAAGAAGACTAAATGATTGGGTCCAAGGATTTGACTCAAAGGAATATTTTAATATTAAACACTAACCCACTCGACTCGCGGTTTCGCCCACGTGAACTACATAACGCTGCATCAGCAAATAAAATATAACCTTATATCACTAGCGAATAGTGTAGCTTTCTGTTAGTGATAGAACTTTCATGATCCGGTCAGTATTTCCGAAGGTCCCCTACAAACAAATAAAATTGATTATTATTAACTAGCTCTTTATAATATTAGTAAGGATTGAGTGGTCTCTGCCGTTCTAGTTAGTAAAAGCCAAGTGTGGCTGGAGGTTATTTAGGTTATTGCACTGCACCTTCACCGTGAACCTGTAAAATAATAGTTTAAATAACAATGACATGTTACTTAATTTGTTTATTTGTTTACAGATCAATATACTCTGGACAGTGAATATATAAAGCGCTATCTGGGCGAGCTGACGCCGATCCAGGAGTCCCGGCTGTTGCAACTTAGAAAATGGATTGCCGATCTTCAGAAAGGAAAAGTAAGTGATGTCTGTATTGCTACATATATGATAACATATATATAGCTTAAATGGTTAGAGTAGCTGAGTGTAAGATGGCTTTGGGTTACGTTTTTTGGGTTGTAGGTTCAATCTCACTCGGAGGAATGTTTTTATTTAAATTATATTCATTTCATCGGTTTGATAAGATAAAACGCAACGTTGATTTCCACCTCTCTACACGCAATGTCACGAATTCTGGAGGAAAGTGGAGTGTCTTGACACTAGAGATTCTGTCTGACTACTGTGCTTGCTATGCGGGAAAAAGCGAGAGGCTGAATAATTGTTTACACGTGAATCTAAAGGCACATGAATATTGTAAATAATATTCAATAACACATATCACAATATTCTTTCTATTTTCTCCGTAAAAGACTTCAACAAGGAGTAAACAAGGAGCTTTTCAAACTTTGTTTTCTTCATTATATTTGAATTTTGTCAACAAACTCAAATTATTACACTTTTGTCAAACTGTATACGTATAGCAATATTTCTAAAACGACAACGCTTATTTACATTTAAACCAAGTACATTACTTTTTAGACTTATCCTCTTAGCGATTCCACCTTGAGCATTACATACTGCTTATACGAGTGAGATGACGAGAACATAGCAACATCTGATTTTCTTATGTTTAGTTTTTTAAATTTAATTTGATTATTTTAATTTATGAAACTATTAAGGTAAATGTATAATCATTTATATTATTTTCAATATAAACTTTAAAACAAAATTAACGAGTCAATGGTCATTTTAAGCGTAATGAATCTTTAAACTTATTATCATGTCGCGCTGTCGTGTTTAGGAAAACCCTCCAAAGGAAATAGATCACTTATTAAATATTTTATACAACAAAAAAAAACCATGAACGTACTGGGATTCGAAGCCGCGTCATTTGGAACCTTACAAGAGACGCAGGTTAGAATTCGACTATGTTCAAATATTTATGTTTTCTTCAAATACTACTCTGATCCGAAATGTGTGAATAACACCTTAATATTAAAGATCACCTCGGTTTCTAGTTTCTGTACAAACAAGGACTCATACATTCCAATAACGCGTTGTGTCTTTGAGATTTCAATTCACGATCATGATGTAAAGTCTGCTATCCCACTACGCCCGTACAACCGTCAAGTAAGATGAAAGTTAATGAAAAAGCTTTAGAATAACATTTGAATTGGACTGCAAAAAGCTTTTGTTGATTGAGGTCCCTTTGTCGTTTGATGTACTCATACAGCATTTGGTCGGCCTTCAACACTTGTTCTAAAATACTCGCCCTATAGTGACAATTATATCCCCGGCCACTCTAGAGTGGGTTTTCTCAACGAGTCACTTCATATACTTGAGTTGCTTTTGAAGAAAAACCGCTATGTTAGAAATTTGGTTAAAAAGAATTTGCTTAAAGAAGTTTTGTTTTATTTTTACACTATATCATTATTAATTAGCACTATTGGCCGGTTTGTAAGTGGACGTGGATTCAAAGCCCATTTAGGGCAACGTCACCTACGTTATAAAATATTAATTTTATTGGAAATTAAATTATATTCACTGCCTACTGTGAGATGCAAGGCTTATGTGTAAATACATATATATTTTCAATATAGAAATTTACCGCCGTAGGTCTGCTAAACATAGATTATGTTAAACATTTTTTAAAAACCGTGTAATATGCGATTTGCGAAATTGCGTGACATCATAAATATTTTACGTTTAATATAAATATGTAAGAGGAATTTAAGGAAAACGAAAAATAATATACGGAAATAAATAAAATATTTATGTAATTGTTTTAATGCACAATTTATTAATTGGAGGACTTAGAGAAGCCCTTTAAAATGTTCACGCTCGCCCCCACTGTTTCAGCTCTCTTCTTTGTAGCTAACTAAATTTGAAAATATCTTACTAATATCGCCTTCAAAATATGTGCTAGAAAGTAACTAGTGAAAGTTCTGGACAGTATAACATCTATTACAGTCACCTCTACCGCGCATAGATTCACTCTAAATCTATTTCTGGCCAGTCGGTTATTTGTACTTTTAGTAAAATCCTGTATTTATTATAGAAATGTCCGTCTTAGATGTAATCCACTTGTTTAGTAGTGATGTCAGTATGAGGTGACCCAGAGTCGTCCCTAACTTCTCAAATGAAGGTCATAAGTTCAACTTTTAAATAATCTTTATTGCACTTTAGCCAGATAAAAAACTAGCAAAACGTCGATATTTATGTCGAACAAGTTAATATTAAAATTATCTTATTTTGCCTTTTAAATGTAATATAAATTTAAAACCATTTAGATGCCATTGTGGCGCCGTGGGACATCTGATTGTAGACGCGAATGGTTGTAGGTTAGATTTCAACTTGGGGGAATAAATATAATGAAAATATTTTCATTTCTTTGCTCTGGTAACTAAAACATTTACGGCGTTGGGTTCCGCCACTCAACACGCAATCACGATTTCGTGTGGTAAATGGAGCACGGAGTGTCTTGACACTAGGTTCTCTCTGACTACCCTGCTATGCGGGAAAAAGCGTGAAGCTGTATAAATTTAAAACAGCTGTGATTATATTCATCGTATTGGCATACTCACCGTATCTGTAACTCGCGTCAGCGACAGTATTCCATTTCCGCAATGTTAGCAAGGTTGAGTTACTACTATTTTAAACATATTCAACACTTCCTGCATACTGAACGACTTGTTATATTTTTATTTTTTATACTGTAGCAGACAGCACTGAGTGTCGAGACACTCCCTTCTCCACTTTCTTAGCCAAATTAGGAATTGTGTACAGCAGAACTCATCTGTCAGTATCAGATAAGATTAAAGCAGGGAAATGAAAGAATTAAGATATAATTATTCCGGCTTATGGGGATTGAATCCTTAATATGAATAAGTACATGCTTATTTTTTTTAACATCATATAATATACCACCGATTAACTAAAGTATTAACTTCATGCCTCAGACCTGAGAAGAACTGGCGTAAGAAATATTGTAATATTTAGTAGGTATCTATATACATTACATATGATTTAAGTGTATTACTAAAGTACCTTGTTAGATTCTTCGTAACACATAAATCAAGACGATGTAACTGAAGTTTAAGATTTATATCTACAAAGCAATATGCATGGTAGAAATGTATGCGCGTGGCTGGAAATATGTACAAGTAAATTGTGCAATTTTGAAAATTACTTCGTCGTTTCAATATTTTATACTGATTTTTAATGGGTAGTGACTCCGCTCGCCACTTTACGTTCAGTTAAAGACATTGTGCCGGATGGGAGAGAAACTACGCTGTGTTTTCTTCTATAAAACAACAATTTAGCTTTAAAGTGCAAGTTGCAGGATATATTTGGATGTAATTGTGGTCATTCTGGTAAGGACAGTACTGAAAACATGGAAGTATAGAAATTGAAGAAAATATTATATTGTCATCGGATCTAGAAATGTGTGTACAACTTTCAAGCACTATGACTCTGACTGACTGACATAGATCGATTGTTTAATACATGCACATAACACCATAATGGCTTCATGTTATATCTATAAAAATGTTTAAACTAGTTTGCACGGAATATTAGTGCTCCTTTACAATTACGAAGGAACCGGCATACCATATTATAGCTTTTTAAGCAGTAGTCTCGGATGTGTGTTGTCTGTAGTCAATAAGGAAAGCACATGAGCCCGTGACTGGCCGAGAAAAATGAACAAAACTATTTTGAACCTTCAGTCGAATTACAACTCTGCTTTATAAATCATATATCAATGAATTTAATTAAAACATTAATTAAATTCATTGATATATGATTTTGCTATTTGCATTTAAGTGCAAATGTTATTAATTTAAAATATCGTTGAATTATAAAATATATTATATATATATATATATATATATATATATATATATATAGCAGCAGTATATATATATATATATATATATATATATATGCAACATTAGTCTACAAACTAATTTTAAATTTCCCTTTCCCTTAGGTTCCAAGTGATACAACTCTTCTCCGTTTTCTCCGTGCTCGCGACTTCAGCGTGGAGAAAGCGAGGGAAATGCTCTCACAATCCCTCCTGTGGCGTAAGAAGCACCAGGTGGATAGGATTCTGTCAGAATATGAAACTCCCGACGTGGTCAAACAATACTTCCCTGGCGGCTGGCATCATCATGATAAAGGTTTGTTTTTTACTGTTTTTTTTACGCTAAGCTTATGAACTAATACTAATAATAGCTATTAAAATAAATTATGAATATATAAAATTGTTTTACTAACATAGCGTGGTTCTAATAGTACTTCAACGCGATGTAATGAGTTATAACGGAAAAGGAGTAAAAAAAAACAGTTTTTTTTTATATAATCAAAAAGTCTATTAACAGCGCCTGATTATGATTCCCCTGATTGAGATTCGAACTCCTATTCTTTCAGTTGTTCAGACATTTGTAGTAGAAATAACTGAAGCTTTTATTTTAATATTTTACGTATGTTGTGACAGACGGTCGTCCTCTATACATACTACGGCTAGGACAAATGGACGTCAAGGGATTATTGAAATCTATTGGTGAAGATGGACTCTTGAAGTTGGTAAGATTATGAAAGTTATAATTTTTATTTTGAAATTGAACTATTTTATTTTATAAATCATTGTTTTTATTTACTTTAAACTCCTATTTTAATCACAGCTACAGTTTGAATAACTTAGCACAATAATAAACACTATATATATTATGAATTTTCCCATCATGGAAATATGAGCCCACTTCCATCACGTTAGATCTGTTACATCTGCACCTATGGAACTTATTACTAGTAATATGTATTCACATTTATTCCATAACGTGTGTTGATTTTATTGATTTATTCATATTGATTTATTTTATTTATTTATTCGGCTATACAAACGAATAAGGAAGTAAGTTAGCAAAAAATCTTGAATCTAATGTGTTATGTATATTTTTTAAATATCTTATACAAAATCAAAGAACAAAAACAATACCCCTAGTAACATGCTATGACGCTACCCTCTTACAGACACTTCACGTATGTGAAGAAGGATTAAAACTGTTAGAAGAGGCGACCAGATCGTCCGAACACGCGATCCAGTCCTGGTGCCTCCTGGTGGACCTGGACGGTCTCAATATGAGACACCTCTGGAGACCTGGAGTCAGGGCTTTGCTACGCATTATACAGATAGTGGAAGCAAACTATCCAGAGACCATGGGAAGGGTGCTTATAGTAAGAGCGCCGAGGGTCTTCCCAATTTTATGGACTATTGTTAGCACCTTTATTGGTGAGATTTATTTTTATATTGTTTTAAATAAAGTATTTATTGAGGCTAAGGTGGCGCAGTGGAACAGCGTCTGATTGCAAACATGATGGTCTTGGGTTCGATACCCCGCTTAAATAAATGATTATATTTTAAAAAAGCGTGAAGCTACTTACATTTAGTAGAGGTAGTGTTGCTATTTTAATTTCATTTTTTCTATGTATTTTATTATTTAATGTTACCTATATAATAAGTAGGAAAGTCAATCCTATACTTGAAAGATTTAAGAAAAATTTTAATTGGATATGAAAATATCAAAACAGAAGCGAAAAAGCCACTCAGTAGAATTTCCTTAATCTTAATCAAATTACGTCGCTATCTTAATTGCGAGCAAAGCAATTTTTTGAACTATATAAGCATAGTAATAATACCGGTAAATATTTATTGTTAACAGCAAATTATACAACACTCATTTGTTATATAATCATTAAAAGGCATATAAATTTAAAAAGATACAGTTATGGCGCAACACCTGTATTATTTAAGTCAAATTTCACATTACATTACGATTACATAGTACCAGACGAAATTGACGCCGCTTAGATATTTTTATACTACGAAACAAATTTAAATGAGGTTTTTATTAATAAATGAAGTGATTTATGAGGAAATTAATATATTTATTTAGTAATTTAGTACTTGCATATTTTAGTAGAGTAAAACCGATAATTCCAAAGATTTGCCGTAAAAACTTTTTGTTCGCTTACATTGCCAACGCTGGCTAAACCGTAAGACACCTATACTATGGAAAAATGTAATATAGTATAATATTGTGAATTAAAAAAAAGGTTACCAAAAAGTTTGTGATGATGCTAAGAAGTCTAGATCACATATATAATATAATTTATACTAGTATATGGTATTTAATATGATTTCATTCATTAGGCCGTTTCTAACAATATTAAATAAAGTGAAAACCCTGCCGTTACTCTAATAGATTTTGAAGTGAGTTTATCATATACGTTTCTTCAGAAATCTAAAGTATCATCCAAAATTCTTACGGGGACAGAAAAGAAACAGGATTTTACTTTTTGCTACTTGTAAAAATAAATAATAGTTTATCTTAAATATACTTGTCTAAACTCTGCTAGTTAAAACTTCAGTCAGTCAGTCAACATTGGCAGACATGGCTTGAATCTGTCCGTCAAATGTCAGTCAGACTTTAGACGTTACAAGATAAACTATGACTATTTCTTTATTTTAGACGAGAATACACGTAGTAAGTTCTTGTTCTACGGAGGCAAAGACTATTTGCAGCCCGGTGGTTTACTCGACTACATACCTAAAGATCTCATCCCAGACTTCCTCGGTGGACCTTGCAAGGTATGTCATTGAGACCGCTATTGTTAATATCATATATTAATTAATTAAAAGAAAAATTGTTAAACACACCATTTATTTTTAATGGTCACTTTTTACAATAATTGTAATAACAGTGATAGAAGAATTGTATTAATGTAACCTACTTAACATAACGTTATTATTTTCTATTAGTAATTGTTACAAAAGTGAAGTAAGTTGTGGGTGATTTTGAAATCATAATTAAATGTAACAGATCGTATATAACTTACATATTTCTTGATTTGCTTTTCTTTCAGTTAAAAATATATTTTTTACGTAGTCGCCGCCAGTGATCGTTTAAATCTTTTTCAATTTTGGGGCATTTAAGTTACTTGAATGCTTATTGCGGTCACCGTGGCGCAGTGGGACAACGTGTGACTGTAAACAGGATTGGTCGTGGGTTCGATTCCGACTCCAATTATTATAATATCTGCGCTCCAGTAAGACAAAGTGCGGCTATGAATTCCGTCACGAATTCGGGTGGAAATTGAAGAAGGGATATACTGTGTCATTCAAATCATTTGATGATCTTTACCCAATCTATTACAAACAAAAATCTAGATTTTTTTATTTTTTAATTATAATTTACCTTTGTCTGCCTTTATACCAGTCGGATATAATAGATGCGTCGCTGAACGTGCCGCACCACTATTACGACTATGTACGCGTGAGACAGTACCTCTACATATATACATACATACATACATACGCTATACGTCTAGATGACGCGTGCTATTGTCTTTATATGTTTATCGATATTGCAAGAACTTAACATTGACTCCCAGAACGACATTGTTTTAGTGAAACTTCTGTAACCTGTAAACCTGTGTAAACTGTAACCAAAAATTAGCGTGTTTTAAGATTTTTGAAACGGATTCTGAAAAATCAAAATGTTTTAGGCATAGATAGAGAAATTATTAAGGACAATTCCTTTATTATTGTTATATTTATGCTAAATTGAGCGGTAGGGGAAGACTTGGCTGACAGTATCGATAACTTACTAAAATAATACTTGCGGAAGGTTACGTAAAAAGCCAGAGGGTGCATATGAAGAGGTTGATGACAGTGGACAAGGCGAAAGAAGTATGCAGGGACCGTACCGTTTGGAGGTCCATGCTCTCAGACTACCCGGGGATAAAGTGTGAAGATAAAAAAACCAAAAAAAAACATCTAGATAAAAAGAAGGTCGATGTTGAATAATTTATTATTATAGATAATGTGTACATAATATGTATTTATTACGAATTGTAATAATAGAATATGAATTAAGGAAGCTTACGATGAACGGAATTCCCGGACGATAGGATAAAATGTGTATGTGTAGGCGTCATTTGATATGAAGTTATCGTGGCATAATGGGACAGCGTCTAATTGTCAACACTATTAGGTGTGATTTCGTTCTCCACCCGGCAGAACAGTGTGAGTGAGAGGTAAGGGGTAGGTTGGAAAATAGAGAACGGAGTGTGATACTAGATTCTCTCCGAGCGCTCTGCCATGCGGGGTGGTATACAATTACAAAACCAATGCTTAGACTTGCTTCTTAAGTCTAGTCTAGATTTTTTCTGAGGCGTCATCAGCCTAGCACTTGTTCCGACAAGTCAGGAGCACCTTATTTTGTTCTACACAATGACGATCAAACTCTGTTTATTATTTTAGCTGACCGTTTAAATGATAACAAGTATAAGTCACCATTCGAACAAAATCGACCGATAAATTACTTAAATAAAAAATCCAATAAAATAGTCTAAAATAGTCTAGACAGGGTAGGCCGAGAGTACCTAGTGTCAAGTCACTCCGTTTTACGTTTCCCGCTTAGAGATACTCCGCGTTGAAAAAACTCATCAGTGTTGGCTTTGTCCATCAAATACATTGTATTAATAATGATATAACATAATAAGAATTAATAATATATAATTATCAGCTGTCTGGCGGTTTTATTAGTATCCTTTTGATAGGACCGTTTTATCGCGGCCTTTGACTTGTATTGTACATTAATAATTCTTTAAATATGTAAAATGAAATTAAATATGTTTGTATTAATACTTTGGTATGTTGCTGATAGGGCGTGGGATATGTAAATATAGAATGCAGCATTCATTATTATTTTTATTCGACTAAAACTCACATATATGTCAGAGTGTAAGCTGCGAGTATATAAAATGACACACGTTCTGCAACTACGATTATCACTCATCACTCATGACATGTGTCCAACACAAACAAAACAAAAATTTCCATTTTATATTATAACACTTTATACGGTATCAACATTAATCACGATAATTCCTTTATTGGCCACAAATAATTATTCCCGAGGTTTTTTTTACTAACACAGAGAAAATACCTAACACTTTTTGCAAACACTGATAACACCAACACTTATTTCACAAACACTATAACTTTAAGTTAATACTGCGCTTGTCGATGAGGTAATTTACCCCTTGCCGCTTTCACGTAAGGTCTTCTCACTCCTGGAGGGGCAGTGGAGGAGTTGGTATCAGGACGAAGCTATTTGACCAAGGAGATCTTCTCCACCTACTAATACAGGTGTATCACTGGGGTAGCGGCCGATTGCCCTGGGGGTGTCAGTCCCGTGTTATCTGGAGGCGAAATATGGGGGATAGAGGGATGAACTAATGCGGTCCGGGCGATCAGCCCAGCCGGGTGAGACAAACGATTTCTCGAGGGAACCCTAGCTAGGCGATTAGTGGCCGCGACAGCAGCTCAGGAGTCTGGGGGAGGATGGAGAACCCTAGGGAAATTATGCTTTTCCGGTGGTCAGAGTGGCACGGGGCGATGTCCCGAATATGCGGTTGATCTGAGGCATCAGCCCGCACCCCTTGCCGGCAGCGCGGCACTATATAAATTGGCTGGAATAGAGGGGCGTCTAATAAAACACTCGTATTCGTCAACTTCCGGTCATGCTACTGTTTTCGGTTTCGATTTATAGATGGCGACACTGTGACATTACTAAATATGTCACTCGCGCCGACACACACACATATATATATATACATATATTAGGGATTTCAAATTTACTATATGAGAATCATTTCATAAAAATATTAATGTTTACAGGTCTGTCAAATTGAGATTAGTTTCACCAAGAGCGTAGTTATAATTAAAAAATATATATATACTTAACATTTATTTAAACGATTATCAAACACATTTTGATCCAGAGAGTGTAAACAAGTTAAAAAAAAATATTTTCGAGATACACGCGGTTACAAAAATTGATGAAGATAACAAAGTTGTGATACCAATGACATTATTTGTGTTAGAAAAAATTACGGACAGATGTGTATAAAATTACGCATAGTTAACATTTATATTGTTGAGGAATGCTTCTAACTAATATTTTTCATAATAATTTATTAGGAAAACATTAAATATTACACACAATATCATGTGTTACACATACCCCTTGCATAAACAACGCATATTCTACGCGTAATATGACATCATAATGACATACGACGTAACTCTTCACTTTCCGGTCATTTAAGAAACTAAGTATAGAGTAGCAAAGTGTTATTTAATTAAAATCAAAATACCCACATTATAAAACTATTTACATTCTTTACATTTCAATATACAATTATCATGTTCACTAAGAAAAAGTCCCAAAAACACCATATCTAAATTATTTGGGACAAAAGTTGGTATAAAAGGCACAAATTACACATGAACATAATAATTTTGAATTTTCATTTAGCGTCCACTCAGACGTCTCGAGTACGGGAAGAGGTTTAAAGAATCCTTATTGCATTTTTTTCCTTTTAAGTTATTTTTCAATAAAAATTGCTAATTGGCTCTAATTAATGAGTATACTGTCATTATTTATTGCACACGATATAAATTATAATTGAAGTTGATCTAGCTACTTAATAATGTACGTCGGCGACGACCTTTGTGCTTCAATTAATGAGAATTTTAACGATTTATCGATTATTAGGCTTTTGTCTTCATTTCTTTGTCGTAAATTTTAAGTTACGCGATAGTTTTGGGTTTGATTACATTACATCCTTACGCCATATTTTATAATTACATCCATGTAAGATCCCAATAGTGCAGAAATTTCACCTAATGATTTAAATTTACTCATGTCATTACAATGTTAGACCAGTTGACGAAGCTCATTTCCAACTAAACGGACATGTTAACAAACAAAATTGTAGGTATTGGAGAAGTGAGAATCCCGAAACTAAACATGCTGTGCCACTTTAATCACCGAATGTTACGGTACGGTACGGTATGAGCTGCAATTTCAGCAAAAGGAATACTTTTCCAAAGATTTTCGTGATCGTACAGCCACTGTCAATTCTGCTGAGTGTTGAATTTGTCCGAAAAAAAAAATGATTTCTAGAAGATACCACATGGCCGCCCAGGAGTTTTCAGATTTGACTCAGCGGACTTTCTTATGAGGTTATTTAAAAACCGTGTTTACATCAATAAATCAAAAACACTGTCTCAATTAAAAAAAATCACGGTCTCTTTGCCGACGAGTATTAGCAAACGTGGTTATTAAGAGGATGTTATTTTTAAAAAGTAAATAATATTGAATAATCTATATTGTAAATAAATATGATTGGTATACATTATTTTTTATTATTTATTATAATTTATTAAAATGTTACGAATTTTGAACCCTCTTTTGCTACACTGCTTGCCGTTGATTGAATTGGACGACAATGCAATATTTTCATAGTATGAACCCATACGTTCGTCATAACTGACATATGCAACCAGGATGGCAAAAAATTTTTTATCGGTTCCTTAGTTTATTTTTTAAGTGATTTCTTTTTATTTGATAAACTGACCTTTGCGCTTTGCCTCATCAGACTAGCAGACGACTTTGCTTTTAGTTTGATTTTAGTTCTTTCATTTAAATATCTATTTCTTTAAATTTATATATATTAAACCTTTTCAAATAATAGTGATGTATAATTGCTTAACCCACCTGTTACTTAATGGCGGGTTATTATTGTAATTTAATATAGTATAAAATACATTTCATTTTATTTTCTTTGAGCGCTATAGATATAAAAAGTTCTTGCAATTTCGATCTAATAGCACTTATGTAAGAGTAACTCGTCTATTCCGTGTCTCATTGTAAATTAGTTTTGTCTCACGTTGTCATACATACAGCTACATCACTACAGTTCAGTTCTTTAGTTATGTCGTTTAGGACGTGGCAGTGGAGCATTAATCACTTCGAGCTGCATCACTACATCACTATGACATTCCTATGATAATATGTAATGTCATACTGACAGCGCTAGAATATATTATAAATTGCACAGATTAAGTGAATTTGATTTATATATATATTTTAAAATAAAATATTTAAATTCCTATGTATTTATTGTATTTTAAATATTTTGTAAGTAATTATTCCATTTAGATTTAATCATTTTTAATTTAAATAGATTAATTAAAATAATGGTAATACTGAAGTTATGTATATTTTTAAGCAATATTTACTTTCGAAACTTCCACATTCATCATCATCACAATAATTGTTTTTTATATATTTAATAAAAACAATTCAATTGAACTATTTATTTTTTATTTCATAGAGCTTCGTCCATGAAGGAGGCTTAGTACCAAAAAGCTTGTACGTGAGTGGTGCATTCACGGAGCGTGATGGAGATCCTTTAAGCGAAGACAGCATTTACAGATCTGTTAGTTTGGGAAAAGGACAGGTGAGAAAATAGAATATAAAAAGTAATCTTTAAAATTGTTATTATATTTATAAGTTCTTAATTAAAAGGTTCCATAAAAATGGGTACTTTTGAAAGTAGCTGTTGAGTATAATTTATGTATATTAAAAATCTGAGACTATATGTATTAAATATAAAACGCATATTTTTATAATATTTATTTTAAATATTCTTTTATACTTTAATATTTTGTTTATCAATAAAACTAAAATACGCAGTAAATTTATTAACGGTGTCTCAAGCCCGTGTGTTTAGTGTATGTAAAGGCTTGAAACTAGCCGAGTTACATGAAAAGCTTAAAATAGCGATAAATTTATATATAAAAATAACAAAACGTGATGTTAGTCTATGCGTAACGCCTTATACCTCTAATTTGGCGATTATAATTATCAAATACACACAAATAGGTCCACGAAGTTATAGTACAGAACCGTGATCCGCAAAGTGTCCTGACCTGGGACTTCGACGTGATACGACACGACATCTCCTTCACGGTGTACCGCAGTGACCACGAGCTGGACCACCCTGATCACGCTGCTGGTTAGTTCATGTGTTTGTTTATTTTTTACTATGTAAATTCGCTTTTGAGTTCGACTATAAACCCAATAGTTGTGGGTTCGATTCCCACTTGGGAAAATAATTGTTAAACATATTTCGAAAACGTATAAAAATTTGAACGCAGTAGGATTCGAATCCGCGCCTTTTAGAAATCGTCCAAGCGTCCTGACCGCTAAGCCATGCGTTCTACATGCTGCGTCGAAGTTCTTATACGCTTTATTACAACTTATTTTTGTTGTTGGCATCTCTGTAGAGAGATTTTTACAAATTTCTGCTAGCCAAAGATTATTCTACGAACAATCATTTGACATGAGAGAATGCTTTTTATTGAATGTTTCTAACATTTTTTAAAAGTGTGTTAAAAAAATGATATAATTATAATATTATTATCGTTTTGGCCGCTCTTGCAAGACAAAGCACGGCGTTGAGTTCCACTAATACACACGCAATGTATCCAATACGTGAAAGCAAAAAGCGGAAAACACCAAGTTTTGTTATCTACTGTTGTAAAGAAAGCTTATTTTAAAGTAAAATTACTAATAATCTTTTAATTTAAACAAGATAAAAAAAATACGGCCCATTTGCCCATTTAAAAGATATTGCGTGCTACTATAAATAGACAAAATATGCAATTCCAGGGAAGGCAGAGAACCTGGTGGCAAGACACGCAGGAACTCAACGCCGCGTTTGGTATTTCCAATATATACCAATATATTATTTTCTTATCCTCATGTTCTGACCTCTGTTGTAGCAATGTGCGCGGGCGGCGTGATGGCGGAGGAGTCTCGCTCGGTGTTGGACAGCGGGCGCGAGGGCGAGCACTACCACCGCGTCGAACCCACTCTCACCTGTCACGACGGAGAGAGTATACAGGTTTCAATTTGTTAAACAACTTTATACAGATACTTTTATTACGTCGTGGCGCAGTGGGACAACGCCTGCCTGTAAACGCGATGAGTGTGGGTTCTATTCACTTGGGGGAATGATTATACATTCTTTCTCCACTTCTACCAAGATAAAGCGTGGCTTTGAGTTCGATTTCCGGCGAAGGTACGGAGTGTCTTGACACTATGTTCTCTCTGACACCCTGCTATGGCAAAAAAGTCCCGTTGCCTTGATAACGTCATCTTATACTTTATCATGCTTGGCTGCATTACCCATCTGTTACATTCTTATTGAAATATAAAAATGTACAATATTTAGAATCGTATACATTTTCAAAACACTGTTATTAAAAAACAATTGTTATAAAAACTGCGATAAAGCTCAATTAGGACGTACAGCTTAATTGTCTAGAGCACTTGGATGGTGCGCTAAACGAGAAACACGGGTTTGAGTCCCACAACGTTCAAAATTTGTATACGTTTTCAATTATAAATCTACTTAATCCCACTTACTTGTATTTACAGGAAATATATAAAGTAATATTTCCAGGGCTCCCACGTGATGGCGGAGTGCGGGAGCTACGTGCTGCAGTGGCGCTGCGAGGCAGCCGAGCGCGCTCAGCTCATGTACTTCCACGAGACCCTCGCCAGCCACCACTACCGGTCTGTAACCGAATTATATGTCACTTATTTAATTAAGCTAGGATTTCTTTATACATTTGGATTTCGATATGGGCGTTGTGGATGACACACCTCCATCTTAGTTTATAATATATCAGAACCAGTTGTATAAAGTCAAACTGAAATAATTGTTAGTAATATATTATCGCTTGTACCTTGTTCCAGCGGTTCCATGTCCAGCTTACAGTCGGCCACCAGTGGCTTCTCGTGCCTCAGCAGCAAGTCCGCCACCAGCTCGTGTCCGTCGCGGTGATGCCACCCCATACATCGTCCTCGCTCGCTACAACCCCTTTCTAACCTGAACCAACCCTTACACACAACCACAAAACCCCTACTAACCCCTGACCCCCCCTCTCCAGTACCCTCACCTCCATTATTGTGAAAAATGGGCAATTTTTGCTAACAATTGGTACATTTGAAAAAAACTTCAAATTATTTATATCTATTTTTGTGATAAAATGGGGTAAGTCCTTGGGATTTTAAGACTTTGGGCAAGTGAAGTTTTATAGTAGAAAAGCGGGGCTGAAAAGTTCTATACTATTTGACTATTTGCTATTAGATTTAAATGCAGAGCAATTATATATGAAGATGTTGATATAAATGTGTTGGATATTGAAATTTCACCGAATACAACATTAAGTGATAAATTTTAACTATTTGTAATTAAAATATTAGCTCTAATTGATTCTGTCCTGTCTAAAGTTGACCGAAGTTAGAAAATAAGCAAGGTATCGGGATTATAAATAATAAATTATGTAGAATATGAAATTAATGATTGAGTTCTTATTAAAGTATAATATTCTATACTAATCTTAAGAATAAAATATAAATCTTTGAATGTGATTATTATATTGTTTACTGAAATTTTAAATTTATATAAAATATGCCACGCGTTGGATCGTTGGATCCATATTTCTATTTAAATTAACTATATGTATTATGTCAGCACATTTTGGGGCGCATATGTACTTTGGGGCAGTTTATGTTGAATTATTTATTTAAATTTGATAACTTAAAAAAATCTCAAAATATTCCTGAAACATCAACTATTAATATTTATCAATTTGACAATAGACTGGTGATATAACGTGTTTTAAAAAGCTAATCTAGAATCTTCTATTACGTTCTTAGCGTAAATTGAACTCGTTTGAATGACATTGTGACGTGTAAATTCAAATTTAGAATTAGATGGTCTAGTGCTATGAGAGCGCGTGCTCAATTTAAAACGAACTAAATAATAAATCTTTTAGATACGTTTTAAAAGTTAACAATGTGATGGGGCATGAGATGTTGAAATTATTGTATTCTTAACATGTCTATTATTGGGGCACTATGGTTAGTTATATATAAACAAAACAACAGGTCCGTCATTATGTCGCAATTGTTACGAAGTTTTGTCTACTGTAGGTTAGTCACGGGTTCAAATCTCATTCGAAGATTTGAAGCTATCTCCAGAATGTCATATTAAAAGTAAGAGAAGTATAGAGTTCTGTAACTCTATACACTGTTTCTAATTTAACAGAGAGTTAAAAGGAAATAATGCACTGTAATATATTATTTTAGTAAAATAATAATTTAACTGTATATAAGTTTTCACTTGAAACACACTTTTCTTATACAAATGTATTAATACTTACTTAATATACTTTCTTTCCTTTTATTATCACGTTATTTTCACAACGCACTGTAAATCATGCATATTTAAAAAAAAATCTTGTATAGTTTCATAAACGCCGACATGGCGTTTAAGGCATGTAGTAAGGCATGTAGCTGTGGATTTGTGTAATGTGTGTGATAGTGATTGTTAGTTTTAAAATTATTTTTGAAGAAATAAGCGTTATTTAACTGTTGTTTCTGTTAACACTGCATTTTTTTAATGTTTTTTTTTTACTATAAAAGCTACGCAAATATACGTATTGGTCAATTACAATTATTTTAACAAAATTTAAAACGCTGTTACACTTTAATAACATGTCATTATATTATATGTTTATCATACTTTTATTGTAATTAATTTTATTTTATGTATTTTGTCGAGCACTTTGGATATTTCTAAGCAACTGCTTAATGATATCAATAAATATGAGTTCTAAGTGTATCCTATAACTATCACGATAGAAATATATTTTGACGAAGGATTTGCTACTCTCTTATTTCTTTGCAAAATAAATAATAATAAAATCTGCAATTTGCTTATATATCTCACGAAATTTGTTTACTGTATATATAAATAAATATGTATGTAAAATATTCGTGTAATGTGTGTTTGTACAAAGTGTGTAATTAGAGGCATGTGAAATATGTTAAATGACGCATTACATCTCCCTGCTCATTTGCTCACAGCTATTAAGCTGTGGTACATTTGTTTGATCGGCAAAGTTGGCTGACTGTCAGCTATTAGAAACAGTAAATATATAAATAATTCTTATAATTAAAGAAACAGGTATGTATGTTTAGGAAACGTATAAAAATTTGAACGCAGCGGGATTTGAACCCGCACCTCTTGAAAACCGTTCAAGCGCTCTGACCGCTAAGCCATGCGTCCCACCTCTTTTTTTTTTGTTGAAATTCTTATACGCTTATTACAACTTATATTTGTTGTTAGCATTTTTCAAGAGGTGCGGGTTCAAATCCCGCTGCGTTCAAATTTTTATACGTTTCCTAAATATGTCTTTTTCAATTTCCTAAGTGTGGGAATAACACTTTAAAAAATGTTAACAAAATAGGTATGTATGTGTTTGTAGTTAATTCGAAGTTTTTATGACACTTTACATATTTTTTAAAAAAGCTTACAATATAAGTGAATATTGTGTTTTAATAAATACATTCATTATATAAATATACTCTTTGTGTGGTCGATATTCATGTCTGAAGATTGTGGTCATAATGGGATGTGAGCATGGAAAGCCCCTTTTGTTTTTTAAATCGAATTTTTGAACGGATCTCGATCTACTTGTGCTGGTCTGTATTGACTCTTATTAACGTTACGTCACGTCATGTTAAAAAAATATCACAAATAACACTTTTAAGTTTATTTTAAATAATTAGATTAAATTATAGTTGTTCAGTTAGCTTACTTACTATAGTTATATTTATCATATCACCTGATGGTTCACATTGGGTTTGGTTCACATTATTGGGTAAGTCTATCGTTTCGTCGTCGTCGTTTATATTTCATCAAAACGTATAATCCTACAAAATTTAATGCTTCATCTCTTTCGTGTTTTCTTTACTACACGTGATACTAGCAGATTATTTTGCTCCTGTCATCGGAAAATCAGGCCATTACACAAAAAATATGTTTATAGCCAAGTACTTAATGAAAACATATTCTTCTGCAAGGGGATATGGCTTCCACCAGCTGTATTAACTGCACCTAATAGTATCTGGCGACACACAAGCCAATGTATCACATCGTAATTAAGATTTTATACCTTATTATCTAGTATTAAAGTCTATTTTTGATGATACAATAAATATAATGAAGTAATTTTCATTCTGGCTTAAATTTAAAGGCTTATATTGAATTTCAATAAGCAACACTCATATTAGACTACTTCCTATTTTTTTGTTAGAAAAATGTCAATTAATATTTTACTTTTATAAGATTTTTTTTTTAATTTCAAATAATGCCAATTTATAAAAAAACTAAATAAGACCTCATTATAGTAAGTAATTTTAATGACTTCAACTTCTTTAATATTATCCAAATTCTATACAGAAAGTAATGTATAGGATTTGAATTATATTAAAAATTTAATGTTAGTAATTTAAAAGAAAATTTATGCTTAATGCAATATATGTAAAATAATAAATAAAATTTAGAACAATTTAAGATGAACACCATTTAGTATAATGTATATAAGGTGTTGTATTAGACAGTAAAAAAAATATATTAAAGTAGATATAGACTGTAGCAACGTCTTTGTCACGTGATGTAAATAAAAAAAAATACAATGGAATACTTTAATTATCTGTTAAAAATATCATATATGTCATATATCTTGAAACAAAATGGCGCAGAATTCTTAATAATTAGATATATATTTATTATAAACTATAAACATAGTTTAATAACGGCCTCCAGTTATGTTATTTTGTATGGATATTGCAGATAATCAAAGTATTTTAATTTGTGGTATATTTAAAACAAAAAAGATTGTATAATAAAAAAGAGTGTTACAGATTATATAATCCAAGAAAAGTATGGAATTGAATAGAAATATTTTTGAAAAAAAAAACGAATAGATGTATAGCTTTATAAATGTTTTAAGGTCTTGAATAAGTTTAAATAACAACACTACATATTACCGATTTTACGATTTTAAGAAATAAACTAAAATTAGGCTCATCCTGCTATAATTATTCAGAAAACTATCTATTTTTTGTAAAATAAATAATAGAAACATACACATTTAAAAACTATACTTACAAGATTTTGAAAATTTGTTTAGTTATTTTACTTTTTTTTCGGTTCTCTTACGGTTCTTTTATGGATCGTAAACCTTTTATAGTTATAATAGAGATGTTGACATTAAAAACTAATTATTAAATTTAAAAACATTTTTTTTTTATATAAAGAGAATAGAATTTATAAAACGTTACATGTTTCCAAATACAAAGACGCTTGTTATTCTTACAGACCAATATTACTACAAACTATGAAATATAATGGTCAGCTAATACTTGTCAAACTGCATAGTGGTTGTAGGTTCTATTCCCACTTGATTCTTTCCAGTGTTTTCTATATGTAGTGTCTTGTTAGAGAAAATGCAGCGTTTAGTTCCACCACTCAACCTTAAAGGCCAAGTGAAAGACGGGGTAAAATATTTTCAAGTAAATATTCCCATACATTCTGATAAGTTATAACCATTTTTATATTTTTTTTGTTTAAGACAACATCCATATTATGACGCTAAATAATTTCGCTGCTTTTAGTTTTCTAGAATTATTTTTTAAATTATCACAAGCAACTGATATTCACCTTTACATAAACATATATAATGTCATTGCTCAAGCATCAATTTTTTACTAACAAAACATGCATATATAACTGGTAAATATGATTTTAGCCAGTTGCTGAATATACAAATTACGCAGTTTAAAAACATTATCGTATCTATAATACAGATTACAAATTCCTATTTTGATGAACGAAATATAGATAATATTATAAAAAAATCACTTGTTAAAATAATATTGTGCATTGCTCACGTTGTAACGAGGGAATTGTAAGGATTTTATTGAATCGTTAGAAATAAGTTTAATTTTATATTAGTTTTTTAAGTGATTATAAAAAAATGCAATCGTAAGAATAATTTTTAGTTATATAAGTAATTATTTTATGTCATTAGTCTAATATTTTGACTTATTCATACATATGTTTGTGTCTTTGATCGTAACCCCACATTACTAAAATAATTTAATTAATGTTTTGACAAGATTTAAGGCTTTTGTCTCTTTCTATTAAGAGATAACGTTATACGCAATAAGATATCTATATTATAATATATTTTAAGATAGCACAAAGCATTAATAACTGAATACTTTTATATTACACATATTGTATATTTTTAATCAAAATGCCTCAAACAGAAATGTATATTACAAATTACCTAGTTTAATTTTAAAAATAACGAAATATATTAAATTTTGGCAAAATATAAGCCTACTATATGTTTTGGCTGTACAGTTTACGATCATGGCATTAATTGAAAAAAAAACTTGTCATTGTTTAATGTTTGAAAAAATATAAGCATTACAAACTTGTAAATGTAGTGTAATTATTATTTCAAGAAATAAATAAAATATAAATTGTTACTTCCGATTTTTATTTGTATCTCCTGTATTTCTAAGAAAATTGTAAATGTTTTATTTTGTTAGATATTTAGGTCTCAAAGGCTTTTGTGTGCCATTTTTATTTTATTTTCGATAGTATAAAAACAATGTATAACGAAATTAATAAAAGCGTTGCTGTTCGGAACGCTGCAATATATACATACATAACAAAACTGTACCGGAGCCATTAGATGTTACCGCCATCACCATGTGCCATTATATCGCTACTTGCCACCTGATATATAAACATAAGACTTAGATATAGATAATTAGGTATATAGTATAATTGTATATTTTTATATTCAAGTAACTTTCTGATGATCTGTGAAAATTGTGTAAGTACAGTGACCTGTTACCACTTAATAACAAGAAGTTATTTTTCATCAGACCAAAGGACCTGTATGTTTAATTTGGTATGCGGTTTTTTAATTTGCTTTTATTAGCTTGCCTTGTAAATGCCTACAATCTGACAATGCTAATTTGACCCACTTCTTGTTTGCATCTACCAAATCAATTTAAAATTTCCATTACATAAACTTGATGTATGTAGATAAATTGTGAATACAAACATCCCTGGTTGAATTTACAATGCATTATACCGTTACCATGGCAACAGTATCCTCTAACCTTATATCATCTAGATATAATAAATCAAGGTACATTAAACCCTACATCCCCGAGCGTGTAATTAAAAACAAAAAAACATTACACAAAAGAAAGATAACAGAAAATGAAATTTCAATCCTAACGTAACGAACCGTGTCGGATCGCGTAAACCCTCAGCCGATAGCGTGCCAATACACAACTTATATAGCTACTACCTATGTACGTACATAATACCCAGTTTATAGCTATCGTATATTTTTCAAGCTTTTATGGTCACGATAAGAACGATAATTTTACGCTTTGGAATATTGTTATATGTGTGTTGCGAGATTAAATGTTGAGCTCGTTTACCATGTTGTAGATGGGTGCGCGAATCAAAGTTTTTGCCATTATAGAACTGTTTTATTGTAAAATTATCACCATCTCGCGCGGTTAGACACTGGAGAAGATTTGAGATAACGAATTAACTTACCTTTAGATGCTTTCCGACTAGCATATATATCTATACATATAATAATATGTACCTTATAGCTAGTACATGCTAGTATAGTCTGTACATGATATATGAAAAAGTATATAATTAAGGGCATTTATCAATATAATAGAACCCAAAACAATAATTTTTAATTTTCTTTTTTTCTATTTGTCTGTTTGTTTGTTCACGCTAATCTTAAATACGACTTATCCGATTGATTTGATCTGATTGATTTGATTATTGTGGTAAACTTTCCTCAACATTTAGTGTTTATTTCATTTCAATCGGTTTACAGAAAAAAAAGTTACATCTGTTAAAATTATGAATTTAAGCAACGTATGTGTTTTAAGTGAAAACGCGGGCGGTAGATTGTGAAGCGGTAAAGAATTATATGGACGTGTGACGTCATAATTACAAAATTCGCACAAATATTTTCACTTACCTTCTCATCTAGTATGTACACATAACGAGTACTCTAAAAGGTGAAGCATACAAATTCACATTCGCTATGATGTTACGTGCAGCTTTTATTTATGCATATTTATAGGGATTTCTATATCGGGAGACTAGTACAAGTGCAAAAACTACTTTCCAGAAAAGCTATTTCAAGATTTCCTAAAGCTGCTGTTTTGTTATTATATAAAGAAAATAATTACGCTCTACCTAAATATCTTAGGAACGCTTGAAACGTTTTGTATATTTCTTATATATATATTTTTTAATTTGTTTTAACTTGATTATAATGTGTAATATTTATGTAAAAATATGTATTTGTGTTAATATCTATCATTACATGCGGTGTTCGCCTTAAAAGATAATACTGATGATAATTTAGATATAAGAAAAAAACTGTAACTATCGTACAGTTTTCTTTAATGTTATACATTACCACTGGTAAATCAAATAAATAAATAATTTTTTTACAATTATATATGGCCATCCAAACCAAATTTCCGGCGAATGATATTTTTTAAATAAACGATAGTCATGTTTATAGCAAAAAATAAAACAAAATATAGTTATATATATTGTAAGCACTTTTACTTCAAAGTGCATGCATGCATTTTGGAGGTGTTTTTGTAATGCACGAGACAGAGGCTGTCCTCTGTGGGTACTGACACAAATCCTTTTGTGTTTGTAATAGAAAAGTGTATGCCAAACACATGTTAGTATATCTAATATTAATTTTAATGTTTAATCTAATGTATATCTAAGAGAAGAAAATATTTGCTGTCTGCATTTTCTACCTATATATACTTTAATAGTGTCTAACTTCTTACCCTTGCGTCTGCAGAATTTCCGTAAAAAGCTTTCCCTCGCTGTTTACGCATAGCAGAATAGCCAGGATAGTGTCAAAATATTCCGTTCTCTATCCGCCCAAAATCGAAATTATTAGGTGTTAAGTACTCATCGCGCGCGCCGCGCTTTGTCTTAGTCACCAGAGCGGAGAAAAGAAAAAATATTAAATATAATCAAAAATAGTATATAAACGAATAATTATTGAAACGACATTTTAAAATATTACCAAATGCTATTAACACTGACTGATACTGATAAATGCTTTCTATTAAACAACTTCAGTATAGAAATGTTCAGTTACTTATATTTATGTAAGTATCCATTTAAAGAATTGCTGTTATAAATATATGAAATAAGGTCGAAAAGGTAATTTTTTCGATTTAAACCGCCCTAGTTACTACAAAATTTACGATCGCATTGTTTCCAGGCAGAATTTTCGAAATAACGAACCGATAACACTTGTAGAGCGCTCGGATTAATACTTACGTTCAAGTAATTGGTACAGAAATTGAAAATGTTTATAATAGCTTATGTGTGTAACTGTTGAGAATTTAATTATACTATAAACAAATATGTACAAGAGTATATTATGTAATTTTGTCCTATTTATACAAAAAAATATATAAATCTCTTCCGTTACTGAGTGACAGATAGACAGTCAGCCAAAACCACTATATATAGAAAGTTGAAATTTGGCCTGTAGGTTGATTAGAAAGTATTGACGAATACTAAGAGACGACTCTACTCTTTCGACACTTCAGGGAAGAAAAAAATCTACGGAATATTACGAATATAATACAATACAAGAAATGGCATGAATCGGAAGTCCACGCTAACGAAGTTGCGACAAACTGTTTTTAACAACATTAGAGACTCTGTTATTGATAAAACAGATTCTGATTTGTAAATTTCAGATACATTATTACAAAATTACATTATTCCAAATAATTACAAAATAAAAAAAAACGCTTAAGAAGTATTTCATACTATCCTGGTGATCTTGGAAAGGATAGTAAAAATTGCATTTAAATTGGTTAAGCCGTTTCTGAGATTAGCTTGCATAAACGCACGAGCGGAAATGGATGAACAGAATTCTTAATTAAAAATCACGGTTTTAGGTTCTATTATATTGATAAGTGCCCCTAATAACATCTGCCATGTACAGACAGCGATCAGTTACATTTCTATTATATGGGTGTATAGATAGATATAAATCAATATTTTCTTAACATTATCTATCGATATCGACAATGCTATGAAAGTATTGTATTGTCCCCACCACCACCACCATAAGAGAGATCCAAACAAGTGGGCAAATGAAAAAGGAAAGAAGAAGAAGAGGGTTAAATAAGCGTTACAAGAATGATTATATAAATTTATAGATAGAAGTGAAGTGTATAAACACGGGTTAAAATTATTTTATTCATATGTGGCCTACATATAATGTGAGGTTGATAGAAAGGACTTTTTAGTAAATCACTCAGTTCTCCATTTATCCCTTACCTTAGCGACATTTGTATAAAGCATTAGTATTACGAATGCAGTGCCACGCCCACTGTCCATCCAGACAGCCCAGATTTTTTATTAGTAGAGAAGAGAGAATCCAAATCCATGATTATCGTGTTCTTGCATACATCTTCCCACTATCCTACGACGGCATGGGTTTAAACTTTGCCTTCTTTCCTATTAATAAGTAAGATGTTTGCTGTATTTCGAAAAACTGCCTGTCTGACTGAGTGACGCGTGATATATTAATTATAGAGAGATTTCGCTGGTATACCTCTCGGCTCTAAACCTATTCCTGGTCAATTTGTTAGTAAGTTCCAAGTATTTGTTTACTTTAAAGTAATGATTTTTAGGAATGTTTGTTTCCCCACAGAACTGTAAGTTCTACCAATATTACACGTTTTAGGCTTCTAGCGTAAAGGAAAATCAGACTGGATGACGTGATACCAACAACCTCAGGGACATCCAATCAGGAGCTTATTCTAAGATTGAGTAAGACTTTTGTGTGGATTTCCAATACCTTTTCGTGCAGATGCGAGTATTGACCGCTATCTAGGAGTACGCTATATCCTACCAGCAAATGTTTACCTTCGGTAGCTTTAACAAATCTTACCAAATTACTTTGATCTGGGAGAGTCATTTGGAATGCATTAAGGTAGAATTTCAACAGTGCTGGTGATCAATCATAAATTAGAGTGCCCCATTTTAAAGCTAACAGGGATACAGAACTCTCTTAGCCACTCTTTTTGCATTTCTAAACCCATAGTGGGCACTTTATATTTATCATCTTGGCGAATAACAGATTTTATAATGTTTATTTTTTTAAATTTCCTATTCGATCCTAGCCGTACTACTATACTGGATCATAATCGGATCACAATTTTTTTATGAAATTGAAGTCTCCAGCTCTGAGGTACTTTAGTCTTTTGGAAGTGATGTAACAATATCATCATATGATTTTCCCAGAATATGTCTTTTGGCGACTCTTAGAAATTTATTATAATTATAATTTTGCTCTGATGGTTTCTTTAGTCGCAACCAAAAACTGTTTTTGTCTCTAAAAAGGGTTGAGGTATCCGCCGAATGACCGTCTATTATTTGTCAACGGAAATTGTGAAAATATTTTTTTTACCAAGGCGAAATTTAGTTATTTCTTAGAGTATAGCTGGGCTTATATGATCCTTTATAAGATGCTCCAGATCTTTAAATAGACAACGCTATATATATATATAGTTATAATAAAGTTATATATAAGTGTGATTTCCTAACATATGGGCTATGTTAATGTTAAAAACTATGACAATCTTTTTTATAATCAGTTTAATTCAAACTAAGTTACAATATTTTTTAAAGGCGGAATATATTACGTATATTTCTGCGTAAAGAGGACTTTAAAAGCACAATCTAAGCATGTGCAGTAATTTAATAAAAAATATTCACCATCAGGCTTTTACCACATTCAATTATCAATGGGACAGTGTCTTCCCACTGGGCCACGTTAGCTTTTTTAAAGTGTTATTCGCACACTAAGGTAATTGAAAAAGACATATTTATTTGAAAAAGACGTTCTAACGCATGGCTTTCAAGAGGCGCGGGTTCAAACCCCGCTACGTTAAAAAATTTATACGTTTTCTAAATATATCTTTTTCGTTAATGTATATAAAAATATTAAAATATAAGATTTTGGGAATTTTTGGAGATTTGGAAATATAAGATTTTTTGTTATGGTTTAATTAAGCTTACTTAGCTTTTAGTTACTTGGATTAAAAAAGATAAATTTAATAATTACTGGAATATGTACATATTATACATACATATTGTATAAGTATATTCGAGTACACTTACAGTATAATGTTTTTTCTTAAGAAATTAATTAAGTGGCTTAAAATATTGTATAATTATACCTATACGTATTGTATAAAGCAGGTAGAGTTTAATATTAAGCAATTTCGGGCTTCACTTTTCGCGTAACTTCATGTAGGACAGCGATACGAGTGACGTAGACTATGAAAATTATATTAATTTAACTTCATCTTCGAATATTATTATTACGCCGAGTGCGAATGGAACTCATAACCATACCGTCTACAGTCAGGCCCTGTTCCACTGTGTCATGATGGTGTCGTATAGTTTGGCGAAATATATTAACAGACATTGGTTAAAAGTTAGGAGTCAATTTCTAGAATGTTACCAATGTAACAAATATCTAAATGTGTTTTTGTTAAAAGCTATTTTCTGAGTTAAGGTAGAATAAAACGTGTTGTACCTTTTTGCATTAAAGTAAATATAATAATAAAACGATATCACTTACCAACACCGAATGGTATACTTCATATCACATCAAACATTATTGTACGTAAGTATATCTAAAGAATTACTCCGTATAGATGCCAACGTTGAAAGAAATCACGTGTTGTATTCGCCACGCTGATACAGCGACCTAGACGACACGATCCGGGGCGAACAAACTAGTGTAGAACAGTTTGCTCATCCGGTCGGGTTGTCTTAGCCACTTGCCAATGTCAATACCCAAATAAATCACCAAAAATATACAAAAAGTACGAAAAAAAACTACGTTCAAAATACAAAAAATGTAGGAAACCATAAATCCGAATACTCAATGTTCAAATTATTGAAATTTAAATAATTGAGTTTTCGGGGACGTTTCAAGACATATGCTATGTAGATTGCACACGTTTCAGTTTGACAAGCGTAGGCTGCGCGCGCGCAGGCAGCACTGCCTCAATCTTAACACTGTTTGTACAAGTGTTTTTCTGAAACAATACTCAACTTTTCTACTATAACGCTGCTGTGATAACGATATATCGCTTGTTACGTAAACGTCTGTATTATTTATGCCCTTTCAAATTTAAATTAAATTGTTAGAAATTTTTGATTTTGTAAGAATCGGTGGTCGTTGCTCTACAGTAATTTCCATTATAAATTCGATGTCAGTTGAAAATATTTTGTCTTTAGTTTCTGAAAATATTGAAATTATATTTGGAATATAGATTTTTTAAAAAGTCGGAATTTTTATAAGAGCTTTTAGTTTTGTGTTATTTTGAGTGTGCGTAAATATTATGGCATAAGAGGACGTGCATTCGATCTGATTCTGATCTCTTATTTAGCTAACAGGGTTTAGAGGATCGAAGGGAATAACAAGAAATCTCCTGGGGCATTAATCAGTATAGGAGCCCCACAGAGGTCTATTCTTGGGCCTTTCTTCTTTTTAATACTTATAAATGACTTACCATATATAGTTGGAAGGCCATGAACCATGAGGTACATGAGGTATTGTTTGCCGATATGTATGACGATACTTTATTGATTTTAAAAAGGAATAGATGACAAAACGTATATGACGATGTAAATAACGCTCTTAAGCCCTAAACATTTCTTAAGGCAAACATTTAAGTAAATAAATATATTGACAGTTGCATCTCAAAACATATTTAAAAATGTAATGTATATAAAGAAAAATATGTAGTATTGTACCAAAATCAGTGATGTACGTAATATTAATATTAGAAATAGGCTTAAACTTACCGCAAATATTCTATATCACAAGTTTAAAAATTTGTGAAAAGACATTTGTGTTATTACTAACTTGACGATTTTATAAATGTTATCATGTCTTGGGATTAAAAGTATTATTGTTACTAATAAATCTGTAAATAATTGATTAGAAAAATAGTAATCCTGCTGAGTTTCTTGTGCCAGTTCTTCTCTGGTCCGAGACACTAACTTAAGTCAACCGGTGGTAAATTATTTGTTCCAAAAATGAAGAATATATCTTCTTATTTTGAATAAAATTATTTGACTTTGACATTAAATTATTATTTAAATGGGTACATATTAAAAAAAATAACGACCAAAAAGAAGTGGTTCTATCAAGTCATATACATTAAGAATAATCTCAGGACATGAAGGATTTGACATTTGAACAATATTAGAAAACAGTCGCTCTAAGAGACTGAACTATAAAATTGATAGAATGAAATGGTTTGCTTAAAATTTTTATATAAACAAGATATTCTTGGTATTATCTGCTAAACGTATATTAATACAAATCTGAAGCAATCTTTTTTACATTTGTATATCACTCCCATCTTTGTTTTAACTTAGGCATACGAATAAGCGTAAGAGGTCCTTGGAGGATATGTATGTAATGTTATTGTGAGTGTAGCGAAAGATGCAGCGACGAGCAAAGCGAGCAAATATATGTCTTATTATTTACAGGGTAATGTTAGGGAATTGCTAAATTAATTTGTCCAGCACAGATTATCGTATAGAAATTTAGGAATACGATACTTCACAACACCAAAAACTAAGATAGCAAAGTGAAATTACATTTTTAACATATAGGCGATGTTAAGCTCCGGTAATATATGTGTACGAGGTGGTGTATTGGAACAGTAAGGAGCACAGGCGTTATACAGCGTATTCGCTGTATTAGATTTTTTGTTCTGGCCAAAAGCCTGGGTCCTATTATGGCATCAGCTTAGTTTAAATTGGCCAGCACTGTACAATGACGCGCACGTATTTGCCTGAAGTTCAGGTTTAAGATAGAGTCTTATTAAATATAAATCCATCAGCCTAATAAAGCAATTGTGAACAATGTTAAAAATATGCTGTTCGAATCGAAGGGTTTCATCCATTAATACAACAAAATTATGTGCTTCTGTGACACGCATAATTTTTTCATTATGGGATTTTACTTCTGCCATTATATTGAATATTTCATTAATTTGATTTCAAGACTCAAGAAATTTTATAAAATAGTGTTATATTGTGTAACTCACTACTTAATTCTTACACGGCATTATTCGTATCCCTAGATTTGAAAGAAATATATAATTCTATGTAATCAGCATATATGTGAAGCATGTCTTAATACGTGTAATATCCGAATAATACATAATAAAGAACAATGGGCTCAGTATTGAACCTTGCCGTACATCCCGCGTGACTGAACTAAAATCTGAGATAGATACAGAATCAACTTCCTTTTTAATTTCTACTGCCTGTGTTCGAGAACTTAAACAGCTAGAAAACCACTTACTAGCCGCGGGGACAAAACAGTATTAACAAGCCATCGCACTTTTTCTTGAATCTAAATAAACCAGCCATAGCTTAGGGCAGTTCAATTTTTTTCTAAGCTACACAGTTTTTCTCGCGTGGCAGGGTAGTCAGAGAGAACCTAGTGTCAATACACTTTGTTCTCCACTTAACGCCCAAAATCGAGACACTGCTTCGTGAGTATTCAACGCCACGCTTTGTCTTAGGTACCAGAGCGAACAAACGAAAATAATTTAAGTGTAATTATTACTTCTAATGGGAATCCTCCTAACCAATCGCTTTGTCAGTCAGACGCTTTCCTCTGTGCTACATTGGTCTTTGTAGTTCTATTAAATACATATAAACATTATTTAGTAATATAAAAAATACACTTCGATTCAACTTCTTTATTTAATTTTTCAAACACTCGCATTTAATTAAAAAGTTTTAGTATAAACTAGGCTTTGTTTAAAAATCATTATATTTAGTCGAACGGTTAACAGCAAGTATAAGTGTGAGGCGACCCAAATAGAGTACTTGTAGGCAATGGAATGGCTTTATCGATATTGATAAATTTAACTACCACAGGCAAGCGCGAGCGATCGCCGTGAAATCGGTGCGATGTGCAATTAGTATCTTTATAGCTTTTATTTTATTTTCCACCATATATTTAGTTTTTGGTTTTTATGACAATTGTTTTTTAGCTTTATTCACGCAATTTTTCGCATAACAAGATAGGCAGAGAGATATATTTCTTTGTTTTCCACCAGAATTCGAGACAGAGTGTGTTCAATAGCGGAACCTAACGTCGCACTTGTTTCGATATTTAGTTAATATAAAGATAATAAATGTATAGTTGAGAGAAATCTTCTGTAAGATGGTGTTTCATGTGTTAAAAATAACCTATATTTTTATACAATTATAGAACATATGGCTTAGGCAGCCATATTAAATATAGTTATTATTTTGTATATATTTTTTTTTGTCATGTGTAGAACATTGGCTGAATAGAATTGTGTAGTCACGCCTTGATCACAGACCACGAGACGACAATTGTGTCAGTTGGATATATTTTTCTCTGAGCAATACATTTCATTTTATGTCCGTCATGGCTAATGGTCAAGCTAAGGTTTTGCTTTCGAACATTAAAATGATGTTTAATATATAATTCCATTCTTAACTTCCTAAGAGATACTGCATTGTGGTTAAAATATTGAAGTCACAGGCATACTGGACTTTTTTTGTTACGCCTGATAATTTTTAAGCGCAACATTTTACAATTGCAAATTGTATATTATTTTGAAATCTGGTATTTGCCTTGTTACTTTTACATATTTTTTTATTTTTTTTAACAGACCTACATTAGTTTTTAGTTTAGGCTTTCGATTTTTGTAGCAAAATTTAACGCTACACTTATTACATTACAAAATTAGTTACCATGTAACCGAAGATGGCACTGTGATGAGGATGTAGCCTTAAATTAAGCAAGTATTATTAAAAACAATCAAATAATAATAATTCTTTTTATTATAAATTGTTAATAAAGCCAAATCTTACAAATCTGTTAGAACATTACGAGTAAGCAAGGTAGCTTTAGCTTTTTTCACGCAAGACACAGTTCTCCACTCTTCGCCCGAATCTGAGACATTTGTTGTGTCACATATAGCTTAGCAAGGTCTATTAATTTTTAATTTCTCATAAAATTTTATTTTTTTACTATAAATAATATATTTTGCAAATAACAAAAAAAAACTGGTTCATTGTAAGATGAAAACGTATTCGAATATGTAAAACGTATAAGTTAAGTGTTAATTGTAATGTTGCTTATACACTTCCTTCGCGTTTTCACTATTCGCAGATTGTGAAAAAAATGCGACCCAATATTCGCGGCTAAAGATTTCTTTATTCACGGATCTAATCGGCGTAATCTAAAGTGTGTCTAAAGAATGGTAAATGATATTTTTGATTTATTTATGTAAATTGGTGTGTAAAGTATCATAAGTATAGTATGTAGAATAGTTGATCGAGGTGTATATGAAACGCAAGGGCCTGCACACGGACGGTCTGCGTAAAGGCATTTCCCAGAGTCAAAAAAAAAAAAAAGGTGTATACGAAACAAAAGCTTATTTTTAAGAGGCAAATTGCTAATTGCACTACCGAACATCAATCTAAATACTTTTTTTTTAAAAGCAGCAAATATATATTTTTTAAACCATTGCCTAAGCCCGAAGATAATTAATCAATATTGTCAAAAACTCCTTTTTTTATATATATATATGTACTTGTTTTTTATTGTGTCACCTGGGAACGTATCCCTTATAATCCCATAAAAATTACCATTCCATATAGCACGGTTTCTGTATTCGCGGCATTTTGAAGAAACATACGTTTCTTACCCCGCTAATAAAGTGTTTTGACTGTACTAGAAAAGGTTCAAATGCAGTAGAATCGAGCCTGTGGCTTCTTGTTACAACTATACTATTAAATGATAAATGTTGACGCGTAAAACACACTTTGCCTTAGCAACGTGTATATCATTTTATGAAAAATTATATGTCAAACAGGGTAGGTTTTTAAACTGATTTTTAAATGTTTTAAATGAATTTTTATTTTGTTTATTTATATTATTTATAACTTTCAGTATATTAGAATCACTGGATAAATCCTAGAAGTTCGACATTAAAGTGATTTCTTTGCTCAATTATAAATGAATCCTATGTTAACCTTTGACATGTTAACCTTTGACATGTTAACCTTTGACATGTTAACCTTTGACATGTTAACCTTTGACATGTCTACCATAACATAATCAAACTTTACAATACAATTGTAGACTTCTGCAGCAAACTAACATAAAAATTTTGATAACATTTCTAAACGACATCAGCTTTTAAATATGTCATAACAAATAAAATTTTAATAACTTCATTGTTACCAATTAAGAGTTTGAAAGAACATTTAAGCATGACAGTTACTGGGAGCAAAAAAGCAACAATGTGACTAACGTTTACAAATATTTATATAAAAAAATGTAAAAAAACGTATAAGAATGTCGATGCAGAACGCATGGCTGCCAGAGCGCTTGGACGGTTTCCAATAGGCGCGGGTTCGAATACCGCTGCGTTCAAATTTTATACGTTTTCTCAAAATAGGTTTTTCAATTTCCTAAGTTGTGATTAACACTTTAAAAAATGTTAAAAATATTTATATGCACTTGAAGTGTTCATTTAAGTATAGATGTGCAAAAATAACATCTACGATATAATATAACTATCATGTGTTCAAGATTTCTATTATATTATTAAAAATACAAAAAACATGTCACTATAGATTTAAATCTACGACTACTGAAATTAAAGTTTAATATTGCAATAATTAGTGTCAAGTAATCAAATATAAACGAGTTAAGTTCCTACTATACTAGATTTAGAAAAGAATGTCCGCTTACAGAAGTTTTTTTTCAAACTATGACCAAATGTAAGGACATTAGCTGAATCGGTAGTGCGCTGGTATTGAAGTTCAATAATAATTTTAAAATATGAACTATAAAAACAATATAATTGTGGGAAAGGGACGAGAGAAGTTTATCTTCTCTCTCTGTTAGATCTAATACTTTTTTGCTGCACGCTATACATGCGGGTCTATATTTTTGTATGATTAGATAATGTTTATTGAAAGTGTTGGTAGAAGCTCCATGTCCACGGTAAGGTGCTCTCTACTTAACAAAACTTTAAATAAATTCTGTTAACCAAAAATAATATGTATAAACTCTACTTGATATATATATATAAAATAAATATATTTATAAATTGTGCGAATCGTCGAGACTCAAGAATATCACAAAATGACCATTACTCAACAAGCTTACTATATTAACTACATAACAGTACCCCTTCCATCCATTCCTCATTTATAATGATGTCATTGATTGCTTTTAAGATTCGTAACCCAAAACGTAATGACTCCTAAGGTCCGAAAATGAAAGACAGATTGTGTAATTAAATTTTATTTGACTACATGAGATTATTCGTATAAATAAAAAAAAAACAATAGGAAAGAATTTATGTAATTCATACTATAAGTAGAGCTTGGTAATTTCCGCTATGTAGTAAGGTGTAAGGTTACAGACGCTTTGACACGATCTTAGTATAGTGGATAAAGTAACTTGAAATATGAATTTATCAACATTAGGTATATCATAGTCATAAAATAACTTAATATAATAACTTCATGTGGCTGCTATAACAAAAATATATTTAGGTATGTTTAATATTTACGTCAGAAGGCCATCTTTCGTATTAGTGTGGGTTTCATAAGTCTTTCTCATTTTTCTATATCTGCTTAATGACTTGCCTGTACATCAAAAATGAGCGTAACAGGATTTGAACGTGTGTTTCTTTCAAACCGAGCTAAGTTTTAGCCATGTAAATTATAATTGCACATATATCTATCCAGGATAAGTTTTATTCTTACGCTTACAAATCTAAAATATTAAAAAAAAATGGGGCAGGCATTTATTATTCTATTGTCTCCTTATAAATTAATATATTTACATTTAAAAAATATATTTACATTTAAAGATATAATAGAGGTCATATACAGTCCAGCGTTATCGCACAAAACAAATTCTCAAACGGGAATACCGGATACTATTGCGCAACATACAAACAATTAGCCTTCTCCCTCACACTTATGAATAATTCTATCCCACACGAAAACAGCCGATCGTCTATCTCGCTCGCATGTATGGAGAGTTCAAGCTACAAACTATTCTCTTTTGATGCCAAGTTGGAGTCGGACCGAATTAGAAGCTGCATGTCTTTTGCGTTAAAACATAAATTAAAAATAAAAAGAAAACAGATTATTAAGTGAAAAATGACATTTTTCAAAGAGAATGCATTACGGCGGGCTTTTATAGACAAAGTGTGATGTTATTGTGTAATTGTGATTAAATAAATTAAAATTGTGCAGTGTTTTGTGCATTGGAATTTGAAAATGACTGCACGGAGTCATATTGTTGACGTAAGTTTATTGTGTTATATTATTTATTTATAGTTAATTATTAATCATAAAGAAAGAGAAAAGATGTGCTTATAATTTATATTACGAATGAGTTATATTTTTCCTTATACACTAATTCCTAGTAGGATGAGTAACAGTTTTTTTAATAGATTAAAAAAAAAGTTATAAAATAGGCGATTTAGAAAGTTAAAATATACATTTTTCTAGAAAGTCATTTATTTTCTCGATTACAAAGAACTGGCGCTTTACCAGGTTTCGCATTTTGTTTTTATATTGTATGTCTACCGATTTACTACATTGTAAACATCGTGTCTATTCGTTAACAATTTTAATAACATTACTTGGCTCAGAATTACAGAAAGTAATAAAATATATGACATATGTTGCTAAAACGTTTATTATGATAAAATATTAATATTTTCTTACCTACAGCAGTTTTTAATGAGGTTCTAGTGAAATTAATCGTAAATTCTTTGCCTTTTTGACAAATTGGTAGTCAGAGAGTACCTAGTGGCAAGTCATTCTGTTCTCCCTGACTTTCCCTAAATTTGAGACTACATATAATCATTCGTCCGTCCATTAATCGAACCCACAATAAATCACGTTTGCAGTCAGACCCTGTCCCACTGCGCCAAGATGAACTCTTATCATGATGGTTATAGGTTAAAATCCCAGTTATTATTATATTATCCCAGTTATAATTATTATACAAATGTTTGTAAAAAAACAGAAGTGCTTCCAAGTTTGGGTTGAATAAAGTTGTTCCATTTATATGTATTTAAGAAAGTGTATCACACTCTCCCTTGTATTTTGCTTTGCCTATATTGCAAAAAGAAAAAACACAGTTTGTAATTATATTCAATGTTATATTATTAAATTGTTCTAATAATATAATAGATCTAATAAAACCATACACCAATTCAAATTATTCAAAATTGTAAGTCCGTAACGAATGAATTTCAAACGAAAAATATATATTTATATATTCATATAATAAATATATGTTAATTAAATAAAAATGTAACTGATGTACGTCGCAGATATATGAAAAAAAATCTTTTGGGGGCAATTTATCAATATAGTGTAATGTAATCCAAAACAATGATTTTTAATTTTCTTTTCTGTTTGTCTGTTTGTTTGAGCATGCTAATCTCAGAAATGGCATAACAGATTTAAATATTGTATTGTGGTAAACTTCCCTTAACATTTAGTGTTTATTGCATTTCAATCGGTTCATAAATAAAAAAGTAACACCCATTTAAATTATATATTAAAGCAAAGTTTGTGATTTAAGTGAGAATACGAGAATACGGTCGAAGAAACGGAATAATTTAGTCATGTAGTTTACAAAGGCAAAGCCACGAGCGGGTCGCTAGTACTAAATATATACGCTTGTTTTTATTTTCCTTATCTAAAGGCTGAACTTTAACTTATGATCGTAAAGAACAGTTATTTATTGTGTTTTATATTTAAAAAAATAGCTTTAGTGTAATCAGTGAGAACCTAGTGTCAAAACGCTCCGTTCTAAACTTTCCGCCCAACATCGTGATATTGCGTGTTGAGTGATGAAACGCTGCCAATGCCTCGCTTAGTCAAGAACGAAAACATGAAAATAATCGAATTGTAATTCTTCCCCCGAGTGACAATCGAACCCACAACTAACCGCGGTTACAATCAGATGTTTGTCATACTGCGCCACGGTGGCCTTTTAAAATGTCCCTTAAAAAAGAACTGCGGACATTACTGTTTGTCTTTGTTACAGATAAACAAAAAAATATGCAAATAAGCTATATTTAAAAATATTTCATAAGCAAATTAAATTTTAAATGTTAGTTTTCTTTAAACTGATTAAGTTAAAATTTATTTGATGATTAAGATACATTTAAAATTGTAAGTTGTGGTGGAATTTAGTATATTTTTTATTTAACCAAATAAGCTATACATGCTTATCGAGCTACATCGAATTTCCTTTGGCTTATTCAAATTTATCGTTTCTAAGTAACGTATAGTTTTTAATTATTCTTAATATCTCTATGAAGAAGTTGTCGTCAAACATTTTTAGAAAACGTATAAAAATTTGCATAAAATAGTAATAACGCAGCAGAATTCGAACCCTCTTGGAAACAGTCCAAGCGCTCTGACCGTTAACAGGTAAATTTTTATACGTTTTCCTAAAAGTGTTTTTCATATCTTAAGTGCTTTAATATAACACTTTAAAGAATGTTAAAATAAGTTCAAGTCGTTTAAATTTGACATTTTGTTTACATGTTTTAAATTGCGCAGACACAACTAAATGTTTGTAGGTACTATTTATAATAACTAGCTGGAGCTACAAACTTGTCATCTGTTATACCTACAGAGTAGTGAAATTATATGTATAAAATCTAGGTAAAATATTGTGTCAGTTTGTTTTACAATTTTACTTTCACTTTCATTCATCGATTTAAGAGGCATTAATGTCATAGATAAATCTAGGAAAAATATTGGCTTTTGTGATTTAATTTTATTCATATCATTGCTTTGCTCGATTAACACAGCTGAGCGTGGCATTTATTCATTGTTTTATTTAGGAAACGGAGAACGGAGTGTATTGATACTACATTATCTGTGACAACGCCTGCTATAGGAAAAAAACGTAAAGCTGCATTTGTTTTAAATTTAAATATTTTCTTTGGTAATAGTGCGGCGTTGAGTTCCGCCATCCAACACGCTGGTCTCAAGTTCGGGTGAAAAGTGGAGAACGGAGTGGAGTTTTTTCCTGATGGGTAGTCAGCGGGTGCTATACGAAAAGGGTGCAGCTGAAAAATAATTATTAATTATATTCCTATTGAGATTTCAACCCATTATCATCACATTCTTTCAGATAAATGTAAATGCTCCCTGGACACGTCATGATAAGAACTTAGTGTTAAGACTTTCTGCCCGAATTCAAGACATTGCGTGTTGAGTGGTGGAACTGAACGCCGCGTGTGTTAATGTGTTCATATGTTAGGAATAGAGAAAATTTAGTTCCATTAATTACTTTTATATAAGCTAAGTGACTTGTTACCTAGGCTAGTGTTGCCAATCAATGAAATTGATAAATACCGTATGTAATATTTACGTGAGAGAAACGGTTGAGAAGAAAAAAGTATCCGTCGAATCCACAGTCATTGCGGTTACAGTCAGGCGCTGTCTGTCACACTATCTCAAAATAAATATAATCGAAACTAATATTTTGACATTAATTTTATATTACACAATGTCTCCGTCATTATTGCGATGCTATATTTGTTACTATCTTTTTCTGTACAATATAGAACACCGATAAAAAAAGAATTTAACATATCAGATAGTTGCTTAACCTTCTATTTCTAAACCATTAATTAATCAAATCTCTTAAGTATTATTTCCTTGATATTTAACTTCCATTCTACGTGACATTGGTGAAGTAAATTGTGTTTAATAAATAAGACCTGTGAAAATGTTAGTACTTAATCGAATATAAATAAAAAACGGTAGATCACACACCAAAACTTAACGGCGATTGTGCAAACACGAATGAAAGTAATTTTAAACTAACCTACTGAATTATTTTAATTATTATTAACCATACTGTATTTTTAATGTTATTCACAACTTAAAAGTAAAAGGTAATAGTGGCGACGTTTTTGGGTTCGTTGCCCACTTGTGACAAGTGTGAAGCTAAAAAAGATCTCACTAGTAAGACAAGCCGCGGCGTTGAGTTCCGATAATCAACAATTAACGATTCGAATTTGTTTATATTTTGTGTAACCTTCTCGTACTTATCCGTCAATAACCTATAAAAAGGCCACCTTAAAGGCCGGCAACATCCCTGTAGGTCTCCAGGTGTTACACGGGGTCGTGGGAACGGTCATCACTTACCATCAAGTGACGCGAACGCTCGTTTACCTTGTCTATAGAATAAAAAAAAACCTATAACATTACGATTTAGTACTATTTACACTGGCATATTCTTTGATTAAAGCAACGCAAATACTACTTAATTAATATGCGAACCGTGTAAAGGTAGTTTGGTTTGTTTACTTTACTGGTTACTTGTTGCGCACATGTTAGCAACATTGCATGTTTGCGGAACCCAACGCCGCTTAGTCTAAGTTGGAAAAAAAATTATGAAATGTAAATTCTGTAATTATATATTTCACATTTCATCAATTTTTTCCAATATAATTATGATGGGATTCGAACCCACAACATAATAATCTGCGCCTGTACACGTGTATCACAAATTTAACATAACAATTTACACGCTACATATAACAATTATACATTACATGTTTTATTTATATACGTATAATTCATTTATTGTTTACTGTTTTAAAATAATTATCATTTAAACGTTATATGAGACGGAGTGACATTGTCAGTTGGTTCTATTTATAGCCTAGGTTTTCAAATAACTAGGTTCTAATTGCTTTATCTAGATATTAAATATGTACTAATAAATTAATGTAAATAGCCTATTGTTTACGAACACTTCAATACTAAACGTATATCGTCATATGTTTAAGAAAATTAAATGATTTATCGAGTGATTCAGTGTTAACAGTGGGGGCAAAATTATTGAATTTTAAAATAAAAAATTGAAAGATTATTTTACAAATGTGTAAAATTGGTAATGTTTTAGGATTCGAACCTGCGCTTATTAGAATCAGTCAAGTCAATTGAGCGTTGAACATTTGATATTGATTGAGAAGTGTCTCAATTTTTTTTATACTAAGTGTGTAAATAACACTTTAAAAATATATTAAAAGAAAATAAGATAACGGGATTCGAACCCGCTCTCTTAAGGACATATATCTAGTTCTAAAATAACCACTTTACGTGTTTTACAATTTTTTGTAGGTTGTTTTTAAAACATAGTACTCTGATGTGGTTTGAAAGTAGGCTGTAAGTATTTTATTTAAATTAATCAAACTCATAACGGTAACGTATGTACGTTACATACATTTTTATTACTATTTTAATGATTTAGATATACTTACATAGATTACAGTTTTTTTTTATTTTAAAACTTTCTAGACATCCACTTAGAAAAAATATTTCTATACAGGCTTTCAAAATTTTTATTAGTATTGAGGTCACATAAGAAAAAATAGCTGAATCTGAAAAGCAGTTTTGCTTATTTGAATATTGATTTAAAAATTACAAAATATTACACAACAAAAACAATTAACAAATATAAAACAAAATAAATATTACAATTTTACAAAATATTTAATGTTCAATTCAAACTCCGTTTCGTTCATTTATTATATTTTTTTCCAAGTGAGCCGCGAGAACCCATTCAAGTTACCCTATTCACTTATACTTCATTGCTCGTGCAGCAGCACTTATTCCCCTTATACAATTTTAACTATGCCAAATTTGATCCTGGTACGAGGGAGACATCTAAAATGTTCACGTCATATTAAAAGAATAACTCGCATATATGGCAGAGCTTAACGCAGTGCTTCCTTATATATAAAGACATAAATAAATGAAAAAATACAACATAATTATAAAAAGTCGACAATGCTTTTACACATTTGAACATTAATAGAGAACGGAGAAACTTTTCACAAGATCTATATGCCTTCGTGAAGTACGGGAGATGTGTGCTAAAAAAACGCATTGCATTATTGTTTAATTAATTAAGTCATGTATTACAATTAAATGGACGCCTTAGGTGACAATTGAAAGGTCTCGTCGCAATCGAATTATCTCGTTGAGTTTGACCGAACAAGTTATACGTTTACGAGCTCGCCACTTGTTTGCAAGTATAGGATGGTGTAAGTGTTCGCGACTGTAAAGCGATACATAGCTAATGTATAGTTTAGAATTATTATTCTTGTATGAAATCTGTCATATTAGATAACTTACAAATATAAGGAGATATTCATTTTAGAATAATTTTAATTAATAATTTGTATATTAACAACAATAAATATAAAAAAAGTTTTCCTAATATATATATACAAACTATTTAAAATGTATCAAGAGCTGTATAAAATAACGATATTTTAGTGAAAGTGATTTAAAAATCAATTTCAATATGCAACTATAACTTTTTTTATATATATTTTCATCTTCACGCTCTTTCCCGCATATCAAGGCAGATAGAACCTATTGTCATGATACTCCATTCTCCACTTTCCACCCTAATTCGAGACATTGCGTGTTAAATGAAGGAAATCAACACCTTTGTCTTGTTACTAGAGCGGTTCCTCCGATTGAGAAACGAACCACAACCAACGTTGTCACACTAGTTCTAAAACATAATTATTCTTTATAAATAATTTAAAACTAAATTATTATGAATTAAATGCATTTGAAGGGATTGCCAGAAGAACAAAGGTTATCGTAATATAGCGCGCGCTCCGAAATCATCTTTAATTCTTTCTAATTGCTACACTATTATATAGACTGCAACACGTTATTTATCTGATTTGATGTTTGTAACACTTAATATATCAGCGTAATGATGATTAATGAGTAGATGGCGATAAGAGCATAATCTATGCATATTTTAATATTGCAGACTTTGTGTCTTTCGCGTTGGTTTCGGGTTTTATTCCTGGAAAAGATGGCTAGTACAATATTATTATATATTATAGAGGCTAAAATTAATATAAAAGTGTAGTTTAATGTATTTCTAATGTGAAAAATATTGATATTCCAATTGTTTTCTCTATACTCTGGTCGTCTTGGCAAGGACATCAGGTTCATGTCATGGGACATAGATACGTGTACAAATATTCAAGCAAATCAAACGGCAGGTAGTGGGTACATTGGGATAGATAGATATATCTTTATCTATATCTATATAGATATATCTGTAGCTACAGGTGAAGCTAATAAAAGTATAGCGTATTGAATGCAGTTCGAGTGACAACTGCATATTCGTCGTCAATTTATTTTTCGAGAATGATATATTACATTGTGGCCATCGTGGCGCCCTGCAACACGGTTCTGACTGTAATCGCGATTGGTTCTGAGTTTGATGCCCACTCGGTGTAATTATGATAATTTAATTATTTGTCTCCGCTCTGGTGAACGACAAAGTACATGGTCGAGGTCCGACATTCAACACGCTAGTTAAACTAGTCAGACAAAGTAAAATTTATATATATTGAAACTAAAAACGGAAATTTAAACTTTATATGAATTCATTTTTTGCCTCATGCGTTGCAGTCACTTCGGTTCCCTTCAACGTTCGCTGTTTTGATAATATCATGTAAAACAAAAACCTGTTTTTTCAAATTATAGTAATATTATATATGGCTTTAAGGTTTATTGACACCGTTGTGGCGCAACTGGGCTATTTGTGAACGCAAACGGTTGTTACGGATTGAACTCTAAAAATGCGAACGATTGGGTATTCAGATATATCGAGATAATGAGTAAAATAAAAAAAATTGCAAAGTAACTTGAAGTATACAAAATTCCTTGTTCCTTTTTCCAAAATCGGAGTCGAATCTTTTTTCTTAACATGTTAATATAAGAGATGTTACAAAAGATATACATACTTAACAGGCTTAAGCGAATGCATTTTATAAATTGTTAATTTACATACTCGTGGCTCGGAATGCATCACCACTGGAACTATTAACTACTATACTAGAAAATGTACTCAGATTGTATTCACATATAAAGATTATAATAAATAGTTGTTTAATAAATTTATAATCATGAATTAATTAAATTACTAATAGGTCGTGTATTTATATATTTTTTATGAATCTTTTTTATTTCTAAAAGAAGAAACCCCGAAACATACTATGGATCCATCGCGGGTGCCCGTTGTATTCCAGGAAGAGGAGCTCGGAACAGTGCCAAGGACTTGTGACCGATGTGTAGGACTTGAGAGGCCCCACGTAGTATAAAAATTCATTGGTTGGTTGGTTGCTTGCTTTACTATCCCAAACATTCTTCTTATTTAATAAAAAAACAGATACTCTCAGCTTCACGTTTTTTCTTAAATGACTGGTTAGACAGAGATATCACTTTTTTGAGTAAGGGCGATGATTGTCAGTTCAAATTCCACTAGAAGATTATTCATTAAAAACTAAAATGTATTTAAGATTTATTGATTTGAGTTCTATAAAGTACTCCTCCCGTTCACATATTATTAATATTATTATGATTACATACATATATTTATAAGAAGGTATACTTTAGAAACATATTTGGAAGAATATATAAATTTTTATGCTTTAGCATAATAAAAACTGAAATAACACTTTATACACTTGCATAAACAAAACTTATATAAATAGTACTTCTCGAAAGTACCTCATAATGTAAGGTTTCCTTTGATTTTGCATTCGATGCACACTGCACACAATGCATGTATACGTGCAGAGACTTTTAGTTGATAGTATTTTGTTGAATAAATTTCAACTTTAACGGTTATTGCGTCCGCATATCCTAAATTAAATATGAAAAAAATATTATTATTTTATTATCACACTTCTCTCCTAATAAGCAAGTAGATTCTAGATTTAAGATACGTTTGAAACTCCGTTCATTTTAGAAACTTTGCATGACCTACAATGATCCTGGTGATCCTGTGAACAATTTTATATATATTTTTTATATTAGTAGATAAATTTTGTAATTTCATCATAGAGGCCATCGTGACGCAGTGTGACCGCGTCTGACTGTAATCACGATTGATTGTGAGTTCTATTGCTACTCGGAGGAATTATCATAATTTATTAATTTTATTTCTCCGTTCTGGTGAGTAATAAAAAGCGCGGCGTTGAGTCCTCTACTCAACACACAATGTCTCGAATTCTGGCAGAAAATGGAGAACGGAGTGTGTTGAAACTAGGTTCTCCCTGATTACCCTGCTATGCAGGAAAAAGCTTAAAGTTGTAAAAAATAATTAATTAATTAATTTCGTATAAATATATCAATTACGTGAAAGATGTGTGGTTGTAAATTCTACTGTGAACTAACCAAATTTATACGGGGATATGCTTAAAAATAAAACACTTAATTTATTATATAACCAAACAGCAGAGCGCCAATACGTACGTTTTGAGATACATCACCCAACACCCAATATTAAAGTGGTTATAAAGTATAGAGTGCTATCTCGAAAAGATTAAAAATGTAAATAAAAAATCAAATAAAACTCGTACGCAAAACGAGGGGCTTAAAATACCGTTTGGTCGTCGACCTCGCGTGATGCAAAAACTCGATTCGAGTGTCCATCTTGTATTACGATTACGTGTAATGTAAAAATAAATGATTCACTAACACTCGCCCTTGACTTCGTTTGTGTTTTATTGCTAATATAGATACTATTGTGAATTTTTTATTGATTACAATTAAATTTATGTAATGAAAAGGACAGTTAACTTACGCAGTTAACAGAATGTGTAGTATAACCTGTGAACTTCACCTCATTTTACAGACATAGTATTAGATGGCGGAACCGGAAAATATACTAGCGACCCGCTCACGGTTTCGCCTGTGTAAACTAAACGACGAAATAATTTAGTTTTTTCGCCCGCCTGCGTTCTAACTTAAATCACAAACTTTTTTTTTATGAAACGATTGAAATTAAATAAATACTAAATGTGTAGGTTAGTTAACAAAATACAATTGTCAAAGCTGCATTTAAATCGTTTCTGAGATTAGCGTGCACAAAAGCACATACAAAACAGACAAACAGAGAAGGAAATTAAAAATAATTATTTTGGGTTATATTAATAAAAGCCCGTATAATATATTTTTTCATATATCTTCCATGTACATACAGCGATCAGTTACGTTTTTGTTATATGTATAGACTGAAGATATATCTCTAAGAGCTGTATATAACTATTTTTTTAAGAGCTATATATAACTAAGAAGTATATCAAACTAATTTTTTTATTAACTATACAGCCAGCTTTCAGGCACATGCTAAATACACAAAAAATTAGTAAAGAAAATAAATATTAATAAAAATATTACTAAATAATACGTCGCAGTAAAATACATTGCTATCTCTAAAGGGCATCTACGTGTTGTACCTGTGTCCCCACGCAAGCCTTCCAAAGGACCGGGTTCCTTTAAACCCGAGAACTTCTTTAAGAGGATTCTTTACATAATAATAATACTAGCCTTTATTTACAATCGCTTTCCAGCATAGGCCTAGAGTGTGCCACAGGGCGCGGTTTTGTGCTTATCTAGTTCGTGTAATGCCAACTACTCTTCTTAGGTCGTCTTCTTATCTGTGACGTTGTCTGTCTTTCTTTCCTTTAATTTGTCTCGAGTACCACTCCGTTACTTCCCTTGACCATTTATCCTTATTACTTCTAATCATGTGGCTTGCCCATTTTTAATAAAGTAATACTTATCTGTGATTCTAGTTTGTTTTCTTATAGTATCTACTTTTGGTTTATATTTTTATTTGACTTATAATATACTGCGTTCCATGTTATGTTAGCAGGTTTCTAATTGGCCTATATTATGGTTAGTTGGACTCCATGTTTGACATCTATATGTGACAGGTAGGACTTTTAAATTTCATTGGTACAATTGGTTTCATGACCTTCCTTCATGGATCAGAATCTTTTCCAAGCCAAATTGATCCTGTTATTAATTTCTTTATTTGTTTGATTTATCGGAGATATGATCTGTCCGAGGTATGTATAAGAGATGGCCCCTTAGAAATGGCAATGTATTATTATTATATACCCTTGGGTCGCAAGACAGTGCCTGGCACTTCTTTGAGCTTCCGTCTCTGCTACGCAATAGTCCCGTATGGATACCGCCATGTAATGCTAAGGTTCCCAATAATTTTTTCAAAAGTTCTATTTAGGTCCATATGCTTTAATTGTACATTCAGTGTAAAATATTTAATACAAATAGATAATTTTCTAACTAAGATGATGAATGTGAATTTAGAAAATGTTTCATCAGATTTAACTAGTAGATTTCCAGAAAGTTGTATTTTAATTCAAGTACCCATAAGGACATTGTTATTCTAAAGTCGATTTTATTTGCAATTCTGAATACAAAGGCAAACCCGAATTATATTACGTGAGGAAAGAAATTTACTTTATGTTTGCTTTTATGTCCACGTACGCCTTCAGAGCTGAAGGCAAGGAGATCCTAGTGAATAATCTACACTTTCTTCTTAAATCAACTTATGTTGAAAATAGCTAGGTATTTCTTTTGATATGAAAGTTAATCCGTACTATAATTTAATATTATAAATGCCAAACCGCTGAAGCGATTGTGGTGAAATTTTATGTTGAGATACTTGGGATACACATCGGTTTGACTTGGTAGTTTTTTTTTGCTTTTTTTGTTTTTTTCGGTAGTTTCATTGTTTTACGAAAAGGCCACCCAGAAACACTTTCTGCTAGATTTGAAATCGCTGATTTGCGCGATGTACCTTTGTGTTTTGTTTTACCATATCGAAAATAAAATACTATTTTAAGTATAAATCATTGTCTCAAGACCAAACCCATACCATGGTACAGACATACAGATCCTGCCCTACTCGTCACGGCATTGACGTCATTAATGTTACATTTTCACGCTTCTTCCCGTAGCAGGTTAGGCTGCGAGAACCTAGTGTCAAGAATCTGCGTATTTACTGTTTATATATGTCGTTTTATTTTGTTTGTTTTTCAAATACCGCACCAAGTACAAGTTTACCTAATTTAAGTTAAAAAAGCGGTCTATGAACTATTTAAAGATAAAAATTGCTGCATATGGTTAATCTTTTTAATAATTTAAATACAGAAAGTCATGTAAAACCGTGTAACACAATTAGTCTTACAATATACGAAGATTAACTACTGGTTTTATTGCTACAATTAGGGTGCGGCGTCATAAACGCTCATAAAGTTTTGTAATGATTATTATCTTTGATATAAATGCATTACTATAATATAAAGGAACGAGAGAAAGGTTCTTGTTGAATTTTATTTACGTTGTTAATTACAATATTTAACTAGTAGTCGCCCGCAACTTCGTTTACATGGATTATAAAACTTAAGATCCCGTTCTTGCCTGTTCCTGTAGAAATTTAGACAAATCCTTTCTTATATCTTAAGATATAAGGATATTCTCTAAGTATATGATTACATATATGCCAAATTCCAGCTTGTCTGTCATGCAAGTGTTTTATGTGTAGGATGTAGATGTATTTATTTTGATGTTTCGACTGAAAGCCGAGCCATTGCGTTTTGAATGTTTTGCGGTACTTAACGCCATGCTTTGTTTATCCAGAGCGGGGAAATAAAGGAATATATTTAAGGTTAGTTAGGTATAAAGGTTTCCTCATTGACTTTAAGGTATTGATATCAGACTACCACTTCTAGGAGCTCATCTTCGTGCGGGGAATTAGTATTTAAGCGTACAGTACTTTTCGTATCGCTCTATTAGTTGCGTCACTAACAAGAAAGTTCTTAGAATATACTTGCACCATGACAGTTTTTATTTTATTTTGGTTTACTCCATCGTTCTCCAGTTTCCGCTAATTTAAACGCCGCAATTTGTCAAAACGATTATCTATACAAAATAAACAACTGAAGTAAGTGTCTGTAATATTAAAATAACAGCATACAGCCGCTTTTTACTAAACGCATATGTATTTATACACGCTACATTTAAGAAAATAAAAATTTTGCAACATTTGTCTGTGTTTTGTTCCGGCTAATCTTTGGAACGGTTAGACTGATTTTGACGAGACTTTCACTGACAGATAGCTGAGGTAATAAGGAATAACTTAGACTACTTTTATTTTAGAATTCCGGGCAGACGGAAGTCGCGGGCACAGCTAGTACTAAATATAATAAGTTCCCCAATTACGTATCGAACTCAAAACCATTACATACGCAGCTAGACACATGCCAACTGTATCAGAATTGACGATCGATTATACTTTAGTAATAAATGACTTATTATTGTTTACTGTTGCTAACAAGCTAACGGATATTGCTATTACATTAAAGGTTTTTGTTGAAAGTATTTCTTGCCTTGTAATTAATTATAAGTATGTTCTGTTAATACAAGGAAGGCTCTTTTTAATTAATGATTTAAAACATGCAATAGTCTTTGTAACAGATAATAATTACACTCAACACTGGTATATAAATTTTGACTTTAAAAAAATATTCATAATACGTTAAGTTGCTCTTTTTAATTCTTATTCTTATGCGAATTACAAAAATTATTATGTATACCTACATTTTTACCTTTAAAATTAGTTACTTAAAACCCAAATACTGTTCTTTTATAAATTAATAGAATCTCGACACCATTTCTTTAGGTACTATCCTCTTATATTTTGTTTGCATAAATTCGACTAACGGTTCAACAATAATTATTGCTGATAAAAAATACCCTATACATAATTATGTATAGACTATTATCACATCTGTTTTTGTTGAAATATTCATGTATTTCGTAGTTTGCATGGGTAAAAAATATCCTAGTCATAAATTTCTTATTTTTAAGAAACATATTATTATTATATTAATATGTGAAAAAAACCTTACTACTGTGTGACATTTTGGATAGACCAAGTTTATATAGAGTGAAGCAGAAATCCAATATTTTTCATAACAATGCATTATAAATACAATAAATTAATAGAAACTACAATGTGTATGACATACACTTTTGTATAAAGTTACTAAGGCAGTAAGTTACTAAGTTACACCAGTACAGTACCACCACATCGAATTTGAACCTCAACCTACCTTTAATTATAATTAAATAGTATAATATTTTTACCTCCATTATTTCTCTCTAATTATAGAAATGATACTATACAAGAGCTATTTCTAAGTAGTTGGCATGGAAAGGTTGGCAACAAACATCAAACATTGGTATCAATTATATCTACTAAATTGACACCCCGCAGGGAGATAGATTGTCGATGCCAATTGAGCTAATTTTGCGCAGCTTATTTGATACATTAAAATAATCATCATGGTTCAGTTGACACGTATTTTTTGTTTGCGTATTTGGTTTTGAACTTTAATTTGCTTAAAAAAAATAAAAATATATATTTAAAAACTATGAGTATTCTCCCGATTTTGTAGTAAGCTAAAAGCTGTGTAACTTCACTTTTCATGCAAATGTTTCATATAGATTGCTATATAATTACATAGTAATATGAATACTACATGACTTGTATCGAATTTGTTGCGATATATTTTATAATATTCCCTTACAAATATTAGGCTTTTAACAGCAGAGCTAATGTCGCATTTTATTTAACGTAACCGAGTATCTTTATTTCAAACGTAATATAAAAAACGTATTGTTTGAAGATTTATCAAAGTTATTATAATATTGTTGGAATAAAACCATCATATTGACATCGAATAATCACATATGATATACGTGTTTAAGTCCTGCCATTTGCATTTTTTCTGCAGATATTTAAACATATCGAGGAAAAAGTATTTTTAACACTTTTTAAAGTGTTAATCACACACTTAGTAAATGAAAATCATATTTTAGAAAAAAATAAATAAAAATAGGAACACACGCAAGGTAGGAAAATTCCAATTGCATTGCATTTTGGCAACAAACAAATTAAACAAGGCTTCACCATTTGTGAACTGCAGCGTATTGATAACAGTGATAGTTGATGACTGACAAGTGACAACACGTCCTCGCCCCTCTGCGTTATCTATTGATAACATAATGTTTATTGTTTTAATATTAGAATTATATACATACTAAGATTTAGAAATATATAGAAGTTTTATATATAGAAATTTTTGCTCATTTTAAAAACAATGCGCGCTGGTGGCGAAGATTAACTCGCACTTTTCTTACGCAGAACAAACTAATGTAATATAATTATTTCACTTAATACAAATATTGGAATTCGAACCAATATCTATCACGCTTAATCGCAGACATATGAACTGCGTTATAATGACAAAAAGAAAAATGCCTTCATACATGTTCCCGCACAGCAAGGTAGGCATGGGTAGGGCTAATATTGCCAACATTTGTTTTATGGAAAGAATAAAAAAAAACTAAGTTATATTTTTTATTCATTTATCAATAATTCCGCTTCCTGGATTTCATTTATCAAAAATTCGCTTCAAGGATTTTTAAAAAAAATTGTATTTAATTAAATTTGCATAAGTTTATTCTTATACAAATAATCTTCAATAATTTTGGTAATTTATTTTAGTAACAATATATAAACATGGATCTGGTGTACTGATATGTATATAGTACGCAGTCGAAATACACTAAAATACTATATATTATAGTACAACCACCCAGAGTGGACAATCCCAGGTAACAAGTATCAAAGCACTTCGTTCCCATCTTTGTCCAAATTCGAGACATTCAGTGATAAATAGCGGACCTGAACACCGCTTTGTCTTGTCCAGAGCGAAACAGTAAAAATAATAAAAATACAATAATTTTATTGACTTTATTGTACATGTTATATAATCACTCTTGATTAATTACATTTATGTTTATATTTCTAGAGGTGAGCGTTCTAGTATAAACTGTGATACAGCCACCAGCATCTTTGCCCCTTGACATACATCAATATTAAAAAAATAATGAAATTAAAAAAATTAAGTGACAAATTTATTGATAATATAAAAGAAAGGGATGAGTATATAAATTTAGTAAATAAATATATATATATTAAAGGAAAGCGAATGAAGACTACCACGAGTATTGTTTAATCATGTATGTGTGTGATGTGTGTGCCTGTGTGTGTGTGTGTAATTATCAGTGGAGTCGAACCAACAGCCATCGTATCAGACGCTGTCCCACTGAGCCCCGATGGCCTTAGAACAAAGCATAAATCATACATTTAGCGTCTAACAGGAATGTTTTCTAGGCCCAGTGCTTACGCGTTATCAGTTGCAGTTGATAGCTGCTGTTTGCTCGTTCGCGATAACGGAGATGATTGCGTTAGTTTACTTTAACTTTTAATTACATATGTAACAGTTGTGCATAAACCTGCCTTTATATTATATTGTATAAAATGGTGAGTTGTTTATTAATATATCATTATTAATATAAGTTTTTATAATTAAGTTGGCAATTCTAATGTTATAAAATATAACACTATTTTAAGGAACACTCTAGGATTGACATTATACGGTCACTATATAAAATATAAGCCTTATATAGTGATATGTAAAAAGGAATAATAATATAGTATAGGTATAACTATAGTTGTATGTAAAAGGAGGGTAATACGTCCATACGTCCGGCTTGGATGGAATAAACTTTAACTTTACTTTAATAAAATTTAGTTAAGTGACACGTGTGGTTTAGAGTTTGAAGTCCATATTATTTTTAGTTTTTCAAATCTTAATTCGATGTACACATTCAACTACATAATATTGTTATAATCACTTTGTACATGTCTGGGCTACTTTAAGAAACGACCAGAATGATTTTGATAGTTGACTATGGTGAACATTTGTTTTATTTTACCAAAGCAGAACTTTTTTAATAATTTAAATATTTTTAACATTTTTTAAGTATTAATCACACACTTATGAAAAACATTTTTAGAAAACATTGCTAACAACAGAAAAGAGAGTGTTGTAATAAGAGTATATGTACATCGGATACATCGCATGGCTTAGTGGTCAGAGCGTTTGGACGGTTTCTATCAGACGCGGGATCGGATACCGCTGCGGTCAAAAGTTTTATACGTTTTCTCTAAATGTTTTAATTTTAAATATCTGTATCGCTGAATGAAGATCGAACACTTAACTATCTCGTTTACAGCCAGGAGCTGTCCCCAACACAATGTGTGATGTGCCACTGGCCTCCCCTTCTTTGTTTATACAAGTGCTATAAAAATATATACATTGCGTAATAGGTCTTAATGTTATTGCTGTTATTAAAATAGTAGTATAGTCATATAGATCCGATCCGCTCACAAATAAGGCTGTAGTGGGCGTCATTAGGCGAACCACAAACAAATCATTCTGTTTGTTTGTATATAAATCTTATACTATGCTTATATATTTTATGGCTTGTTTTATGTTACTATACATATATATATAAATAAATAAAATTAGAGTGTCTGTTAGTAATATTAAAATAACAGCGGTTTACTGAATGCATATGTATTTATGTATACGCAGTACATGGACCAAAATAATTTATTTTACAGTTTTGCCTGTCTGCCTGTCTGTCTGTTACGGTTAATCTCAGGAACCGCTGCACCGTTTTTGACGGGATATAGCCGATGTAATAAGGAGTGACGTCGCGGTAGCGCAAGCTAGTAAAAAAATAAAAGATAATGTATATGATGTTATTAGAAAGGCGGGATCTCCTAATACAGACATAATTTGCTTAAATAATTTTAATCACATACTCACTTTAACTGATTTAGCACAACACTCTAAATCTGTTTTTTTATCTTAAACAAAACGTAAGGAGTTCTCTTCTTGCCTGCCAAAAGAACTTTGGCCTAGATCCAGAGCACTTTGTCCAGTCGAACTCCATGTATAAATTGATTACCTGTTCAATCAGATTCGTCCCAATAGTATTACGAAAAAATAATTCTGTAGCCTGGTGTTTTCATTAAAATATATTTAAATAAATTAAAAGAATTTGGTATATATTTTTACAAAACATTATTTTAGTATTAGAAACATATTGTATATGATTATATATAATTAGTTTTTGATACCCGTTCTGGGGAGATCTGATGTTCTCTTTGTCTACACTGCTATACAGGAAAATATGTGAAGCTGCAACACTAAATATAACTACATGTTTACATTTGTCTTTTAAAAACCTAACGTCAATATCGTTGGGATTTCAACTGGTAACCTTGGTAAATCACAAATATCGTTAGTTACATGACTCATGAGTCACAGTCATCAGTCTTCTCAATATTATGCATATAGAAATAGTCTATATTTTACGAATAGGTGGGCCATATATATATATATATATATAAATCTAGTGGGCGGAAAAATCTTATTGCAGAAGCTAAATGTTGTAATGTTACTTTATTCGCTTCCTTGCGTGTATTATTCGCTTGTTATTTATAGTTAGCCAATATAAGCGAACTGCTCGCAGCTTTGTCCGCGTAGACTATAGTTGTTTCGTATTTTCGGCGCCCTTTCCGTAAAACAAATAAATTATTGGAAAAATTAAAAAAAATTAGGGAAAGAAATGGCCTATGTTTCTTTCAAAGACCCTCTCTATATTTATATAAAATTTCATTACAATCGATTCAGCGGTTTGGCCGTGATAACGTCTCAGACAGACTGTATTGACGGTACTTTCGGATTTATAATATTAGTATTAGTAAGTATGGATTATCGCGCTAATTTCGTTTTCGTAGCCTTTACAATATTATTTCACATTTCTTTCTTCCATATCTAGTTTACACTGTAAAACAAAATATCGCGTTTTTTCTCGTTACGCTACGCTTTTCCTAGAACCCACATAATAAATTTCAAGTTTCTGCATGTATGTCTGTCACTCATTGAAAACGGGAGAATTTTATATATTTATTGATTTGCGATAAAGATTTAGTGTAATGTCTATTCTATTTCATTGTAGCGTAGTTGATTTGCATTGCTGCTCAGTGTCCGGGAGTAGGTTTGATTCTGACCTGGGCTTGTATTGAATTATTATAATGAATTTAGAAAAAAATATATATCTTATGAGCATATTTATTTTACACAGATTCCTTTTGTGTTGTTTTACTGTTTAGTTAAGTATTGATAATATGTTAATGAATATTTTTAAAGTGTGGAATAAATGCTGTGGATATTCACTGGGGAGGAGGCCATTAATATTATTATAAAATTATATATGAAATGGGCAACTGTTGAGTTTCTCTGTGGCTCTTCTCAGTAGAACTGCCTTCCGTGGTAGCTTCCCGTAGGGTCCAAAATACTGATATTTTTATATAAATAGACTATTCTAATTGTAATAACCTAATAAGTTCTTTAATTTTCACGATTATTGCACATTTTGAAATTAAACTATTTTAACCGAATTAATCGCGTATAATTTTAGTATTCGAAAATACATTTTCGAATTCGAAAATACAGTTTCATTTCAAAATGTAATAACCTAATTTAATAACCTTTTTAACCTGATTTAATTTAAGAACAAAGGAATAAACCTGTATACGATGTAACCTGTAAGAAGATGTTTCAGTGATTATAAGAAGCGATGTTTAAATAAGAAAAAAGTTATTATTTATTTAATTATATAGTATATTAGATTAATAAAACACATAATATAGCTATATAAACCTAGCTACGTCAACATACGGACGTAGAACATGTGATCTTTGACATTAATGGAGATAAAACAGGAGGAAAATGACTAAATTATTAATTTTATACTTCAATATTATTTACAAAAGTACATACTTGTTATCTACTTATGGAAATATTAATGATAATTACTTATCTATAAAAGAAACATATTTTTTCTATCAATAATATTTTTAAAACTATTTTATTATCTAAAAAAAACATATTTAGAAAACGTATAAAAATTTGAATGCAGCGGGATATGAACCCGCGCCTCTTGAAAACCGTTCAAGCACTCTGACCGCTAAGCCATGCGTTCTACATTCAGCTGCGTCGAAATTCTTAAACGCTTATTACAACTTATATTTGTTGTTAGCATCTCTGTAGAGAGATTTTTACAAATTTCTGCTACCCAAAGATTATTCTTCATTCAGAGCGCTTGAACAGTTTTCAAGTTTTCACGGTTTTCAACGGGTTCAAATCCCGCTGCGTTCAAATTTTTATACGTTTTTTAAATATATATTTTTCAATTTCCTAAGTGTACGTAACACTTTAAAAATGATAAAAAAAATATTTTATTATCTTTTCCTCACGATAATTTAGAAAAATATATAAAACGTGCAGTGCAATTGATTCAATTTCCTGTATATTTCAACTGTATATCGGTGATTTGTTGTTGAATGTTGGTCAAACTGTTATTTTTTAATAAGTTACATTCCTTTTAAGAAATTTAAACATGGCTGTTACAACTATAGTTTTAACTTAGAGTTTCAAGAAACTCCTGTTCCGGAAAAATACTACAAAGAACGCTATTGGCTTAATAGGAGTGCTTTTGTGTTCTGTTATAAGAAGTTTAGCTAATCATTTCTAAATATATTTACTTATATATTTATGTCAAATATTAGACGTATTATCGTTTAGAAACATTAATATACCGACACTTAGCCATCGTGGCGCAGTGGAATAGCATTTCACTGCCAACACAATGGTTGTGGGTTCAATATCCACCCGGGGAAATGATTATACATATTTAAGTTATTTTTATTGTCCTGCTCTGATAGGATAAAGAGTGGCATGAGTTCCACCACTCAACACTCAATGTCTCGAATTCGGGCGGAAAGTGTAGATTGGAATATCTTGACCCTAGGTTCTCGATGTAATTATTAAACAAAATGGTACCTGCGTGGACTTTAATACTCATGCTAAACTATCTTTGACACTTATATCAATTTCAATATTCCTAAGTTATGGCTGTAAAACGTAAAATTCAGTGCTTTCCCGTTTTGGTCGTATATTGAAATCGAAAATCTTCTCTTGTTACACTTCCTTAGAAACCAATTCGGCAAATTTTAGCTTTCTACTCACTTAGTAACAGAAGAGTTATTATATATTGATATGTAATTGATTGTAGGACAAGACAAAAAATATCATCTCGAGTCGAGATTATATTTGAATATTAGACATGTGATAATGGTTCTTAGACACATTCTTTTGAGTTTCTTCTAATAATAAAAATACTTTTAAAAAATATGAACACAAAACAAATACCAAACCATTATACATTACAGGAATTTATAAATTTACATATTTAGTAATATCTCTAACAACTTACCTTTAGTTATATATTTTTGGATATTACTATTGAATTTTCTTAGAAATTCTACCAAAGGTGTATTATGATATTCTAGTTATTTGTGTCATTCATGGCAGGTTAGATTTATTTTTTAAATATTGTATTTTAATTTACAGTAAGGTAGTAAGTCTTTCTGTCAAGGTTTGTCTGTTCAAAGTTGAAGTGGGACGAAGGTTGTATGGACAAAAAATACTGAATGTCAAAATTTTTTACAATAATGCATTAGAAAACAATTACGCAATTATACACTACCATGTGTTTGAAATACATTTGAATAAAGAGGCATTCACATTGCAAAGACTGTGTATTTAACGTCAACGAAGCAACTAGTAATATTAAATACACTTTTGCATTGTAAAAAACAAAAGAAATCTAAGTACTTAACTGTGTCAATATTTAACATGCGGTTAGTCGTAAGCCGTATAGGGCGTAGTCAAATCGCCACACCTAAGTCCCTGACGGAATTGACAGTCGTAAATCTACACTTTTTATGGGTACTAAATGTTGCACAAAGTGTTCTTTTTTATGCAATAATAGGAACCTTGTGGAGTATATATGTTTTATATCTTTTGAGTTACTATTTACTTTATTTGTATATAAACACCACCGTGGCTCAGTGGGACAATGTATGACTCGATAGTAACGGATTTAGTCTCTACTCGGATAAATTATTATATATAAAGTTAAAGAAATATTTGGAAAATGTATAAAAATTTGAACGCAGCGGGATATGAGCCCGCGCCTCTTGAAAACCGATCAAGTTTTCCAATTTCCTAAGTGTCCCTACTTGGATAAATTGTTATGTATAAAGTTTGATTTTTTTTGTAAATTTAATTATAATGTAAAGTTAGAAAATTTTAACGCAGCGAAGTTGATCCGCGCATATGAAAATAGATCAGAATTTTTCAAATTCCTAAGTATGCGAATAACCCTTTAAACAATGTTAAAAAATATATAAAGTTTATTTTAAGACAAACACGTCTTTGAATTTTGATACTCAACTCTGAATGTTTCGAATTTGTCTCGAAAGTGGTGAATAGAGTAGTAGCGGTGAATAGAATAGACTAGTCCTGACACTAGGTTCTCTCTGTCTGGCTGCTTTTGCAGGAATTGCAGAAATTACATTTTCATACTATATACTTATAATTTTTTTCACCTTCACGCTTTTTTTTACTATTCCATCTAATTCTGAGCATTGCGTGTTGGGTGGCAAAACTCAGCATACGCTTTATCCTAATAGTTCATCCTTAACGGAGAAAATTAAAATAAATAAATTAGAATTTCTACTCCGAGTGGAAATCAAGTCTCTCTGCGCCACAATTGCCTCAAATGTTTATTTTTTTAGCTTCACACTTTATCCCTAACTTTTCGCCTCGTCCACAACAGAAGTCAACAACCTCTTCATACACGCCCTCCGGGGTTTTTCATTTTTAGATGACCTCCAGCATCATCGATTCTGTGTTCTCGAAGATCAACCGAGGTCTCCTACCGCGCTCACTCTTATAGATATATAAAATTTCATAATAAGCTTAAAATGATTACAACACACACAACGTTTGTTTTGCAGTAAAAAATTACATTAGTATTAGAAATAGCCCACATCCCACAATACCAATGAACAATTATGACTAACATAAATATAATTACTTTTTGAGCCAGGCAAGTCATTTAAAAATGAAGTATCTCATGAAGACACTATAAATTGTTATTATAATGTGTTAGTGTGTTAGGAAAGATTCCATTATGGCTCAGTAAGGATATATAGAATGTACATGTAATGGTTATGGGTTTTCAATTTATACTGAGAAATTACATAAAAGTTAAGACATTAAATTTATATAAATATATAAGGCTCAAATTTATATAAATATATAAGGCTCAGGTAGGAATGCAGTACGGCATTTAAGTCCGCAATGCAACCTGCAACGTCTCTAAATTAATCGAATTCTATTTAGTATATTGAAATAAATGTAGGGTTGTATTTGTCAGACATTCATTTATTAGATGTCAAGGGGTGTTTAGTTGAATGTTAATACCGAGTTCGAGGGGTCGCAATTGTTGTCCCTTGACCACCAATTTAGAGCAAGGGGTAGAAAGAGGCTTATATGGCTTATCTTAGTAAACTATTACAGTATAGGTCATTAAATATTTAAAACTATGACATAATATTAAACTAAAAAATCTTTAACTTTGATATCATAACTTCTTTCATAGAAGAAAAAATAACAAAGCTATAAACTATTTTCAAACGAATTTCTTCTTTTTTGTTCATTATAATTTTTGCTTCGGCAAAAAAATTTAAACTTCCTGTCTATCTTCCTACAAATATATCAAATCCCTCCCGAAAAAATCTGAAAGATTAGTCTAATTTCATATATTTTGCAATATGCAAATTTTTCAATTCTATTTTATTATCAACAGCCATCAAAATATACTAACATGGTATTTAGAGCTTATCATTGAAATATAGCAATTCGCGAATGATAACAGAACAGCGGTGATAAGCTTGTCACAAAAGCTTGGTGTTATCAGACAGGTTAAGCCTGACAAGGTTTAGTTGTGCACTATCTTGTGTCTGTATAATGTCACTTATACCATATCACATTATCTTCAAAATAACAACATAGTAATAACGGGACACCCGTTCATGCGTAAAATATGTGTTTCCTTAGCAACGTGCATATCACTTTGTATAAAAGTGTGTATCAGCTAACACAGCAGAACTGACATGGCATAAGTGATATTTTATGGAAGTAAAATAATATTGTATTGCAAGGACTTTAAAAGTAAGCTAAAACGCTTGCAGGCTAGGGTTGTACCAGTTCGCCAAATTTTCGTAAAAAGGAGCACTAGGTAAATGAGCAAATCGTTGTTGCTGTGGTACTTTACTTAAACGTTTGAATATCATAAGATATAGGTATAGGTACATTTAGAAAATATTAAATAAAGTTCTTAGGAAAATATAATTTTTGAATTACTTAATATTTTTTCACCTTTATCCTTTTTTCTCGCATTGCAAGATAGACAGAGACCTTGTGAACTATCCTCAAGATACTCCGTTTTCCACTTTCCGCCCGAATTCGAGAATTGTTGAGCTTTGAGGCCGTGCTTTGTCTTGTCAATAGACCAAAGAAATAAAAACAAATTAAATACAACCCTAGTGGGATCGACCCCACAACCAAACAACCAAAACCTGTTACACTGCGTCACGAAGTTCCTTTTTAAATAAACTAAAAAAGTGATTATAAAAGAGAGAGAGAATAGACAGAGAGAGAGAATATTTAATTATAAAAGATAATGTGTAAGTTAGCTTCTGATAAAAGATGAGGATTAGTCAACCGATGAAATTATACTTAAAATTGAAATGACTTGAAATTGCTCTTTAACTCGCCTAATAGAGTCTCTAAACTGTTTAATGGATGCAGATCCAGAAGTTTACTAATTATTCGTTTTAAAAATGCTTTTATTAGCCTCCTCTGTATCTGTTAAATTAGTTTGAAAATTGGCACATGTGTCCGGATCTTATGTCAATACTATATTAAAAGAATGATCTCTATTTTTTTTATTTATTGAACTTTGATATAAGAAATTGGATGTGACTATATTTTTAATCATGAATGTATATTATGATTTTGACTGGCTTCTGGCTAGAGCAGTAGGCTTTGTAATAATATAATAATATTGAGTTTTAACATCTTTTGTCAGCTTTACGCTTTTTCCACATAAGGTATAGCCCTCTGGCTCGTGCTAGTACGTCAATTCGTTAGTTTTATTTTAAACGCAAAAAATAAGCAATTTCCATATTGAAAAAGACATATTTAGAAAACGTATAAAAACTTGAACGCAGTGGGATTTGAACCACATCCATGATGTAGAACGCATGGCTTAGCGGTCAGAGCGCTTGAACGGTTTTCAAGAGGCGCGGGTTCAAATCCCGCTGCGTTCAAGTTTTTATACGTTTTCTAAATATGTCTTTTTCAATTTCCTTAGTGTGGGAATAACACTTTAAAAAATGTAAAAAAAATATAGAATTTCCATATTATTTATTTAAATGATAAATTTATGCAAAATGTTTATCATTTAAACTATCCATAAAATGAATTAACAAAATTTTGTTGACTAAATTGAGTGCTACACGACGTTTGAAACTGATACACAGCTACGGACAGTTGTGCGTCATGTGAATGATATTCACCGTCGTGAGGTTAGCGTTTGTGATTCTTAAGCTTCAAGAAAAACACTTTTAATATTGGTTTTTGTATTCCATATCAATCAATTTTACTTAGAAACAAAATTTGATTTATTTATTATATATATAATTTGCATTAAATCGACTCACGAACTAGCACTCATTTAATTTTCAGGTGTACTAATTTGGTAGTAACATTACCAAACCAAGAGATATTATAGACGTTTTTTGTTGTTTACATTTTTCTATAGTAATTTAAGTAAACGTAAATGAAAATATCAATTAGTGTATTGAATTATTTTTTTATTTGCTAAATATATTCACTAGAATCTTTATAATTCACTGTTTAGGTGTCAGGAATTATTTTTAAGATAAATACGCATAGCTACTATCAATACAATTTTATTTGATTATATTGATATTAAATAAAATAAGTCATTATCGCAACTTGTTTGTTAATAATTTTCTAAAATATCAGTTATTTTTATGGTCTAAGGGTGTATACAAAGAACAAAATGCCCTACAAAAGTGGTATCAAAGATTTTAACTCTGCTTTAGTATCGGTAAAAAAATAACAAAGTTATGGCATAAAAGGCTTTAAAGTCATATAAATAAAAGCCTTATCAAACTTTAATACAATAATCAAAAAATATAAAGGTATTTTAGGTATAAACCATTAAAATTCTAACAAAATAACATAAAACGTGGAATCCGCCCCACCACCACATTGACCTTGATTTTCATTTTTATTTTGAAAATAAAAAATACTTTATTGTCGTTAATTTGATTTCACTTTGTTATTTTTTGTTCTAATCTTAATAGTAATACTCGTTAAATATTTGTTTTATGTTATTATAAATTTATTATCTGTTAACACAAATTAACTAATATATTAAAAAACTCAAACTGAAACTACACGATTAATACGTTGAATTACTGGCAAAATTCCAATACGTATCGCACATAAACTTTTAAATTCATATCATCAAGACAAATATAACATCTCTAGTTCATATCGACTTTTGAGAAAAAATAAAACCGTCTGAGATGCACCTTTATATCGTTGAAAGGAAGCTGTATATTAGATAATTGAGCACTGTCGGTCTCGTCAAGACGACTCACAAGGACTTTGTCTCTAGAGGCAATGCGGCGTGAATGTTTAAACTTATGTAACAAATAATATTTTGATTAATAAACTTCTATTAATAGATTGATAATTTTTATTTTACAATATGTTTGTTTTATTCAAAATAAATAAAAACACAGCTTCACCTATGCAATTCGCACATAATTTGCCTGTGTCCGGTTCAGATGACAGTACAATATTGTAATAGAGCATTAAATTGATATCTTTGCCAATACGTATTCTTTAGTATGTTGTGGTTTTAACCACTAATTTATTATAAGATAGTTTTTTATAGATCACGATCAGATGAGTCATAAGTTATTAGGGAGTTGGGAAGTACGAATCAACTACAGAGTTGATTCGTTTCACTTACAGGATAGTTAGTAAGTTAAGAGTATTGGCAGTGGCGTTAGGACATGTTGGGTACTTGGGCCTATCTGCAAAGAAAAACAAATTATAAGAGACTGCTGAGTATACATGGCCCGGGGCCCTGCAGATGGAACTGTATATTAGATAAAGCTAAATTTTATTAACCTTCAATAACCGTAAATTTAGCGTTAAATAAAGAATAGAGTGACTGCTTTAATAAATTAAGTTCTGTTCTAGATTTCCTATTACTTGTAGAATAGTCAGCGTGCTCATGAAAATTATAATGTCCGATACGATTTCCAGTTCTAATGCCTAACTTTCTCTGGTAACGTGTTACGTTTGCTTTTCTCACCAACCGGTATGAAGTCAATATTATAGGCTCAAAGTCTACATTATTAATAATTTACATATTGTCACGTTTTTATTGAACCTTAAAAACTGTCTTAAGAGTTTGAAAACGACCAAAATAAAATTGATGTTTAATTTAATGATTTCAAGCAGACCTTTTTCAGATAATTAACAATAGCTCCAAATTCATTTATCATTTGACCTGTTTAATAATTACAGATTATGGAAAGAATGAGGACCGATTTTCCAACACAATACTTTTCATTTCTATGACACCATAGTGGCGTAGTGTGACAGCGTCTGACTGTATACGCGATGGTTATTGTTCGCATCCCTCTAGGGGGAATGATTATATGTAAAATATTTTCATTTCTCGGGTCTGGTGACAAGACAAAGGCGTTGACTTCCGCCACTTAGCACGCAGTCTCGGCAGGAGATGCAGGATTCGGCCAGAAAGTGGATTAGGAGTTTCTTGAAGGTTCTCTTTGCCTACCGTGTTATGCGGGGTAAAACGTGGGCTGAAAAAAAATAAACAAATTTAGTTACATATATAATATTGAATACCTATATGTTAAACTTTTTAAGGTAAGAGAAAGTTTTAATGAACGAGTTCAAGAAGAAGTGATTGTATTGCTTTTTTTTGTTTCAGATAGCAATATGGTGGTGTATCTCAGCGTTCCTGTTGTCCCGTATGGGGCTCATAGAGACGAGGATGGAGGAAATCGACCCAAAATACAAAAATTTAGAGGTAAATACAATTTTTTTTTAATAATTCACTTTGTTTGAACATAAATTTAAATACATTAAATTATAAATTCTAAACATAGAACCTGTAATTTAATGTTGTCACGACTCCAGTAAATTCCTTTGATATTGATATCTGGCTTATATTATGTGTTTACATTAATCATTATTTTAAAACTTCTGTACAAGTTAACTGAAAATTTTTGCAAATTGGAATTTTGCCCAAAAGTTTACCAAAAAAGCCGACCCTAAGATGCTAGGTTGATGTGGTTCTAGATTGTAAATGATTATCATAAGTCTTTATAATTATCATGATTACAAAATATCTGCATAAGTCATATTTGTATTTATTTATTCAAAGATTGCTCTATAGTTTTCGCTATTCGCAATTCTTGATCAGATGGTAATTCTAATACTATTTTAGCTGTACTTAAAAATAATATATAATTATCTCCATTATTCATCCCACAAACTGTCTAGTGACTTAAGTACATATTTATTTTTAGCTCCACGTTTTTTTTAGCAGGTATTAACCTAAGAGAGCTCCGGTTTTCATCTTTTCGAGAACCGTAAATCCGAGACATTGTTAGAGCTAGTAGCTGTTAAATCCGTAACAATTTTAGTCAAGCTTGCTAACTTCGCTGGAGAGCCTTAGGCGAAGCTTTTGACGACGATTTTGAGATTGGTAGAAAAGAGAATTTAAAGTGGGTTTTTAAAAACAGTTCATTCAAAACATTACCTTCGCGTTATGTTTTAATATCACTAATATTAATATGGAATAAATAAAAATTTTGTTTCTGTGAGACAACCTTGAGGGAGACTAATTTAACTTTTCAAGTAAACATAGCAATATTCGAACTTATTTTGAGTTAAAGCAGCATTCGTGTGTTCAAGATACAAAGGTCCAATTTACTTTTTTAAGTTATAGAGGATAAATAAGCATTCAATTTGTTTATACTTATTTCGACTGATAGCAGAGGGTCAGATTTCGAGCAACGGGGGTTTTTATCCAACAACAGTTCATAGAGCTATCGGGTTTTTGACATATCGAGGTTAGACTTAAAGAAGTTCTACGTATTTAGTAAATTGAGTTTTGAGTAGTTGAGTAGGAGTATTTTCTAGTACAGCAACTCACAGAAAATTAATACAGTTGTAAAATAACAATGTCGACTGTATTTGTATACTAAAAGTAAAATCTTTTAAAAATTCTTTTATTATATTTTTCTATGTACATAATTGTGTTTGATGCACTTGTTAAAGGAAGTCAGCTTACCCTTGTAGTAAGTATTAAAATACTAGAAAGCTCTTTTCGTTCCCATTTTAGAAGTTGTTTTATTTTTTGTAATTTTCTTTACTTCTCATCACTTGTTTTATTTAAGTATATGCAAAATTATAGTTATATTTTAAAGATATCACTTGTAACATTGTCGAACTTAACGCCGTACTTTGTTAAATTGAGAAGTACGGCGTTAAGTTCAGCCTGTGGAGTGTATTTTATGAAGTACAATCGATACTCGATCGATCTAAGTGTGAATCGAATTTATTACGTGTACACAGTATAATACTATAATTTCATAGTCTATTTGAAAAACATTTTTAGAAAATGTTTAAAAAGTTGAACGCAGCACAATTGTGTAAATAACACTTAAAAATGTTAAAAATACTCAAACATTGTTTTATTTTTTCCAGCCTTACCCACCGTCTACAGAAAAACCCAAGCCAGAGCCGCCTCGTGTTGAACTCAAATTGGGGAAATGTTTCCATATGTCCCGAGAACACTGTCCCACTGATGGACAAAAGTGTATACGCGTCGACGCTGTGTCGGTCTTCTGCTGCGACATTGATAATAACTTTAGACTTAAGGAAGCTCTTACTATGACCAGTGAGTATAAAAGAAAATCTTATAAACTTTTACAAACACAATTTTTCACCCATTTTCTAGTTTAGAATTATCGTATGAAATGTGCACTGCAATCATTTATATACAACTCAAAAAAGTACTTCTCTTGATATTTGGAATCGAATGTGTAACCCTCAGTCGACATTTAGGTGTGTTTTTTTTATTTTTGTGGATAAAGAACAAAGTGAATTAACGCTCAGTTCTCTTCATGTTATAAATACCTACAAATATCATCAGTATATATGCGGGCTACAAGTATATATAATTTCAGGTAGATTCTGTTGACGCGTAAAATTTTCGTTGCCTTAGCGATGTACATGTTACTTCATATCAAAAAATTATGTCAAACATTTTCTAATGCATTATTATGTAAAAAAAATAACTTTCTGAGATACTTTGATGTATAGATATGCTATATTTCATACTTTGTCCGCATAATTTTCGTAAAATTAGTTTCAAATATTTATAAAATTTCTTTTACGTATTAATATAATGATAAAATCGGTATTTCCCCGGTTCTATCAGTCTGTGCCTGCTGCAGAGTGCAAAAATTCCGCATAGCCGGGTAACCAGTGAATACCGAAAAAAAACACTCCACTCTTCACTTTTCGCCCGCATTCGAGACGTTACGTAGATTACCTTGGGTACCAGAGAGGAGAAAATATTTTTCAAATATAATAATTCTCCTGAATGGGAACTCGAACCCACAACCAATCATGTTTACAGTCAGTCAGAAGCTGTCACACTGCTCCACGATGGGTGGAAATAAGTCACAAAGGTATATATATATATATAATATAGGTCATTTTTGTTTCAAAATTCCGACAATAAAGTGCATTTTAAAAATTCTGTACTTATACATATACATGACAATACAAATGTGCGCACAACAACTATTGACAAAATCTAATATAAATTACATTTCATGAGGCTAGGTAAGCTTATATATACTCATCTCATCACACCTTACAATGCACAATAAATACAAAGTATAATCAAAAAATATATATATATAAAATATGCATTAAAGCACTCAAAGACTGATTAATAATGCAATCCTATTTAACCCGGGGCTATTAGCAGCTTTATTAAAGGATTTCATTTATAAGGGATGGTTTTAAAAGAAAAATAACAAAATAATTTTAATAAATAATATATATACTCTCTGGCATGCCATATGATAAAGCGCGGCGTCGAGTTCCGCCATTCAACACACCACGGAGTGTCTTGACACTAGGTTGTCTCTGACTTCCTTGCTATGCGTGAAAAAGCGTGAAGCTAAAATACGAAATTAATAATGTAAATGATTTTTATAAATGAATATAAATAATATATTATAACTGTTGCAGAAAATGAGTCAAGGCTAAAAACGTGAATCACCGTGTTCGTCGCCCGTTTAAATATAATTATTGTTTTCAAATTACAATGAGTTATGTATGTACAAAAACTTGGCAGCTTAATTCAAATTACATGCTGCTCCTGTCGGAAGGCAAAGAGGGCTTAGTATTAAGGCTTTCCTTTAGCCCCATTCAAATTTAAGATATTGGTTGTTGAGTGTCTGAATGAAGAGGGGAATTGAGAATAACTTAAATATGGGTCGTTGTGGCATACACGACAGTAGTGGATTAGATCATCATTCGAGGGGTGTTATATCTCCGCTCTGGTAAGACAAAGCCCGGCGTTAAGCTCCACCAATCAGCACGCAATGTCTTGATTTTGGGCGGAAAGTGGAGAACAGAGGCTCTTAGTTCTGAGTTCTGGACTACCCTGCTATGCGGAAAAAAGCGTGAAGCTGCTTTTGAAATGTATCCTACTGATTATTTTTATTAATTGACGTTATATCCCCTATATTATATCCCATATGGATCGAACTCACGACTATCGCGTGTATAATTAGACCATGACCCCAAATTACTTTTAACCCCTATGATGTACGTAATACTATTTAATGTAAATTTATGTTCGAATTCAAATGTGGGATCGCATTTTACGGCGAGGGCAGAGAGATAATATGCAAATGAATCTTCGGTCCAGTTAGATAAAATATGGTATTGGATTACAGGTATGTTATCGGGTCATGGGTTAATGGTGGAAACGGAATTATTTATCAGATGGTTCTATCTATTATTTGAAGGTATAATAACATTCCTTTTTTAACTTCTAACTTCTGTATTCCGAATAGCAGGGTAGTTAGAGAGATACTACAGTCATAACACTCCGTTTTGTCTTAGGTAATCTATATATAATGTGCTCCGAGCGAGAATCGAACGAACAGCCATTCTGTCATCAAGGTTCGTGTTAAAAAAATATTGCTGTATCGTCGATTCAGACAAATGTACAAATTTGCAAACGGCAAGAAACGGGTCAAAATTAAGTTTAAAAATTTCTGCGATTCATATTTAGATAGATAGGTAAATCTAATAATAGTATGTTAAAACGACCGCAATGGGTACTAATTAAAATAATAAATATCTACAATAGCATATATTTATGTGAAAAATAAAACAAAATGGGTATAAAAGTGAAAAGCAAATCTAATCTGCGTTACAAATGTAGGAATGCGAAACGATAGACCACGTGCCCTCGTAATTTTACGACTTGTTTACAACAATACGGCTGCAAGTTTTCAATTAATACTATTAGGGATTTCTATGTTCTATTTTCTTTATTATCTGTGGATTTTAATATTAATAGTTAGATAATGGGCTAGTGGAGTCTTTGCCTACTGCAGGAAGGAAATAGAGGGAACCTAGCCACCTACACCTATACACTTACACACACACAACAATTTCCGCAGGAAAATATGTGATACCAAGAGCACGTAATTACTTTGGAGATAGAACTCTAAAAATAAGAATACCTTTATTATATATATACTTAACACTTCGCCTAAGGACATGCGCCGTGAAGCAGTTTGCAGTGAAATATTTGAAATAAAAGTAAAACAATATTTGCTTTCGAATGTTTAAAATGTTAAATTAAGAGAGTCGACTTTTACTACAGTCAAACTGTATAAACTGTTTTGTAGGACTGTAATATTCTTTTGTAAAGAAGCTTTGAGATATATAATAATTAAATAAATACAATAAAAAATATTTTTTTCGTCCGAAATCTAGACGTTGCATGTTGATTGGCGAAACTCAACGTCGCGCTTTGTCTTTCAAACGTATATAATTCATAGTGTATTTACGCTTTGACGTTTTTAAACAATGGATCTTTGGACCATGTGTATGACCATAAATAACAAAAGTGTACATTTTAAATGATGACTTCATCGTTATTCTACTACAGTAGGAAGTTAGGAACCGTGCGGCAAAGGTACCTATTCTAATAACTACGTCAAATCATCCCAATTTCTAAGAGTGTTTGTAGCGATGTGTATATGTTGTATGTATGTGTGTATATATATGTATTTAGATATCTATTAAATCTGTATACTTCTTCTAATTTCAATTATTTTCTCGTCTACCCAAAGGTTACCTGCAAGAGACCGCTATAAAAAAATTGCAGTATACTATATACATTATTTATTTACTTAATCTTTTTGATTGGATGCAAAGGATCTATTTAAAAATTAAAAGAATAAATTTAAAGTTTAAACCCCACACATTGATTATAATATTTGCTAAGTATTGAAATACCGTACAATAAGTATTATAATACTTTTCACACAGCTAGACCATATATCACAACAAACACTTAAATAGATTTAAAACTGGTAGGCATCTACATCGTGGTGCAATGGTACAGCGTCTGGCTGTTAGGTTCAATTCCCACTCAGGGGACTGATTATATTTAAATATATTTTCATTTCTCCGCTGTGGAACTTAATACAAAGCACAGCGTTCCGCCACTTAACACACAGTGATTTCGGGTGGAAAGTGGAAAACGGAATGTCTTAACACTAGGTTCTTTCTGTGGGAAAAAGCGTGAATGCAGCTACAGAAACTTATGTCACGCCCGGCTATTGTAACTGCGGAACTAATATACAAATGTATACATTCTTAGAAACGATTAAACGCAATAAACAATGAAAATAAATATGTCATAAAAAATAAAAAACAAATCTTACTAATATATGGTACCTTTTGTTTTTAAATGAAGAAACTTAACACCGTGCTTCAATTATCAAATGAGTAAACACTTTATTCTCTTATTCTTTATTTAATGTCTTGCAACATTTTAATATTACAAAATAATATATGTATCTACATATATTATTTTGTAATATTAAAATGTTGTTTACAAACCAATGCAATTAGGAAATTGCGAAATTTTGAAATGTACTTTGAAGATGGATTGTTTTATGTCAGTTTACCTATATCTAGCTGACAGCTGTCCTTGATATGATAGCGAAACTTATACGTTTATTACGTAAAGCAAATATAATCGGATATGGTTACTAGGAATTTCGCTTAATTTTTAAAGTACAATGTGTATTGCAATTATTATTGTGAGAACTATTGATCAACCTATCCACTTAAACCGTTACACATTTTATTACTTTAACCCATATCTATACATATAACAAAAATGTAACTGATCGCTGTCTGTACATGGAAAACAGATATATGAAGAAAAAATATAATTGGGGGCAATTATCAATTTAATAGAACTCAATACATTGATTTTTAGTTTTCTTTACTGTTTGTCTGTTTGTTAGTCCACGCTCATCTCAGCAACGGCTATAAATAGCCTATTTAAATGCAATTGATTATTGTATTGTGGTAAACTTTCCTTAATATTTAGTGTTTATTTTATTTCAATCGGTTTATAAACAAAAAAGGTACAATCATTTAAAATATAAGCAGTTCGGTATTTAAGTAAGAACGAAATAGTTATCATTGGATATTTGACTTTACATGATTGGTTCCCACTCGGGGGAATAATTATATTTATTATATTTTCATTTGTCCACTCCAGGTACCTAGGTACCGACATAAGGCGTGGCGTTGAGTTCCGCCACTCCACATGCAATGTATGGGATTTAGGCGAAAAGCAGAGTGTGGAATGTATTGACACTAGTTTCTCTCTGTCTACCCCGTTATGCGTGCAAAATCGTGAAACTAAAAATTACATAGGAAGAAGTTCAGAAAGCCAATATTTTATACAATAATATATTTCTAATATTAAAGTCAGAAAAAAAAATGACACATTCAACTTTGTATTTAACATACATTTTTGAAGAGCCATAGGTGTCTTTGAGGCTACGAATTTGTTACTCGCCATAGGGTCCACTGGTTTTTATAATTTCTTCTTTATGCAATTTCTTTTTAAATTATTTAAAACCATATTTATGCATTGGTATTATGCGACACAGGCAAAGAGAAAATAGTCATCTATTAACATTTGGCTATACTTACGGTCGTTGTGGATTCAATTTGTTTTTGTGCCAATATATAAATATATCAATTATTTTTATTTCCTTAACCTGGTATAAAGTTTGGCGTTTTAAAAATAGTTCAATTAGTAATAATTTCATTAAATATAATATTACGAGCCCTATGATACTGTGTACAATCTTCCTCTTAGAACGAGTTTAAGGAATCTCGTCAATAACGTGTTTTTTAACTGCGGTTTATCTATTTATAGCCTTTCTAAAAGACCAATAGTCAGCTGTAGGTATATGAAATGTTATCGTGCAAGGTTTTAATATGTACCGGTGGGATTGGTTAAAAGAATTTTATAGTAAAGATAAATCATATTTTCTATTGAGGCCATCAGGTCTCACTTTAAACGTGATGATTGTGGGTTCGATCCCCACTCGGAGCAATGATTATATTGTTTAAATAAATTTGAATTTCCTACTCTTATGAAATAAAACGCGGCGTTTAATTCCGCCAATCAACACGCAATATATGGAATTCTGGCGATAGCGAAGTTCGGAGTGTCGTGACACTAGGCTATACGAGTAAAGCTTAAAGCTTAAAGATGAAAATATATTATATATTTTCTATTAAAATTTTGTTGATTACTAGTCTTTACTGTAAATGTAAAAAATAAATAACATTAATGGATATCTCTGCAATTAAAATCATTAATAAAAAAGCCGTACGTTGCATCATCCTATGGCTTAGCGGTCAGAGCGCTTGGACAGTTTCCAAGAGGCGCGCGTTATAGTCCCGCTTAGTTAGTTTTTTTATACGTTAACTAAAATCATTTTTATATCCTAAGTATGTAAATTACACTTAAAAATATTTTAAAAGAAACATCAATAATATATATAGTTTTAATACAACAACAAAATGGATGTATGAAAAAGTGCTTAACATATTTAATCGAAAATATATATTTAGAGAGTTTCTATATGTTTTTCTATTTCAATGTTAAAAATATTTAATCGAAACAAATTGGAATATTAGCTTATTTTAAATTTGAATAATAGCTTTACACTTTTTCCCTCATTACGGGGTAGACAAAGAGACCAGAGTATCAAGGCACTCCGTTCTACATTTTCTGCACGCCGTTCGTTGTCTTATTAAGGCAAAGAAATAAAAAAATGTCCAACTGTGTCACGAAGGGCCCATTCTTCACTTTTAATTTTTAATTGTGTACTAATCATATTTTACCAACGCTATTTGATGGAGGACCGTAACGATTGTTGGTGACTTACAAACATATGCTATAATTATTTGTTTGCCGCAAGCAACCTTGATATTAATAATAACTCGTAACAGCGTAAGAACCATTGTGTGCGCGGGCGCAGATGTAAATATTGTGATTTTTTTTTACGTAAAACTCTTATAAAATTGATTAAATATATGGATTATTGTAGTTAGGTATGTCTTTGGTAAATAAAAAAAAATATTGGTTTACCAAGGCTTTCCGAAAGGTGATCTAAAAACAAAAGTGTTATTATTTAAATAAGTTACAATAATAATATAAAAGTCTAATATAGTTCATTCATATTACGATTTTACGTTTTAACTACCTACCAAAATCAAAAACTACCCTTAGTCAGAGATAAGAGTCAAAATACCGAAAAATATATATTTAGAAAATGTATTAAAATTTGAACGCAGTGAGATTTTATACGTTTTCTAAATATATGTTTTTCATTTTCTGAAGTGTGTGATAAATCAAGATACTGTTCCCCGCTTTCCACTCGAAACCGAAACATGGTGTGTTGAGTAGTGGAACCCAACGCCGCGCTTTGTCTAAGGTACAAGAAGAAATAAAAAATATTTATATTTAATCATTCCCCTGAGTGGGATCTAATAAGGTTGTATTAAATACGAGAGGGTAATTCTTTTACTCCATTGTACGAAATTTGTGCGAAAGTAGGAATTTGAAATATGGCATACTTAAACTTTGTATGAAGAGGAACTGAAGAAGAAGTTTATTACGATTTTTGTATAATACACATTAAATTAATAGAAATAAACATCACACATACATATGTTTGTGTTAGATATACACTTTTGTATTTAAGTGACAAACAGGGTATAATTATGATATTTTATTACAGTGACACAAAAGACGACTAACTTGCACGTATTGAACGCAACGTTAGATGAACTGGACGTGTCCCAAGCTGTCTATAGGCGGCTCACCTCAATGGCCCTTACCGATGGAAATATAGGCAAAATTATAGGTAAAGTTATATTTTGTGACAGCATCTTTATTGAAATACGTATTTAATGGCTATTGGTGCATTGCTTGGCAAGGCTTCGCAAGCTTCCACGAGGTACAAGTCTTAACAAACGCTTAAGTGTCGTTTACAAGCGTGTGAGGCGTTAGTGTGTTTCTTCTTTTTCTTATTTGTAGTTGAAGACCGACTGTTTCGGGTCGGCAACAAGCTCTTGCAAGCTCTCGAAAGCCAAGCCAAATACTCCGTTAACACACTTGTGTTTGTGGACGCTTGCCAAACCTTGTAAAACACATGTTTTACTCCACTTTAAGGGTGGTGCATGTTTTACGCCTTTAAAGTGTAGTCACACACACAGGATTAGAAAAATATTTTAAGAAATCGTCTAAAAATTGTCTGCTATGTTTAAATATATAAACCTTTTTCAAAAGTTTTTTTCTAATGCTCTGATACTTATCATTATCTTGCCAACAATACCACGCTAAGATTTTCATTCTATTATTTCACGCTAGTCGAGGACTTTCAGTCGGAGCTTAAAAGAAATAATGGCAGTAAGTATTAGTATAGTTTACATTTCAAAAGATGAATGAAACTGTATTGAGTTGTCTTACCTGACGACCATATTGTGGAACAATTTGTGTGTGCCTGACTAAATATATTATGGAATTCGAATTCTATTTGAGCAAAATATTTACGTGCACAATATAGAAGTTGTGTCAATATAATTTGTGTTTATATAGACAGAATATATATTCTGAGTATCAACCCATTTAGCGCGGTTTTCTTTCCGAACCATCTTGCTTGTTATAACTTGTCCGGTCGCGTCTAGAGTTATAAGTAACATTTATTATTATTGACCACGAAGCCGCTAAAGTACAAAGACAAAATGAACACCCATCCTGCCTAATGATAGGGCTGCAGTTTACCTAACCTTATTTCAGTTATCTCTTATCATAATAACACAAACTATAGACGATATTGAATATCCATCCCGTGTCATGACCAGGGTACCTGGCTACTTAACCTTAAATAATACATATACAATAAACAAAATATGATATATATAATTGAATTATACAGGCCAGTTCCCCAAGCACTCGTCAATCGCGTGTCTCAACATCTCCAACAACAATTTAAGTAGTGCGACTCTCCAGCCGTCCATACAAAGACCCTTCGCGTATCTCTTCACCCTGACAGTCTTGGATGCTTCAGCCAACAACCTGACGGAGTTTCCGTTGAGCTTAGTGCAGAGTAACAGGAAAATATCAGTGGACTTATCTGGTGAGGAGTTTTTAAATAATCAAGATTTTTTTAGATACTTGTCTTTCGGCCCTTATAGGAAGGCAAAAGGTGGACGGAAAATGGAGAGCAAACTTTTTTTTAATTAATTTTCTAATTATACTCAGATACAATATGCAAAAAACATATGGAAATAAATTTGTAGTTATTTTACATAATATATATTTTTTTGTATTGATGCGTTATTTTTCTTTTTCAATATTAACTGCGACAGGTTGTGGGTTCTATTCTTACTCGGCGTAATTATCGTAATTAAATAATTTTAAGTGAGTCTGAGTACCGTGAAGGTTGACCACTCAACACGCAATGTATCGAATTAGGGCGGAAAGTGGAGAACGGAGTGTGTTGACACAAAGGTCTCTCCGACTATGTCTTGCTATGCGGGCAATAGCGCGAAGCGTGGAAAAAAAACATTGCTATAATATTGCTTAACAATTTTACAATCTTATTAAAGTTGTTTCCATATTCGGTATTCGGTTTTTCTCAACGTTAAAACTTGACGCACTTTCATTAAATTTGAATCGCGTAATACCGAAGATAATCGGCCACTAATTGTAACTAAAAACTTAAGTAAAAACCCATTTTTATAATAAAATATTTATACAAAACTGTTTTTTAGGTAACAACTATCTCCCTTGCAAACATTTTCTGAAAGCAATGGAAACGAACAACAGTTCCCTTATAACTTTTCTTAATTACAACAAGACTTGCTGTGCCTTAGACCTGAGCTTCAACTGGTTTAAAGACGTCAAGAGATTGTACAGATGCGACTATTTGCATTGTGCAGAAAGGGCCTTAATTATTTTGAAATTATTTAGGCCAGTGGGACAGCATTCCGATGGTTGTAGGTTCAATTCTCACTCGAGGTGAGGGCTTATATCCGAAGCAATCGCAATACTCGTTACCGTCATAGTAAAAAGCGGTTATTTTAATATTACAAACATTCACTCCAATTTTTTTATTGGTATATATGTATAGATAGTTTATTGTTCCATTTTTTATTTGTTAAATTTATATATTTTGTACAAAAAAAAATGTGCTCACCGTCATTTATACATATAATGAAAATGATAACTGATCGCTGTCTGTACATGGAAGATATATGAGAAAAAACATTTTTCTTTTGTTTGTTTGTGCGTTTGTGCTCACTATTCTCAGAAACTGTTTACCCGATTTAAAAGCAGTTTTCTATATTGTATTTTGGTAAACTTCCCTTAATATATAATGTTTATTTTATTTCAATTGGTTTATGAATAAGAAAGTTACAACGGGCGGTATATAGTTTAGTCGTGTAGTTACGCAGCCGAAAGCCACGACCGTATTTTATCGAATTAATTGTATATTTTGTTTAACATATCATAAAGAATACAGCCATCGTTGCACAGTGGTACGACTGAAAACGGGATTGATTGTGGGTTCGATCCCCACTCGGGAGGAATGATTACACATCGTTATGTGTAATCATTCCTCCGAGTGTCATTACACTTCACACATAGTGCTTCGAATACGGACAGTCACTTCAGAATGGAATGTCTTGACAATAGATTCTCCCTGACCAGCCTATGGTCAAATGCAAAGCATATTCGCCATATGAATAATTTGAGTAACATTTTCAGCTAAACGCCAGTTGTCGCAACATAAGGCCGGAGAACGCCAATTGCACTTGCATCGGCGACAGACTCGAGGTGGACGGCGACGGCGAAGTCACCAACTCCGTGGCCGTCGACTGCTCCATGCGGCAGCTGAGGGACATGCCCAGCAACCTCCCTCCCAACACTGTCAAATTGAACGTCTCCTACAACTATGTGAGTTCTGCCTTACGAGCCGGGCCCCCAACACCAAGCGATCGATAACTTAACAATGGAGTTTCGAAACAAAATAATAAAACCTTATTAATACTATTATTTATGATATTATTACTTCTAGATCACATCCCTTCAAGCCGTATCAGATGACCCCACGTATGAGCACCTGAGGTTCCTCATCGTGGATCACAATGACATCGCCAACATAGTAGAGCTGGAGGGCACCAAGTTCATTGACAATTTCATGGTCTTCTCCATTACTAATAACAAATTGAAAACTGTTAGTATTTTAAGCATTTTTTTTGTATGTATGTGTGTGTGCGTATATAAGTTAAACATTGCCGAGAGCGCGGCGTTGAGTTCCGCCGCTTAGTATCGTGACATCCAAAGATCCTTCTTTGGACTGCCCTGGCTTCTGACTGCGCGGGAAATAGCGTGAAGCCTGTATATTATAACTACCCGGGACCCGCTCGTTAGCCGTTTCGGATTTTCGGCGGCTTTCTCGAAATACAATGGAATTCCTGGAAAACTAAAGCAGCCTATATTCATCACAAGACCCTAAAGTATCTTTACATAAAACTACACTAGAATCGCTTCAGCGATTTGGTAATAATGACGTCACAGACAGACGGACAGACTTTACTTTCGTATATACAATATTAGTATGGATAAGCGCTAAGCCGCGAATATAAACTTAGAAACAACTTTTCCTTATTTGCAGATCCATACATACGTCATGTCGAATAGATTCGTAACAAAGGGTCCGTCCTTTTCGATCGCCGGCAACTACATACACTGCGACTGCAACACGGAGAAAGTGTTGAAGGTATGTAGAACCAATATGTTCAACATAAACATAACTTATTTCAATTTTTTTTCACTGTTTATTTTATTTCTTTAAATAACTTTCACTTCGCTTGAAAGTTCTTAAATTGTGTTTTTTGCAGCATAGCGGGGTAGTAGAGTAGAGAGAACCTATCGTCAAAACACTCCACCCTCTCTCCGATTATTTATTTACCGCCCAAATTCGAGTCATTGCGTGTTGAGTGGGGGAAATCAACACCACTCTTAGAAATCAACACTGCTCTGGTACCTTACCAGAGCGGAGATTTTTTTTTAATTTAAATCATGTCAACTCTGGTAGCAGAAAGCCCGAAGTTAAGTATCGGCAAAATACTTTGTATCGATTTCAGATGAAAATTGGAGGACGGAGTGTCTTGACTCTAGGAGAGTCCTATCTGCTATACGAGAAAAAACGTGAAAAAAAATAATCAATATATTGAACACATCTGTCATAATTTCTCCTCACAGCCATGGCTTCTAGAAAATTCGAAGAACATCCCCGATTATAGGAACTTGGCGTGTGAAGACAAAATGGGCCCTGTAGTGGATCTTAAGGAAGTTGAGGTATTTGTAACTATATAATATTAACTTGAAAATAATAACCAGTCCCAGAGACCACGTCAGACTGTAATTGGGATTGGTTGTGGGTTTGGTTCCTATTCGGAGGAATTATCATAACTTCATTATTTTTAAGTCTTTGCTCTGGTGAATGAGACAAAGCGCGGTTCGAGGTCCGCCACTCACCACGCTGTGTCACAAATTCGGGTGGAATGTGGAGAACAGAGCGTCTTGATACTCTCAAATTAAAGTGCTATCTCGGAAAAGGGTAACGCTGAAAAGATAGGGGGGGGGGAGGCAAAGTAAATATGTAAACTTTTTCTATATACTCTATAGTAATAAAAATAAAAGATAAAATAATAATAATAAATATGTAACACAAAAAATACATATACTCAGAATAATTCATTTTTTGAATACCTTCTAATTAACTTCCAGGTCTGCCACACACCACGGGACTGGACGGACTATATTTACTATATAATTGGACTAGAAGTTTTAGTTTTAGTTCTTTTGATTAGCAAGGTTTCATATGATTATTGGGTGTTTAAAACCGCAGGCTACTTACCTTGGCCGGCCAATAAGATGCCAAGACTGCCTTGTGATTGGCTGTGCGAGTGAATAAAAAAATACAGTCCAGTTCATTTAGACTGTATTTGGATTTATTTGACGGACTGTGTTCGAATGCTGATGGTTGTCGAACAAACTTTCGAATGCGTTCAGTTTTCAAAAGCAAAGATTATATAAAAATATTATGTATTCGGAGATTGTTGATTATGAAAGAAACTGTGCGGACTGGATTGTCTTTTGTCTTATTGTTATGAAACAAACTGTTTTTGACTTTGTTTCATGGACTGTACCCGAATTTTAGCGGTGGTTCTGTTCATTGTTTCATTTATTCGTGTATAATACAAGGCTGGAATGTCTAAGAATGTCATATGCTTTAATTATACATGTCTAATTATTGGAATAAATGGGAAATGTCTATAAGAAACGTATATTCAAAATGTAAAATTATTTTTTAATTGATTATTTAATACAGAAAGTTGGATATACAAGAATTATGATTATGTGTAATTTAACTGCCTTTTATTATGCAAATATATTTAATAAATTAGAGGTGTATCGAGAAAATGTTTAATCTTAGTTCATTTATGAAAACAACAATTAATAATATTTATTTTAATGTATATTTTTCATAAATTTTATGGACTAAGCTTAAATTTCTTTTAAGCTAAATTTAAAAAGACAAGAAAGAAAGAAATTAAGACTATAATAGTGCCTTATGTGCTTAGAAGATTTAATCAATAATTGCGTCAATTTTTAAATTATTGAAACAACTTATTTCACAGTTTTTAGAATAAAGGTGAGATAATTCAAAGGTTTTATATGGCTGAAAGCTAATAATTTATTTTTCAGCTTTAGTAGGATCTAGTGTCAAGACACTCTGTTCTCCACTGATAAAAAAACCTATTTTAATATTTCATTGTGATTTTTTTTGAGTCAAGTTATTTTATTGCGAAATGTGAAAGATTTTTTAATTATTTTTTATTTTCTTTTGTTATATAAGAAATATGAATTGAATCAAAGATTTTGTACCTTTTGTTTATATTAAAATATAATTTAAATTCTATTTTCTTATAGTAGTTTAAGAGTTAAGGTTAATTTTAGAAATGTATAAAATAATAAAAAGCACAGCAGGTAGCCATATTTAAATTAGATTGTAATACATAAATGTAAAATTACATAATATATAACTATTTATATAAAAAAACAATACATAAATAATGATTCATAATAAAACCTTTTTTTTACATATTAGGCAGAATAATGATAAACGTTTGCCGTTTTTTATTATATAATTACATGTATATAAATGAAATAGAATAATTTAACTCAACCTTATAAGTTGAGGCCATCGTGGGTCAGTGTGACACCGTCTGACTATGAACGCGATAGTTGTGGGTTCGATTAACACTCGAGGGAATAATATTTAAATTAGTTTAGTTTCTCCGCTCTGGTAAGACCAATTACTTAAAAGGTCGGAAAGCTGAGAACGGAGTGTCTTGACACTAGGTTCTCTTTGACTACCTCGTTATGTGGAAAGTGCGCGCAGTTAAAAAATGTAAAATTAACATGTATATTTTAGAATCTCTTTTATTAATTTATAGAGGCTTGTATTAGTTAAATTATTAATAAATATTATTAATAAAAAAAATACAATATTTTGATTGAGTTCTTATATTTTGTAGTCAGTAATATAATTTTAATAACATACATTATTTCTTGCTGTACATTATATCAATTTTTTCCTAGAAAAAAATTAACTGTTGCACAAACAAGTAGATATACTGTGATTGACTACCGATGTTTGCAGCTTCAATTGTAGGCAAGAGTCAATTCAAATTCATAATAGTCATATATGAATGTAATATGTTGCAAGTTCGAATTTCGTGGAAATTGATTTCAAAGCTCTACAGAGATGCTACCAACAAAAATAAGGTGTAATAAGCGTATAAGAATATCCACTTAGCCAGCTGAAAAAGTATGGCTCAGCAGATGCAGACGGTTTCCAACGGGTGCCGGTGCGAGCCCTGATATGTTAAAACTTTTATAATTTTCTAATTTTTTTACGTGTCCTAAGTTATATATAAATATATATGCCTAATATTATAAGAACACAATCAAAATGAGTAAACTTTAAGTTATGCTAGAGGCTTTTCACAAAGTGCCATACATTGGCATAAAATCATTGATGAATTTGTATATAATTGTAATAAAGACTGTATATTTTGTAGATGTTATATGTAATATGTATTATATAAATATATTGTATATAAATGGATTAAAATAATTTTGTTATTGTTTTATTTTTATATTAATTAATTTAAAACTACTTTTGTTTTTCCAATCAATATGTACAAGAATTTGTATTAATTACTTGGAAGAAATAATTTGATAAAAATAAATATTACTATGATAAAATCGTCCTTTGGTATGGCAGTGGCAACTTAACTATAATTGTAAAGCACATTCTTCAATTCTTGTATAAGTGTACGTTTTGTAAGTTTTTTTTTGACTCAGGGAGAACTTAGTGTCATAGTTACCAAAGCGGAGAAATTTTAAAAGACTGACAGGATAAACAAAAAAAAACAAACAAATAAAATAAACATTTATTTCTAAGCTTTACTAGGCTTAGTAAATTTGTTTTTTCTTTTAACTTTTCCTAATTTCTGAGATTTCTTCTTATCTTTACCCTTTAACTTCTGTTTGGTTCCCTTTATTTGACTTTTGACGTCGCCATTTTGTATTTTCCTTAGTTTTTTTGCTTTACCGTTTTTAACTATAACTACATCTTTAGTTCCTGCATCTATTTCTTCTTGAGTCGCCAATTTACGTCTATAATTCATATAAAATACAAAATTAACAAAAATCTCAAAGTAGTACCTCAGTTAATAAATTTAAAAGATAACAGAATTTGCAAATATTAAAAAAATACACAGGAATATTGTAATAAATACAGCTTCACGCTTTTTCCCGCATAGCAGGGTATAATGGAGTACTTCTATTTTCCGCGTGTTGAGTGGTGGAACTCAACGCCGCGCTTTGTCTTGTCACCAGAGCGGAGAAATAAAAAGAATTTAAACAGTCCCCGAGGGAAATATATATATATATATATCCTGGATATGCAAAAAAATGAAAACAAAAACTACATACTTCTCCGGCTTCACCACGATTGTAGATATTTCATCTCTCCGAGGAGCTTTTTTCAGCAACTTCTTCCTCCTATTGGCATTCTGTTTCAACTTCAACATGTATTCGGGAACATTACATCCAGACTGTTTCATTACTGATGCTATACTGAAAAAGATAAACCATTATGTAAAACATACATTTGGAAAACGTATAAAAATTTGAACGCAGCGGAATTTGACACCGCGCCACTTGAAAACACGTTCCAGCGCTCTGACCGCTAAGACTGCATTTAAATTTTTAAACGTTTCTAAATATATGTTATTTAATTTCCTAAGTGTGTAAATAACAGTTTAAAAGAATGTTAAAAACAATTTTATATGGCATTTCCATTCGATGAAATATGAAATTATTTTCAATTCAAAAACAGAAATCAACACATTTATTATTCAAATATACTGTTACAATTACTTTCAATCAAATTATATAATATGTCAGTATTATCAGTCCTACAGGAAGCAATCACCGGCTTTGAAGGTAGTTCTCCTGAGAAGAGCACAGAGGAAAATAACAGTTGTTCTTTTCAAATATATTTTTACGATAATGTCACAATGATGAGCCTCCTGTTTGAATATCAAAAGCATTTAATGCCACACATTGGACAGAATAATATATTTTCCTCAATAATATGTGTTTAATCTTGAATTTTCTTAATTAAGCTAATGTGTATGTAACAGTTGCGGTTTCGACTTGTTTTCGGGGAAGTTTTAGAATTTATAATATAGGCAAATTGTTCGTTTCTTACAATATACAAGGTACTCGATCTGTTCCTCATAGATAATGTCTCCAATTTCCGCCTGAAATCGAAACGCTGCGAGTCGAGTGGCAGAACTCAGATCTTAGGTTCCAGAGCACGGATTTTTTTTTTTAAATACATTGTCTCGAGTAGGTATCGAACCCATACTTTCTGTTCATATAATAAGGTAATTCCGCTAAAATAAGTAATTTTAAATTTAAACTAGTAACATCACCAATTTATGCGAAAGTGCAACACATGGTAGTGGATGTGTAATATTCATTTTAATAATTTAATGTACCACTAAATACAATAGTATAATAATATATAAAATTTCTGCATTTAATCTTTATATAAACTTTAACTATACTCCGGCTGCATATATATTTTTTAAATTGATCTCTTTCGGGATCCAAAGAGTTTTCTATACACTTACCAATATAATAATATATATATATATATATTTGATAGAATACTAACCTCCTTAGATTGACAACGTCGTCCTGAGTGAAGAAGGTAATGGCTCTGCCCGTCTGACCAGCTCGCCCCGCTCTCCCCACTCTGTTGGAACAAAAACAATACCTATGGCTTTACATGTTTCAAAGTGTTATTAACACACCTTGTAGTGGTTTCCAAGAGGCATGGCTTCGAATTTCATTGGGTTTTTTTTGTATATATATTTTATTCGAAAACAATTGAGAAATAAATAATGATCAGAGAAGTGTGAGTTCAAATTTTATGTGTGTGAATAATATCTCATCTCATATTAGTATCCTAAAAGACGTTGCTACAATTAAATATTCAAATATATCATTATGTATATTTACATATTTATAATTCCACTTTTTTGACACTAGGTTCACCCTGACTGGACTGCAATATATATATATATATTATTACTTTTTTTATACATACCTATGTATATAAGCAATGGCTGACGGTGGGAAATCGTAATTTATAACTAAATTGACTCCACGGAAATCGATCCCGCGACCCATCAGCTCCGTGCAGATGAGCACCCAGATGCGGCCCGTGCGGAAACTGCGCACCACGTTGTCTCGCTGGAAACCCATCAAGTTAATCAAATATCTACACAAATACATTAAATTTGTATGCATGTGCACATACACTAGCAGATAGCTAATGCTATAAGGACTAATTCTTATTTAAGAATTGGACATTTTACAGCTAGTATATAATAATTATATCATTCAAAAACTAGTCGACCCTGCCATACTATCTAAAATCCAATTTTTTGTAGTTTGCACTGAACCAAACTAAAACATAACGGAAATTTGCCTATCCAATGGGATTCAGGAAATCCTCTCCTCTGCCCCTCCACATACCTCAAAGAACCTATGTGACTAATTTCAGCTTTCTACGGCTAGTTGTGGCTGTGCGTGATCAGTCAGTCAGTGACCCAGAAGTTTTAAGTAACAGTGATAAAAATAAACGTTTAAGCGAAATACTTAAAACATACAATATTTCAAGATCTCATCATCATCACACGAGTCTTGACACTATTCTCCACTTTCTGCCCGAAATAGAGACATTGCGTGCTGAGTGACGGAACTCAACACCGCGCTTTGTCATAGCAAGTAAATGCAAACAAGGAAATTAAAATAATTTAAACATAATTGTTCCCCCGAGTTTGTTCGTACCCAGAAACATCGCGTTTCAGAAGAGACGAGAGTCATACAGTGTTATATTGACTATATGAGTTTCAATAAATTTATTAAATTTTTCACTACAAAATTTCTAAAATATAAGTCATGAGTAGATTTGTAAAACTTCAAAATTGTCACAAAAAAAGAAGCAAAGAGCCACAAAATGGGCTTAAGATATTACACAACTGTAACAATAACTTTCATTTTGTTTTTAAATAATTTTATTTAATTAAAATAATAAAAAAATTTAATTAACAGATCAAAAAAAAAGCATTATAATCAAACCTACTTGTGCCTGTGTCCGGTCCGCATGAATGGCGTCCACATTAATCCCGTCATATATAAGTTCCTTGAACAACTGCTTTGCTCTGTCTTTGCTTTGGACGAATACTGAAACATACATATAAATTAAACTCCTAGTCTAACACAATCGGTTCTCCACTTTCCGACAGAATTGGAGACAAGAAGAAGTCTAGTTCAGAAGCAGATTTCGGAGGAATCGAACCCACAACCCCAACCGATGGCTTTTACAAGCGCTATCGCACTGCGCCACTATGGCTTTGAATTTTAATGATTTTTATATATTACATCTCTAAAGACATTTACTTTCGTTATATATATATATACATAATCCATAATAATAATAAAGTAACTGTCTGTCTGACGTCATTACGGCCAAACCGCTTAACCAATTATGATAAAATGTTATATAGAGACACTCGAGGGTCTTGGGATGGACATAAGCAGCTTTTTATTCATCCATTGTATTGTTTTTCCATGAATTTCATTGTTTAAATTTTAATTGAAATTGAAAAAATACTTAAATAAAAATTAAAAAGCCAAATAATTTACCTAAAACAGGTGGTTTTAAGCCCTTCTGCACTAATTGTCTAAAGGCAAGCAGTTTACCCGTTTTCATTGCCACAAAACATTAGCTCTTGATCTACAGTAGATGCTGCTGCGTTTCTAAAAACACAAAAGACTTTACATTAATTATTGATATGATAAATCGATATTTTAATAAAACCAAAAAGAGTTTAACATTTTTTGAAAACAAAAGTTTTATGAAAAATATTAGCGAATTATAGAATTCCTTCACGTTTGGATCTCGATAAGCTCTTCACACGCTTTACCTCAATCCAACGGTTATATTAATCAGGCCTCTCATATTCTTCCTCGACCATTTACAATAGTGGTGTATGAAGTTACACTGAACATGGCCAACTTCACCAATTTAGTTTTACGACGTTATTATAGAGTTTAATTGTTATTTGCCGAAACGTATTCATTTCTTCGGCGGTGCCTTCAAATAGCTTATCTGCCTCATCTATTATAAGCCACATTAGTTCTAGAAGAGTGTCCATAGAATTTAAACAGTTAACCTTTAAACTGAACTTTGCTGCGAACTTGCTTAAAAGAACGAAGAAATGAAAATAATTTAAATATATAAACATGCATTGAATGGGAATCAAATCCACAATCAAATCGTGTTTACAGAGAGACGCTTTATTACCATTGCGCCAAGATGGCTTCAATTAAAATATATATGTCGTAAATATAAAGTACACGCAAAATTCGTGGGTTCGAGGAGCTTATGACTTCAAACACTGATTCTATTTTATACCATACTACTAGTAAGTGATGTAACTTAAAAACTTGCAAATTGTGGAAATCAGCAGTAATCAGATTTTCATCACACTCGACCAGGCATTTTTAGATCCCTCTGTTTGAACTCGCCCATCTTAAAGGTGTCGAACTTTATAGTCGGATTCGGCTATGGACAGTTATTTATTTCGGATATCCGAGACTACTGATACTTAATTTTAATTTAAAATAATAATGAAAACAATATTACTTTTCCAAGGTTATCCCACAATTTTCTTGATTAAGCAAATAACAAAGCCGATTTGGCGTACTTATTACTAAATCTGAAAAAGAAATTAAATGCGAAATTTATTAATATGTAACTTTTTAATAACAAATACGAACAAGGCATTTTTTTTAAATTATTCTAAGAAATAGCAGCTTCACACTGCATAGCACTATAAACTTGTGATAAGACTCTGTTCATCAGTTTCCGCCACAAATGGAGACATTGAGTGTTGAGTGGCGGAACTCAACACCATGCTTTGTTTTAACAGAGTGAGAAAATAAAAATAATCGTTCCACCTAGTGTTAATCGAGCCCACGACCATACAGGGAAAGTCAGATGCTTTTTTGTAATAGGACGGCTTTAATTTTTCTCAGAAATTACAAATCAAACTCACCACTCTTTCTGAAAGTTGATTCACGTTCCTTAACCTTACTTTCTTTCACACTTCTTATTACAGTGCACCTCAGTTCAGTACTAGCGGACAGTCTCAAAGCCTCTCTATATATCTGATGAGCGAGTTCCCTCGTGGGGCAGAGCACTAGGGCTCTAGGGCCTCCTTGAGGAGCCCCAAGGGTATGGAACAGAGGTACAAGAAAGGCAGCGGTTTTTCCCGAACCAGTTGGTGCGGTTGCTACTATTTGACGACCCTGTAGATCAGTTTAATGGTTTTATCAAAATGTGAATTTTTTTCTGTAAAGGATTTATATTTTATTCTGAAAAAAGAATATTTTTATATTATTGTGTGTATAAACGATATACGAAAGTGACCATACATAAATTCATGAAATAAATGTCAAAAAGTCTACTAGTTCCAAAGAAAATGCTTACAATTAGTAATTGTTGTCCAATTAATATTACAAACGATAAATTTTGTAAGGATCACTGGATGTTGTTCCTCTTTCATGTAAGAGTACTAAGCAGATTTAGGTTACACTTTAGAGTAATATAGCTGTTTCAAGACATTTTTATCAATTTTTAAGATCTATGCAAAACAAACAAAATAAAACTATAGTGTTGATACAATAATAAAAAAAAACAAACTATTAATGTGTTTTTAAAATTTAAATCACAATCTTTCCCCCCAAGTTAGGGGAAAAAAAACATATTTACAGTCACATCCTGTCCCACTACGGCATGATAGCCTCAGTCAATAAAGAAATGACATAATTTACCTCTAATAAACAAGGCAGAGCTTGTCGCTGGATAGCAGTAGGTTCTGTATACCCACACTCTCTCACAGTATCCACTAATTCCTTTGCCACATTGTATTTACTTATTATTTCTGTGAATTTTTTTAGAGCGCTAGGTATGTGTCGGCCTACTGCTTTAATCCCATGTTCGTTACGGAAATGATTTTGCTGGAATAACAAGAAAAAAATAATTTCATACCTCAACTAAAATACCTTGCCACCAGATTGAAAAATGTGAAGTAATAATAAAACTAATGTATGGCATTGTTTGTATGGCAATGTCTACATCTAGTTTATAACAAGTTTTTTTCTTTTATAGTAATATACAAAAAACTGCACAAGCAGTTTCACTCTTTTTCCAAAGCCAGATTCCATTCTACTTCTAACTGCATTGGAGAAATTTGTAGTTAGTAGAACTCAATACTGTTTTCAGAGATAGAATATATGATTAAACACATATGTAATAGATAAAAACAACAAATAAACCTATATATTATATCACATTTTAATAACAGCAACACCATTTACAATATTAAGTTGCTTTAATTAAAACATAATATTTTAACTTATAGTCTAGTATATAAGTATTCAAACAATCAAAGGCAACAAAAACATCAGTTATATAACATACAAACCTCTTCTAATTCAAGTCTCTTTTTTAATTCTTCAGGTGATAATTTAGATTTTTTCTTTTTCTCCTTTTTCTTTTTTGTACTTTCTCCATCCATAATTTGTAAATTATCTTCACTTTCCGAACATTCATCTTCATTTTCTGACTCTGATTTTATTTGAGAATTGTCATCTTCTATATCTTCTGGTTCTTCTTTAATGTCTTCAGGCTCTATTTTAGTCTGTAGTAATTTTTTCTTTGGTACACTTTTTAGTTGGTCCTGTAAATATATATGCTAATATTTAGTACAAAACATAATTTGGATTTTATGGATGAAAAAAAATATATGTATAAAATTGTCTAGACTAGTTTCTAACTACAGTTAGTAGTACAGTTTCTAACTGTAACTTAAAGATTGATCATTAGATTAAAATTATACATTAAAAAAATATATAATTATAGGAATTCTCATTGTTATGTTCAGATTTCAATAATATCTAAATAAACATAGAAAACGGTTAAAAGTTGAGGTTATAATATACTTACGCCTTTATTCACTCCCAAAACACGACGCTTAAATGTCAGACCTTTTGTAAGTTTCTTAAAAATATCATATGCGTCCATTTTCACTGTTATTCATTTAAAAAATCTCAATTCAATATCATAAAAGACACATGTGAAACACACAATTAATGTTGATACCAGACTCCAGAGATTGACAATTCTGTTAAAATACTATTTAATTGAAGTTGTCAAACTGACATTGCATTTTTCGTTCAGAAAATAAAGATATTATTTTATAAATTATAAAATATGCTAGTGACCGTAACATGCTATAAGCTGTTGACGTCGATTGTAATTGTTATAATATAAGAAATTTTAGTTAATTTTAAATAATAGATAAAATAAATTAATTTTAGATAAAATAAAGAAATATAGCTTTGTTTCTAACTACTGTCTTAAAGTAATAGTAATAGATTGTGTATTAAATTTATTAACGTCTGATTTTTTTTATATAAGTAAGCATATTTAGCATTATTATGCCAAATATGCTTACTTATATTGTATATTTACAACTGTAACAAATGTGATGATAATTTAAGAAAATAACTATTTCATTGTTATTTGTTAAGTAAACTTAAAAATCTCCTAATAATTTAATTTTACAGAATATGTATTATTGCAATCTACACTATCTTTTTCTGCGATTTCACTATTTTTATTTATTATAAAGTTCTTTATTTAAAATGACAATATCCTTATATTTTGAATCCAAAAATAAATCAGTGTTAGTTTTCACGTGAAATTTATTGGTAAGAAATACGTTAAATATATTAAACTACATAATCCTATAGAGATATATACTATATAAATATTCAGGCGTAAATACGGGTTTTCATTAGTAAGAGTAACGTGTAGACTAAAAATGCACATGGTAGTGTGTTTATTATTTATTTTATTGCCTTTCTGCATAACATAACATATATGAAGACATATAAAATAATAAAAAAAAAGACAAAAAGAGGGTAAAAATTCCTTGTATTAACCTACGATTTTTAATACCATTAATAATTGTTCGTTTCCTTTACAAAAAAATATATTTTACATCTACGTAATATATTAGAGCATGCATGCAAGCATGTATAAGCAAGCAAAATATATATTTTCATAAAAACTATAGCTGCAAATAATAATGAAGTAAAATGATGAAGTAAACATTTTGAAAATCTTCACAATTAAACGTTTTATATTTTAAAATACAGGAAGGGTTAGGGGAGGCACGAAATAAAAATACACATCATCAATGGAATCACTGCGAGTTTATTAAATTTTATACTTTTATTACATCCAACTGTTTATATTTTGCATGTTATTTCAAAACATAAAGGACCGTTAGTTACAACACAATTAAATGAATTCTGATAGTCAGATTCAAAGATACTTAGAGTACTAGTTCATCCGACTTTGATATGTTCCTACTGCGCAGCCCGCTCGATTCCTTAATCACATATATCAACAACATCAAAACAAGTAAAGACACCTCCATTTAATAAATATTGAAGTCATAAAACCTTTTTTGTTTAATAAAAAAATTGTAAGCGAACATCTGACGTCAACAACGTTAGCAAAAAGCGCCAAATTGGAGTGACAGTTGAATCTATAAAATTACATTTTTCTTAAATGTTTTATTGTAAACATTATATTCTTGCTGCAATGTGCTACAACCTGAGTACAATTTTATTTATTAGTTGTTATGACTTCATTACCTATTATATAATTTCAATTCATTATAGTCGACTCCCATACAATCTACAACAAGTAGTACTTTAAGTGTCTTGACTGAATGAAGATGATCCAACTTACAACAATTTCCAAGAGGACCTAACTCTCTATAGGGCGGTTAGCCACATCTAGTACCTTATCGATCAATACACAATACTATGAAACATTTTTGTACATTCCGCTCCTGAAACTTGCCGAACATGTAAAATATAACAAAACTCATTAACTAAATGTAGTTTTAAACATATTTCTCCTCTTTGATCAACGATGGCAAACTATAACTTTTACAATAGTAACACAATATTAGTTTAGGCATATAAAACGGCCGTAAATGTCACCACGTACGCTCAATGGCGTGGCGTGCTCTGAGTAAAAATAAAATAAATTAATAAAACGTGTATATCTCCACAATGAATCGAGGGGACGTATCACTTAGACGAGAAACCTTAAAAAAAGTTGTTACTAATAAAAACGCAGATCGTGCATATATTAAATTACAAAAAAAAAAGAAAAAATCTAAACCTAAACGTGTCAGCAAAAATATAGTGCAGTTAAAATTAGAATTGCCACTTAATTAACATTGACATATAAATTGATTTTCTTAAAAAAATATTTCTGTGTATAATATGTGTCACCCAAGCGTAACAAGTACCACGACAGCAATTCCGCTAAGAAATCGATTGGGACGGGTGTAACTATGAATATACATATACTACCGTACACATACGATAGAAAATACCTTACATATATCGATCGTGAATACTTTTCTCAATAAATAAAGCCCCTAATAGGCATAAAAGGGAAAAGGCCACGCACCAGTCGATTTTTTAGCGAAATTACTATCGCGCATCCTCATTTGTAGATAAAAAGTTACTTCTAGCAATATATTGTATGTCGTACATAAGTGGGGTATATTGTAAATACTTTAATATCAGCAGACGGGCCGTCAACGACGTTGCTCGACAGGGGAGGCGAATGAACTACATAGTTATAATATAATACTTCTTATTTTTATATAAAAAGACGTAAGTGCACTTTGAATTACGGAACTATGATTGTTACTATAGGTAGATAGGGATCAGCAGATTATTTCTTATTGACAGCGCTCTCTGGTTCCGCACTCGTCTAAAACTCTTAGTTAACAGTAATAAATCTTTATCCCCTCTATACAAAGTCCTCTAGGACCTCTAAATATAGGAACACTGCAAAAGTATAAAGAATAGGTACGTCAGAGGACACGTGTTAGGCGGTTGCGATGAAAACAATAATATTAGAACGGTAAAAAATGAAAATTCAGCCATTTAACTTGTAAACCGAACACCTTTCGAAGAGGGTAGTTTAAAAAATCTTAATATAATCTGCAATTGATCTCTTCACTTATTGATAAATGTGTGTATAATTACTGAGGTACTATGGCAGATTGGAAACTATTGCTATAACTGTATTACAATAATTATATTAAGTGGAAGATACTGTATATATTAAAGCTATTGACTTAAGAATATAGCGACTAAATGTATATACTTTCATCACGACTACAGATAGAAACACCAACGACTTATTTATCGAGTCAAATAATAACAACGAACAAACCCGTGGGACATGACTAACATCACACTGCGATTGTTCTCGAAAAATCTGTATAAAAATATAAATAACTAGAATATAAAGTATTGTCGAAAGAAAACAAATAGCAGTGATAGTACTTCGAGCTATAAGTCGGTGCCATTTTATCCTGCTAGTTTTAGGTGAAGTCGATTTATTCTCAAAAACGGCTTTTGCGTCCCCGGTCGAGCAAATTTAAATTATTTTAAATAATTATCTATTGTGATCTGGTGTCCGACGTTTTTATTCCGGGACTTCCCCGGAATAGGAACGTTGAACGATAAACTATTGCATTTTAAATATGGATATGGTAACAAAAATAATGTATGTATGGAAATAACTATGTAACAAGTGTTATAGTTTGACAATATCTATAATTATTGTATTTATAAATATAAATGATCACGATTGTTGACTTGTCCTGGTTAAACAAAGAAAACCGATGTCCCTGTTGTAAAACTACTTGTAACGACGCCGCCACCACTTATTCTACGCGTATACATTGGTTAAGTATATCAAGCAAATCGTTTTCAGGAGATGTTTCGAGCTCCGTTTTGTTACCTCAGTCCTCACATCATATCTTCATAATAATTCCTTGATCAGTTATCTGTTTTTTTTAAAGGCGGCCAAATTGAAGCTCCAAGTAGTTTTGCACAAAGAAGTAACTATAATAAGATTAAAAATTAAAAGATTTATCAAAGATAATACTTAATATTATTGGAGGTAATACTTAGATTTAAAAAGCAAGATTGTTTTTGTGAAACCGATTTGTGAACTATTTTTATTGTTAATGTCATCTTAAATACGATATTTACATTTAGCATGTTCAGTGCTCATTTTGTCAGTAAATGCCGTGAATGATTTGCCCTGTTTTTCTTTAATCTAGACCATTCTTTTTAATATATCGGCAGTATAAATGGACAGGTTTAGCAAAAAAAAAAAAAAAGAAATAAAATTTCTCACATGGCAGCGTGTAAGTAAATTTATGTTAAATTGATAGCTTAATAAATTCGAATAATCTAAAATAAATCGCTCGTGCAGCTATCTATCACTTACTTACATAATGCCAGTGTGAGTATCTTATAATTTACTTATTGTAGGCTATTGTAAGTTGTACTGTTACGAAGGCATCCCGTTGTTGATTATTTTGTGCATTACCTACTTTAGTAACACAGTCGGTTTATTAAACGTATTTTGTTAGTAAACTTAAAATAAATTATGTGGACTAAGCCAAATGAAAAAAGTATATTAATTAACCGAGACGATGAAAAAGGACGTTCTCTTATCATCTTACTATTTAAAAATGCAGTATTTTGGTATACATTGCAAAATAATATTCTTTTGTTTCGCTGTTTATTTTAATTATTTTCTGAAGTTGTTGTGACGTTTCTGCCGACACATCCAAACTTAACCAAATGCCAAATGCCCTATGCCTAATAACAATCACCAACGGCTGTCTCCGATCTGATGTAGTTCGCAGCTGTCTACTGAGATCAAACAAATTTAGAATTACGATTTTTTTTTATATTTTACGCACAAGAAATTGGTGGGAAAATAAACCAATTTTTTTTAACATAGCAGTCAACAACAAGCTTTCAAACGGCCGAACGCATGAAATGATTGCACAGCGAAAACAACAAACGCAACACTAAAAAAACGTTATAGAAAGACTAACTCCTAAGTTTCACTATTAATAAATCCATTAGTAGAATATATATAAAAATCCTTTCCGATAATGATTTTATCTATTCACTATTTTAGTTATTAATATCACGAGGCTTTATTCCCGAATGCCACGATCCTTCAATTATGTATTTATCGCTAACTTATAACATATTTACAATTCAAACTACCCGCTTGCTTTTTCTTCTAAGCTCCCTAAGATGATACTATGACGATATTTCCGAACCGATTTCGCTCTCGGAATCTAAGACAGCCAGTTTAACATTCAAATAAAAAATAATATATAAAAAAAACAAACTATGTGAGGTATTACAAACATGGAGGTACGCGCGTTATTACCGGGGAATACCACGCCTTTTAAAAACCCGAAAATCAAGATAAAAAATGAATAATTTGTCTAACAAATTAATTTAAGCTGAATATAAAAACTTATTTAAATATATTTGGAATTATACCAAATAACATTCAATTATAACTCATATCACAAAGTACGAATATGTAACATTCCGAAAAAGAAAAAACTTACATATACTCTTAAAAATTTACCCTAACATCGAAAATAAATGCAAATTTAAAGAATTCAAAAGTTAATCTGTTGCTTTAATCTTTCAGGCTCTATGGATCTTGTGTTGGAAGGTATAAAATATGATATGGAAATATATATGTGTGTTTGTTAATTAATTTCGATAAGATATGGCACAGTTCGATTTTAAAATCATTTTTCAGAATGTTTTTATTCTACCAAAAATAAATGCGTATTGGCAAAAATCCCCATTTTATTCTCTTTGGCTTGTGAAATATCACGGCGTAGAAATATTTTATTCCTGCATATTTATAGATATTTGTGTGTGATATGTTGGGTTGCTTAAATGCAGATTTATTTTATTATCAAAGTGAATTCGATAACACCCTGAGAAGATATGTATTTAGCCAAATGCGGTACCCAAGCGATTACCTACAATACAAGTAAATAATATATTTTTACATCTGCAGCCATCTTATGGTCAATCCTAAGACTTAAAGAATTTTGAGAATATAATAATAATAATAATCTAATAAATTTTCAATAACGAGACGTCCGCTACGTTGGTCGACATTTAAATAAGAAACCACTATACACTCATAGAGAGAAATCCGAAAATGGATACAGATTAAATATAATTATGTTACTGAATACCTAATATCTACGTGATTTATACAGACGAAACAATATCGTTTCAGTTTCGCGATTTGAAACCACGAACGTATACGATCGTCAATTCTACAGCTTTTCGAAGACCCACACAGTTGGCTCGCTAGCTTTCTTCGCCTATTTTGTCATATAACCCTGTAAACAAGGATTTGCCAACTGGCAACTCCCGAACATTTACTTCTCCTACCGTCACTTTTCGTTCGCCAACTTTACTCATTCTTTGTCAGTTCGGAAATCTCAAACCATTTAATAATCGCAAGACGAACGAAGGCACGGCTACTTATACATTGATCAAAACGTCTTTATTGAAGCCAAAACGCACATAGAATACACATATTGTTCGTAGACGTAACACTTTGTACTTTTAAAATCAGATTCTAAGTAGTCTTTTATTTTTTTAAACATCAACATTTTTTTTCTTAATTTTTTTTTATCTAAAAATTTTGGTAATTAACTCCTAAATAATCTGTATTTAAATTTAGATTTGGCAATCCGAAAAAAGTTTCTTTAAAAAATATTTTCTTTCAATATTTTAATATTAACTGTTTAAAATTTGTACGATTCCGTTTGTACAGTTACCGATTCTAATTTGACACTAGACATTTATCGAAAATTGATTTTAAAAAATGTAATATTCTCTTTAGAATAGAGTTGGCATAATTTTGGCAGTACTAGATATATTAATACTTTAGTATTGCTCTGAATTACATTGTCATTTTGAACACCGTTTGACCATTTACTAAATCTCGCCTTCGCATTTGTCACGAAGCGGAGTCCGACCGAAGCGTAACACTAGATGACTCCTACGACAATACTGTTCATTTTTAAAACTAACGTCAATATTTTACTACCATTATAATACAATTAACCATTAAAAAAATGCGGCAGAGTCCTGCAATTTTGGCATAGTCCGTATATTGCACACGTACGTTATCACTATCGTGTTCGAGTTCCGTTTCTCAAAATTCAAACAAACATTTCGAGTCCAGCCGGGGATGGTGAACCATGCGTGCCAAATATATAAAAAAAATATTCCAAGCGTTACTTTTTGAGGACTTTTAAAAAGCAACTCCGGAATTTAGGGCACGCGCGGTACGCCAACCCTGGTTCAAGCCATGGTTTGAGGTCATTGAAGGCCGGGTGGCAGTTGCGGCGTGTGGTCAGCTCCTAGATCAAAGAGATGATGCGGCGACGGCGCCAGAGCACTGTGTAGTGCCGACGTCTTGAGCAGCCGCTTGAGCATTCCACTGGATCCTCGGTGCTGAAGACTCTTGTGCGTTGTCAACGAGTTCTTCGTTCTGTACCTTCGGTGACAGAACTCGCACACGTACAACGTGTCTGACTGCTCGTGTTTGTCTTGGAAATGTCGTTTCAGGGAGTAGTAACAAGAGAATGTCCTGCGGCAGTAAGGACACTCTTGCGGCTCGTTGATACCGCCAGCTGTCGGCGGGGGCATACGGAGGGGCGGAACAGCTGTAATGTAAAACGATCACTATACTCTCATTACTATTGGGATTTCTCCTCGTGTTAGTTGGCATTCTTGCTTTCTATAGGTTTAATAGTGTTTATATATGTTTACATGTATGAGGTATATTAATAATACTAATAATATGCACTGTACACATTGACTAACTACACAATAATCACGAGTTTATTTAAAATTTAAGGAAATTCTTTCAACCACAATGACACAGAAACACGTGATAACAAAAATGATAGAAGCATGCTCCAAGCAACACAACAACGTCAAAACTGCGTAACCCGTTGGGATGGGGCCTTTCGGGGTTTAAATTGGAAAATAATAAACTTAAAAAAAATTAAAATAAATTAACAAAACTTAAACAGAAAAGGGACCCTTAAACCTAGATCGTCTATCGAGAATGCTGTTAATGGATCAGCGGTCAGTAGTAACCCTAGGTGGCTGTCTATAAACAGATTCTAACCTTTATGAGTGGTGTTAAGTACGGCTGTGGGGTTGGCCTCGTGGTGATTCTCTTTGCTAGATGAATTCTGCCGCACGCCGCGCCAACTCCGTCCAAGTAGTCACTAAAAAAACCGGATTTGATCCGTTTCCCCCGGCCTCGATTTGTGGTAGGTGTATATGTGGGTCATTAGAGAGTTCCTTGAGCAGTAAACTCTTTCACAAATAGTGCATCTGTACTCTTCCTGTCTCTCTGCGTGTTTGTCTGCGATATGTCGCTTCAAAGACGCCTTTGAGCACAATACTTTCGTGCATTGCATGCAGGTGAATAATTTTTTACCTGAAAACAAATCGAAAAACAAAACAAATATGGGGTTGGTCCCCGGACCCGATAAAATAAAATAACACCTTTATAACCTAGCTGTTATTCTTTTCTAAGTAATCTTATTTTCTGATTGTGAACTAAAACATTGGAAAAAAAACAAGGAGTGAAAAAAGTGATTGAAAACATAAAATAAAATAAAAATAAAAATAAAAAAAATAAATATAAATGATTGCGAAGCTACAGTGGCCAATGAAGTGTTAGAACAAACACATGCAGATGGCGGAGGAAATATATTTCTTTGCAACGGGACATGAAAAGCGCTCAACGGAAAAACAAGTGCACTACAGCTTTAGACTACTTTGAAGCTTCATCTAAGTGAGGTGTTCAATAAAACTAACATCAGTTTTTTTGTATATTTGTTTTTATTAAAAACGCCATTATCATCAATATTAGGATTTATGAAGTTCGGTTTAACGATTACAATTACATTTTATGAGTAGTTACGTCAAGGTTTTAAAAGTAAGAAAAGAACTATTTGTAAATATTATAAGTGATGTAAAATTAATTGAATATTTAAGTAAGAATATAACTATAAAGTGGTGCAGCCCATTAAATACATGTTTTGAAACGTTCCAATACATTCGCCAAATCTTCGTCTAAATAATAGCGTTTAAATGGAAGACAAACTTAAAGTAACAATTTTTGGCACCATTCTCCCCACAATAAAATGGGCTGCATTACATACACAGATGCCAATTATCAACAAAATACTAAGATCCAAGGATAGTATAATAATTTAAGAAGAAAAAAAAATAAAATTTTCAATTCAACAACCAATAAATTAATTTAGATTCCTTATAAAATAAGTAAAAATGCCAACAAGAAGTAAAAGAACACATTGAATAAGGTCATCACGCCTGCACGTGCGGTAGAAAAAAAATACCTTAACACGTAGAAAGATAAAAACTTAAACAGGTCACAGAAACAGTCTTACACTTGCTAAGGTCCTAACTAATGCAGTTTCGACAGGGATGTGTTCTGCTCCTTAGAACACGGTGTAATATCGCCCTCAAAACCCATAGATCGTGTAGATCCTCTGAGATCCTAAAAACTTAGCCACTACGAGACAAATAATTTTGAATAATACCGTACCGAAACAATCACGCTTCTGACTTGTAATTTTTTTCTCTATAAAATTATCAATTTAGTAAATAATTGTACATTTTATTCTAGAAAATACGCCTAATAGTGTACAATTTAAACGCGTACTTAGTCTAATCAGTCTATAGCGCTTATTAATTTTGGCATAAAAATTTTTGAATATTTTTTTATTAAATAAAATTCGCAAGATCTTTCGATGGCTACATCGATAGCCAAATTATTACTGACTGCCACACTTAGCAGCACATCCCTGTAATCGTAAATTAAACATGTAGATGCTATTACCGCTACGAATTCAGATAAATCTTATGTCTAAATAGTCAACTAACTTAATTCCCAAACCCAAATTAACAATAAAAACTATCACTAAATTACTACACAAAAAACAACAATCCTACGTCTTACGCTCAAATATCTTGCAATAGTTTTGCAAATAAAACTTAACATTTTTTTTCCCTCATTGTGCACGGAATGTTGCGAATTTCTTTTCAAACAATTTAGATTTCATTTCGGATAATCCCCTTTTCCTAATTTTCCTAACGAACATCGTTCCAATTTAGCACCAAATAACTAGTCTTCCAATTGTTTAAAAGTATCGTAATAAAGCTTATCAAATAACTAAACAAATTTAATGTATTTTTAAGCTAAGCGTTTATGCATTTAATAATAACAACATAATCTTAACGTATAGTATTAAAATTTAGTTTAGGAAGCCTCATACGTTAAAGTGGCGATGCCTCATAGGCAACGAGTGTTCCGAACACTACTCCTAATAGTTTTTAGAAGTTTACTCAAAATATGTCTTTTGTCCAAAAAAATGTAAAGCAGGCACTAATAATTACTTAATGTATATATTGTTACAATAAATTATGTGTTTACATTTACACTTAGATAAGATCTCTTAATGCTATCAAAGGAAATATAACATTGATTTAGCGATGTGACTCGCCCAAAAATAGTGATGTTTATTTAACTAGATAGATACACTAAAATGAAAAATAGCCTGGAAGTCTAGATTCAGTTGATTTGGGTTTTTTTTTAAATCTAGTACATTTACTCTACAATATGTTTAAACAAGCCAGCACTATTAACTATTTAAATCAGGAGTCATCTTAACGGAACTACGAATACGATTGAATAAGATACATTGATATGATAAGTTAGGAATTACACGACCCAAAGTTAGCTATTCTGAATCTAGACAGCAATAAAAACGTCTAAAATGTTGCCTAAACAAAAATATTTGTTTACAATTATGTATGGCAAGCAGAAAAATTGTATTATTAAAAAATTCACACTGTTGAAATTTAGGAACATTTAACACTGAGAATTATTAAGATTTAGTTATTACCTATTAAGTATTTAAATTTTATCAATAGATGTGTTGGTTATATTACACAAAAGGAATAGCTAAATCGAATAATAATAATAAGTTTTACAAATGTTTACAAAATGTCGAAAAGTAAACGAATAATTCGACGATAACAAAAACGAACACAAGTTAGTGATATACTAAGTTGGAAAATCGACTTAAACTAAAAAAAATATATATATTATAGCCATAATGATTCGCTTAAATGGCACCTTGCGATTCACTTGCTTATAATGCTAGTGCATTTACAAAGCCTAACTTGGAAATAACCAGAAAAGAAAAAAAATAATAATAGAACAAACGAAACAAATAGTCGACTAGATAGAGTAACAGTATAAAAAGTAAATATAGTCGACTTTAATAGTGATATAAAGTTAATTGTGATGTCATTTACTATTTCAAGATCCTGTTTTAGCGGTTTTGTCTATTTGTTAGAATTAATCCTGTTGTCACCGGGACGGCTAGGGGGGGGGGACTGACAGTTGGTACTGTACTGAGGTGCGAAATATATCTCAAATTAAAACTCACCTTGCAGATGCTGTGGCTGTTAAAATTGAAAAGATTAAGATTTGTGGTCGAGATCAGTCCTCCAAGCCTAGCTACCCCCGTGACTTTGTTTATTACTGTTTGGTTTTGTATGTTGTATGTATGTTATACTGTTATGTAGTGACAGTGCTTCGTGGCTGTTTAAAGTAAGTTTTCGGTTCTATTGGCGCTATGTGTTCTGTTTCAGTCTTACAGTCAATGAACTAAAACACCTAAATAAAATAATAAATTTGAAAAGCCTCATTAGCCAATTATATATTTGTGTATATAATTTTTATTTATTTTTAAATAGATTTTTAGTAATCTCGTATAAATATCTAAGTGTGAGATCATGAAGGTAAAAGTACAGAATAAATAAAAAAAAAATTAATTGCAAAACGCCGAAAAATGAACACAACGTTGAAAACAATATGCCTCTTTTGTTACTTACAACGAACACTGTTCCTTTTTATAAATTTAAGCCTAATATATAAATTTACAGCACCAAGATTTTTCTCTTTTCTCAAAATATTAAATTTACTCTTTCGCCTTATTGTCACACATTTAACATAGTGTAAAATTCAGGAATCCTCTTACCGCAGTATTGCACTTAGCGGGCTTTAATTAAAACTTAACTTTGACCAAATATCGCCCTCCCTTGATTAGATTGGAATGTTAATTTCCATATAATCGAATACAATGAGTGAGTGCCGGACGACCGGGTCGCGGGTCGCGTCTACAAGTCCCGAGATAAACATTTAAAACAGTAATGTAAATAAAATAACTCGACATTAACACGTCAATAATCTCCACGCGGGATAAAAAATATAAATCATCTACTATATATAGAAAAACGAAATACACAGTACCGACTTCAGGTTGAACGGCACTAAAGTAACGCCAAGTAGTTTTTGGACTAAATTAGAGAATTCATGATGAAAGTTAAAAAACTAAAAGTTTATCTGGATAATTATGAAAGGAAGAACCAAAGGCGGTACTGAGCTTCTGAAATATTAAAAATGAATTATTTTAGACATTAAACTGATCTTTGAACTTGTAGAAGTCGATGTTAGGTTGGGCGGGCGGCAGTTTCGCCTCCGCAGAGAGGTTCTGCGGTTGCTGCTGAGTCGCGCGCTGGCGGCGGTGGTAGATGCTCTTGTGGTTGTTGAGGGAGTTCAGGGTGCGGAACACCTTGTGGCAGAGGGTGCACCGGGCCGAATGAAGCGGCTGCAGATGCTGCTGCTCAGTGTGACGCTTGAGCGTGAGCCTCGTCGACAGCAGCTTGCCGCACACCTCGCAACGGTGACCCGTCCCCAGCGGCCCCACTGCGCCACACATAACGACCAACATTAGCGCATTAGTCTCGGGTCTAAACAACCCTACATACCAACACCACAGCGACCGTCTCGACGGGTCCCAAGTTTGGAACCAATTGGCACAGTGTGCCACTCGTGGCAAATTTCGAACCTGTGTAGAGGCAATTCAACACGTAATCGACTAATGCGCTTTAAAGTTGGTTGTTATGTGTACCGATCAGATGTTCCAATTGGTTCCATGTGTAAACGTACCGTCGCACGACGGCAAACGCTTACACGAAAGCGTTTAGTAACAATAGATACATAATATAATCTGGCGATGCGCATGCAAAGTACACGTAAAACTATGCTATGTACAAATGTTAGGAACATATCGCGTTACATTTTTTTTATTAAACTTAACAAAAGTCTAGGGGCAAGACTATGGCTATGTAGGTGGTCGGGATGGCAGCTTGGTTTCCTCGAATGGCAACGTGTATGGCAAATCGCGGGAGCGTCAATTGACAGGGTAGAAGGGGCCCTGGCCGGAGGGCGGTTGCTGCTTGCGGTGGTAGATCGACTTGTGGTTTCTCAGACTATTCAGGCTGGAGTAAACCCGCCGGCAAATGTTACAAACGGGTTCCCTGGAGGGTCGCATGTGAACGTTTTGAATATGTCGTTTGAGCCGGGTCAGGGAAGACAAACTCTTGTTACAGGGCTCGCATCGGTACTCTTCCTGGGGGGTGCGGGCGCCACCTGGTCACAACACAAGCATTTAGCCCCATCGAAGCTTCCGAACGCACTTTTAATGCACTCACTATCGTAGCCTCTTTACTCAAGCACCGCCACCCCCCTTTATTGATGATAGCCATCCGACGCGTCGATTATGCCAAGCGGTATTAGTATATTTTTTCCTAACTCGACCTACTTAGTTAAGCTTGATGATTGTGTAAATCTGTTGTTTTCGTCTCATGGGACGCGATCGGCGGATGCAGTTTCAAATTTCTCGAAAGCATTAGTAGTCTTCAATGAATTATTTATCTTTTAAATAAACTGACACCACTTATTCGCAACTAAAATTCCATTGTCCAATCTTGCGCGTCCCCAGCGATATATATTTCCCAAGACAATAATGAATAATTAAGTAATGCGAGATTGTTTTTAGAAACATGAATGATTCATGGGATCGCTTATTTGGTTAAATTGAGACTCGATTCGATCGAGATTTGATCCAAATTAACAGTCTTGAAATTTTGAAAACTAACAACGTAATATCTTCGTAATAATTTCTCCGGTGTACCGACACAATTTTGTTTTTTTTTTGTTTTTTAAAGCCAATTAAATATAATAAGTGCGTTTCGATTTTCAACGATTGGGGGATAACTAAATGAAATTATAAAAAAAAATATAATTAAGAGGAATTCAAACATTAAAACGTGAAATAAAATAATTAACTAAATTAGGAAAAAGGGGACGAGGAATTTTGTCCTACCGTTACTTCAATATATCAAGACACATCTAGAAAACAAGCTAGCAATCTTCATCGTATAGTAAACATTAAACTATATATAGTAACAATACAGTAACATGCACGCCACGTTGCGTTTTGGTTCAATGATCAATTTTCATTTCCACAGAGCGGTCATATCTGACAAATGAAAAAAGATACAAACGAAAGTCCATCGAACCATAACACAAAAAGCTAACATTAATATTGAATACAAAACACAGAGCATAATGAAGACATATACAGGTTAGGAGTAGATATAAGTATAATACATATATTATAAATATGTCACGTGATAATTGCCTCATACATTTTTTTTTAATATAAAACCTATTAATGATATATAAACCTAATAATGACAGAGCAGAGAGGAAGCGGTGATGGTGGCATACGACAGACAGTGCATTAAAAATATCGTTTGTTCAATATATGTATGCATAAAATAAACTTGTTGCTAGACAAGCCGCCACTCACCTTGAGAAGTGCTTGCCATGCCGTCCGGCGCCAGCGGGCTCGACAGACCTGCAAGTAGCATATGGTTCTTATTCACTCGGTAGAACCAATTTGCTATTTTTTTTTAAGTATCGCTTAAGAAAACCATTTTATTGACCACCACCATGGAAAGCTATTGAAAATCATTTACTAATTTTCTTATTTTCAGCCCTCATTAGAATCTATGAAACTGTGTTATTGTTATATAAAGTCTTATTATATATTAGATTTTTTTTATAATAATAGAATAACAGCATAGCACACATAATAATATTTGTAGTAACAAAAACTCGTACCAGCCAAAGCAGATGGATCGTTCAATGCCGTCATGCCGTAGCTATAACTGTGTTGAGATGCGAAGAGCTTGGTGTCGGCAGGTGTTATGAAGGGTGATGTCGGCAGCTGCGGTGGTGGTGTGCGATCGTCTGCTTCAGCTGAGCTCGCTCGTGAAGGTGGCCCTCCCTGAGACAAATTAAAGTTAGCGATTAACATCATTAATGAAAGCCATTGCTGTCTTTTTGATCGAGAATAGCTAAATACATGAGATTCGGTCCAAAAAAATGGAATTAAAGAAATAACTAAGTCTTTGTCTATTGTCACTATAATGGTCAGTCTATCGGTGAATGTGAGCGTGTACGGCGTGGAGTTCCGTGACCGAACCAGAATTTCTAAAACAGAGCGAAGCGGGAAACTCACAAACGAAAACAATTATTTTAATATACTACTTACATTGTTATATAAATCTTGTAAAAGTATACACAAGTTTAGATGGTAATAAACTCGACGTTGATACGAATTAAAACAAGCCAAGTCCCAACTATAGAAGTTAGAATGCCAATTTAACTTTGTAATAACGAAGCTTCTTTTATCATACGATATCTAAGAGAGGCTGAGTGGCTCTGTGTGACGGCAGATAAATGATAATTACTTACTTATAACTTTAGTTTAGGTTAACTGTTTTTCTTGTTAAACTAAATTGTATTATATATTTCTTCACGCTTTATCCCGCATAGCAGTGTATCAGAGAGAACCGAACAGAGAGTTGAGTGGCGAAAATCAACGCCGTGAAATTGTATTATATTATACAAAATTTAAAAGAATGTTTAAGTTAAAATAGAGTTGTAAGTTCACGCAAACTTAGTACCGGGTACTTCGTTTGCGTGAACTACTTATAACACTAAATCTCAATTTTTTTCATTCTCGTGAGAATTTTTGGGGAAATCCTTTTTGTTCTCCTAAACAAACAATCTTCATAGAGCCAATATGCCAAATTATAGCAATCAACGATCAGTAGTTGCGGCTATGCCTTATCGGTCAGACAGTCATTCGTAACTGAAGAGTTACAGTAACGCAAGAGTTTTATATACATAGATACATCAATTTTGTTTAGTAATATATCATACTTAATTTGAACCCATAACTATCGTAATAGAAATTCTGTTCCATTCAGCAGGGCAGAGAGAACCTAGTATTCCACATTCCGTTTATCGCTTTACGCCCGAGTTACACACATTGAGTAGCGGAACTCAAAGCCTTGCTTTGTCTTACCGGAGCATAGAAATGAAAGTAATTGAAACATAATTCATCTTAGTGGAAATCAAATCCTCAACTATCGCGTTTACAGTCAAGAGCCACAATGAATAGAAGTTCTAACTAATGATAATTTACATGTGCATATAGATTGGAGGTATAGAAAAACAATTAATTATTGTCTGTCAAGGTCGGAGCGCTAAAATGTCTGCTTACTAACATACACTACTTGGCTACACGAGCTCAATGCCTCAATTGTCGTGACATACGACTCGGCGTTAATTCCGGGTAAAAATTCTAGTTACAACTCTCTAATACTCAGTAAGTCTCAATGTCACACGTGAGGAAGCTACGTGTTTATTTAAGATTTGTGATAAGGTTTTGTTTTCACGTCTATTTTAACACGCTTTTATTAACTCCCGTATAAATTGACCTGACAATATAAAGTGTATGAAGTGTCCGGATTTGATGACAATGCAATATATTCGTAGCTTAATACTGATATATTTGCGTTATTATTATGTTTAACTCTTAATTGTAATTTAAACGTACTTTTCGATTATAGAACCTAAATGTTACAAGGGAAATGAAATATGTATATATTAAATATTCCCGCTAGCAGGATTTAAACCTGATTATAGATTCCACATTTCCACTACGCCATTATAGTATAACCATTCATTTTATATGAGTATAGCTCTAAAAGTTATAAAGATATTTAAATTTTATTGTAACTATACATTACTCACAAGTTGTCTGTGATGAGAATGCGGCGGCGTGTCATCTGTACTTCTATCGATGTCTGGGTTCGATTGGCACATCAGTTCCAGAGGCTCGTGCTTCACTTCGTCAATGAGCCTCGGGGATGGAGATGAGCTCGAGTTGGAGATGCCATTTCCGTTGTTGCCCTGTTCGTGGGCACGAGTGTTGTTCACCATTGAGTGATTTTTTGTTGAGAAATCATGTATTTGGGGCTGGTCGTTGTTGTTGTCGTGGCGAGCTCGTTTGATGACGTCCGGGGAGTTGTCAGCTGAACGGGACATGCGACGTGGTGGCAGATTTATGCGGCGAAGAATTGGTGGAGGGTGGAGGAGAGCTTCTTCCAGTTTCTCAGTGTAAGTCGGAGTGTGAGGAGTTTGTGGAGTATGTGCAGGGTGGGGAGGAGTGTGAGGGGATGATGCAGCAGCTGCAGCTGCGCGCGCGATGCTCTGTACGAGGGGCTGTGGACAAGTATTAGAAACTTAGATTTATCTGAAGGACATTTTGAAAATATTTTAAAATTCACTGTATCATTTTTGTGTAACTATTAACATATGCTGAAATTATAAAATATATTAATTATAACATATATTGTCACAGAATTAATTGGTTCCAATGTTATTTGCATATTGAAAGAATGGCTAATGAATTCATTACTACTGCATATCTAATAGAGCATATGTCTAGACGAAGATATCTAATAATATAAAGGTGAATTTTAAAATATTGGCGGATTTTAGTATTTTGTTTGCCGTTAGTTTTAGTATTGAATATAATATTGTAAAGTTACAATGAAATACGATATTATTAAGCTTAAAGTGAAGATTTTAGAATATCACCAATAAACAAAATCTGGGTATTTATTTTAAATATATTATAATTATTATTTAACAATTTTTTTATTAGGCTTTAATTTATTTAGTGGAAAAAAAAGGTAAATTTAAAAAGAATGCAAAATATATAAAATTTTGACTAGATATGAAATAATTTAATATAAACATACCCCCTGGGCGTCATCGTTCTGTGTTAGACCAGATACGCGAAGTACTTCAGCGGTCTTCAGGAAAGAGGGTAAGCTCTGTCGGTGCACATTTACCTCACCATGGTAAATGAATTCCACGAGGGCCAGCAGGTCCGTGAAAGCCACGTCTTGGAGCACGATGACTGGGTGTTTGCATGGCGTTGACTGGAAAATGGTGGAAAGTTAGATTTTTTTTATATTATATTATATGTATATATTATAACTTATTATTAAATTTTGTTTTTGGAAATCAAATCGGCTCATTAAAAAACAAATTTCAAATCGACTCTTTTGTACCGCAGAAACTATCTTGAGATCACTAATAAGTAAAAAACTAAAATTTGACAACTTTGGTATGATGACTTTATTTGTCATTAAAACGTGGGGTTCCAAGAAGCGGGTTTGAGTCCCGCTACGTTCGAAATATCGTTTTTTCGAGTACCAGTTACGAGTGGCTCAACGCTTCGCTCCACCGAGCAGGTTGAAGCGTAAACAAAGCGTTGCTTTAGTAACGTGTATGTCACTTTACATGTGTCTTTAAACGTGTCTTCATCATAAATCAACCTAAATCACAATCAAATACGTGGTTTATATTATTTTATTAATTTTATGTATTTCTGATGAATAGCACCTCATCTTTATACAGATTTTAATTTCGCCAAATTTCGTAGTCCTCAGTCCGCGTACTTTTCGTAAAAAGGAATTCATCGTTTATTCTTTACGTATTAATATAATGATGAATTATAAATCAAAATTATCTTAAACGATAATTTACAATATACTATCACTGTAATAAGTTGCGGTGACTTATTTGGCATGAGAATGTCAAGTCAGGTTGGCCGAGTGGTCTAAGGCGCCAGATTTAAGCTCTGGTTCCCGAGAGGGAGCGTGGGTTCGAACCCCACACCTGACAATTTTTTTTTATTTTATTATTTTCTTTTTTAAGTAGTACTTACTTTTTTTTTTATTTTTATACTTAGAAAAAACTCGATAGTTGAATTATTATTATTTTTTTTATATTTTAATTATTTGTTTAGATTTTTTTTGCAATTTATTTATTTGTCGTACAGCGTTTGACTGTAAACGCGATTTGGGGTTCGATTTCCACTCAAACGATTAAAGTGTACAAACTATTTTCTTAATTTATCAACACCTGTTAGTCTTTATTTTTCTTTTCATTTTAAAACCATAATTCATAATAATTTTAAGAAACACTTGTGTAATTTAGTACGTGTGAGTTAAAAATGATTCATAACATTTCGCAATTTAATAATGAGCTGACTTCGCTCATCGATTGTTTTCTACAGTGTATACTTAAACATATGATTGGGCGTAAGTATAATGAATGAATTTCTTTAAAAAATACTTTTGTAACTTTCCGCTACCAACCACTCGAAGGCAATAACTTGTAAACACAAGTATAGCACAATAGATATTAACTCTACCGGCTTTGGTAAATATATTCGTAGGTACTAATTTATTGTTACTTAAATTTTATTTTTTATTACTGAATGTGATTATAAATAAGCTGTTGTAAAATCGTAGCTTTGAATACCTAGTGTAAGTGTGTTCAAGACACTCCGATCTCCACTTTTCGAATTCGAGACATTGCGTGTTGCGGGCCGAGAAATGAAAATAACTAAATTTTGATCACTCCTCCAGTGGAAATAGAACCCTCAACCCATCGTGATTACACTCAGACGCTGTCCCACTGTCTCACATCGGCCATTTGTTATATGTTATTTAATTTACCATAATGTATAACCAGTTAAATATTTTTCATTCACCTACTATTTAGTAATATTTTAAATTATTGACGGCGCAAAGTAAACAAAAACATACAACTCTATGTACTTCTAAATAAATTTGCCAAATTGTTTTAGGAACATTTAAAATATTTTTTTAAATAGAGATTACTAATGTTACTTAACACATTCTAATGTATAGAAAACAATAGTTAATTTTAGTCTACATATGTGTTATTTACATAGTAATTATGTATATTATTATATGATAAATACTTTTTGTTGTTAAATATGTATTTAGAAAACGTATTAACATTTGAACGCAGCGCACCGTTCAAGCGCTCTTGACCGGGCTAAGCCATGCGTTCTACATCCGGCTGATGTCGGATTCGAATCCCAAGTGGCGTTCTAATCCTTATACCTTTCTAAATATATGTTTTTCAATCTCCTAAGTGTGTGTGAACAGCTGACTTTAAAAACAAATGTTATGTGTAACCTTTTGTTAAGTTATTTCTCTTACTTCTTCCCGGGGTATTTTTTTTTCCCGGGAACTCGAGTTCGAGACATTGCATGTTGAGTGGCGGAACTCAGCGTCGCGCTTTGTCTTGTTCACCAGAGCGGAGTAATAAAACAGATTTGATTATGATAATCCCAAATATTAATCGAACCCACAATCACAGCGATGACGTAACAGACTTTGTCCCACTGCGCGCGATGATGGCCTCAATCGATGGATGATTGTTATTTTCTTTTGTTCTTACTTTAAATTTGTTAAATACTTTGTTTTTGATATTATGTCATATTTATTTTTTATTTTTAAATTATATATTTGTTAATTCTCTAGCTAACCTTTAGAGTATCTTTTCTAATATATTTTCTTAAAGAATTCAATTCAGTTCATATATATGTGTATAGACATCATTTAATTATAACCTATCAGACTGTAGATGTGTACACAAAGTTAATATCAGGTGATTAGAGCAACAAAATATAGGCTTCACTTATATAGTAAAACATATACTAAAGATTATCTTCCTATAATAATTAAAATGGAGTTAGCCACGTCCTTTCTACCTGACCTATAAAGTTATATAGACAGATTTAAATTTTCTTTTGAGTATATATAAAAAAAAAAAAAGAACTTACTTTAAGCAGTTCCCTGAAATATGGGCTACAGGCAGATAGTACTACCCTGTGAGCTTTCAAACTCTTCCCATCACACGCGAGGGTCACATCCACAAAGTCCTCGTCATCCCTCAGGTTCTCGAAGGCGCTTGTTATGCTACTCTGATAATTGTTCCACCGAAGACAAAAGTGCTGTGTGTCCACCATCTTGAATGCTTGTAGTCTTCGATTATCGAGTCATGTGATATCTGTGAAAAGGATATTGGTTTAAATATAAATTTGATAGTAATTTTATGTTATTTGGACGTTATAAATGATCCATGATTTCGCTTCCTTTTATAAGCCATTAAAGAATTTACATTATTATTTCTGCTAAACTTGGTTATGGAGAACGTTTTGACAGTCATATTCAATGGATGTAATCAATTTTAATTAATCACCTCGCAATTTGTCAAAATCTCTCAATCAAATCAAATCAAGATTGAGAAAATGTTAATAAATATATATATTTAATAAGTAGCATTCTCTGTTGCAAAACAATTGTTCGTAGAATAATCTTTGGGTAGCAGAAATTTGTAAAAATATACAGAAATGTCAACAACAAATATAAGTTGTAATAAGCGTATAAGAATTTCGACGCAGCTGGATGTAGAACGCATGGATTAGCGGTCAAAGCGCTTTTCAAGAAAAAAATCCTCTGCATTCAAATTTTTATACGTTTTCTAAATATGTCTTAATCACCTCTCAATATTCGCCGAAAAACTAAGCTCTTTCCCACATAGCAGGGTATTCAGAGAGATACCAGTGGTAAGATACTCCGTTTCCCACTTTACGCCTAAATTCGAGGCATTGATTATTGTATTGTGTGTGGAATTCAACACAGCGCTTTGTCTTGTTAAACAGGCCGTAGAAATGATTGAATGATTTATAATCGTTCCCTAGGGTGGAAATCGAACCCACAACCAATCGCGTTTACAGTCAGACGGTCTCCTACTGCGTCACAATAGTTACGTCGTTCATTAATAGTTCAACTAATTTCTTATATAATTATACTAGTTGTTGCCAGCAACTTTATCTGTCCAGATGAAGTTTATTTAAAAACCTTTACCTCTAATGACGTCAACGTAAACAACTCATTGTAAATCAAGCGATTCCGGTTTAAACAAAAAAATTAGCAATGATAAGTGTGTGATTAAAACACTTTAAAAATGTTAAAAATAATTTATTTCTTAGTTTCTTACCTACACTCACTATTAAGGTAAATGTCATGTTTTAGTTTTTATGTTAATTTTGACTATGCGTTGTCTATCAGTCAGTAACTCAGTAACGGGACAGTTTTATTCGAGAACAATTAGATTATATTAAAAGGAAGGAAAATGGAATCATTATTAAAATATATTCTAATATTAAATAAATTCTACTAAATCGTATAGGTCATTTTCAAGGTAGTATTACTTGATACACACTTACACATTTTCTCCTCATTTAATAGATTTCTTTAAAACAATTTCAGTACTTACTTATTAACACATAAAATATAAATTAATTAGCTCATTTTATAGATGAACTGTGTGCGTAAATTAACGACGACTTTGTTAAAAAAGACCTTGGAAGAATTTGTATTTAAAAATAAAT